>LT553030.1:174161-185334 GCA_900079185.1 Absidia glauca
GGGCTTGTCACGGAGTGACTAATCTAGTGTAATGAGCTAAGGAAAGCAGACCAGTGTTATCCAAAGTATCAGTAGTAGTAGACGTTGGGAATGGATCAAGGAATGGTGTACTTTACAGGTACAATGGCTAGGCAATCTACTATGGACAGGATGAGTGCACCTAAAAAAAAATTGCGAGGGTTTCCCCATGTTTTTTACATTTGAAAATTTTAAAAGTGCCTTTTTGGGCGACATGAAGCTGTGGTGGAGTCGGCATTAGCATCGTCGTCGTCCCTATCGTCGTCGTCATCGTTGTAGTTGATCTAGTGTCAGAAGAAGGAGGGATGATGCAAAGGCAAAAAGTTAGTAATGGTAAGCAAAAGATGACCATGACGTGGGAAGAGGAGAGTTACCGTTTGTTCGGTCGTTCGTTCGTTTGTCGTCGTGGAGTAAAGAGAATGACAATGAAGGCAAAAAAAAGTAATGACGAGGGGAAGAAGGAGCAAAACTAAAGGACGGGCCAGAAAAAAAAAAATTATAGCGAAATCGGGGTTTGAAATATAGAGTGCATAGGCACCAATGCGCTTTGACTTCAATAGTGAATGTATTTGAGCTATTTATTAGTAGTACTTTATAATGTGTGGATAAGGAGGGGAGTATGCATATCAATAGTAAAAAGGGGGAGGGGATGCTAATCTAAAATACAGAGCATAGTTAAAGAGTAGGAATGGGTTTTTCGATTTCATCACGGACCAAACGACACTTGCTATTCCTTCCCAAGGTCCAGACCTGATTAAACAGCTCAAACGAGATTTCTTTTGGATCTTTGACTTCATAAAACTCACCATCACACATGATGCAGATGATGTTTTCTTTTTCATAGGGATGTTTTTTCTGTTCCTGGTCGTGCTCGTTGGGAGGCCTGAATTCAATGTTGAAGGGGCACCCGAATTGGCCGATTCGAGAGACATGGCGGCGGAAGTTGGCGAGTTTCTTGATGTAGCTGTACATGGAGTTGATGACCATAAGTTCGAGGTACCCATCGTTGGCTTTTTGGGGCTGCCAGTGGGCAGGATCGGTAGGGCCTGTGCGGTCTTCGACGATTTCCAGGCCTGAGCGGGCATCTCCCCACAGATCAATTTGCCGGCCCCAGATATGAGGGATGTTTTGGATCACAAGGTCGATCGGGTGCTTGGTGAGGCGTGGGGACGACTCAGTGTCGGAGTCTGGCGAGTAGGGATCTTTGCATGAAAGTAAAGTGGTGGGATCTGAATCGTCAGTGGTGGAAGTAACGATGCGAGAGATAAAGTTGGTAACAGGTGGGAACTTTCGGTGAAACAACCATTTGGCCCCTTCGACAGTATAGGCCCAGATGTTCGCCAAGCGTCGACCTGCTCGATGTTGTTCAAATCCGCTGCCCACATAGCCTTGGACCCCGATCGAGACATAGTTGCACATTTTCCGTCGGACCGAAGTACAGTCATGTGATTGCTCCGTTCGAGGGATATGTTGCTGTGAATGGTGCTGGCACTGTGTAGCAGATGTGAAGGTGGAGAGGCAAGGGGGGCGAGTGGGTGGTTGTGTAGACGCTTGTGTCGCTATGGCGGGTTGCTGTTGCTCTTGTTGCTTTTTTGGACCCCCTGCCCGACGAACATAGCCTGATGGATGACTTGTGATCACCAACTGCCAAACATCGAGTCTTGCGGGTTGACCATGATCTAATCGGTCCAATAGCATGGTTTCAAGATGAGCTAGGCGGGGTCCCAAAACATCATCACTTTTCGTTGTCCGACCCCAACCAAGAACTTGTGAGAAATCATTCCCAGTGCCAAATGGTATACCTAAACATGAAAAGTGTGAGTTGAATGAAGGTCAATTGCTTTCAATAGAAGGGTGCTTACATGAGAAAAAGAGGAGATCTAGATCGATTCGGTATTGAGCAAGCATTTCAAAGACTGACATGACAGTACCATCCCCCCCTCCACTGAGCAGAGTGATATGCCTCGTCATGTTTTTCGGTAACGGAGGTAGCTTGTGTTCGCGGATCATATTCTGCACCCAAAGCACACGTTCGAAACCTTCCTGTCGATCTTGAGGGTCGAGGATATTCAAGATCTCCACTTTGACATAGGGCCGTTGGCGTAAGCGGAATTGCTGGACAGGTAACTGGAGCAGATCGTTTCCTTGTTGGTTTCCCGAGAGAGGGTTGACAAAAATGAAGAGATAGACAGAAGGCCGACTTTCGACGACATTTTCAGGGACGGCTGCCTTGGCACCAGTGGTGTGTCGACGTTGGTAATATGGCATGGATTGAGAAAGGGGTCGCTCAGTCGATCTGCATGATCTATCCAGTGAGGTGGTGAATGGTGTGGAGGATGAGGATAAGGACGAAGCTGGCGATAAGGGTGGTACCACTTGAGTGCTAGTCGCTGTATCCTTGCTGCAAATGCTGAGTTTGTAATTTGGGACGCTTGGCATCTGATTGGCGGAGATCTGGTTCTTTGTAGCAGGGGGTTTCTTTGTTCCCTCTAAAAGCGCATTCTCCATTTCGTCGGTGATGGCTTCGTAGTTAGGTTTTCTGGCTGATGCTGATATGAAGGTATCTTCTAAGATAGATGAAAAGAAAGAGGAAGGAAGAATGGGTCAGTAAAGAGAAAAGGGATTTGGCGGGGTTTGAATTTCCGGCCAGTCATCACTGTACTTACTGGATGGAGGGTCAAATGGGTAACTAATATGATCAACGGCTGTCATTGGCTTATTTTGATAGGGAAGTGAATAGGTATGATGGGATATAAAGGTGGCGAAAAAGTAAGAGAGAAAGCAAAGTGAACGAGAAGAAAAAAAAGGAGTTAGAGATCTTTTATGCCCGGCCTTTTCATCTGACCGGAGCTGGTATCGAACTAAATTTTATCATAGCGCTTATGATGTTAAACCTGAAATCATTGCTCTACCGCCGCTCTCCAAATTGAGAAATAGACCGCTATGCAGTGGGTTCCATCATTTAAGAAAACGCACATGATCCATACATCAAATAACTGCCTGTATGACTCTTTAGCTCCAAAATGCCGGATAAGTCTAGCCTAAACCTTACTTATTTTTCCCTTATGATGCTCTTTTGTCAAAACAATCGAGTCATTGCAAACAACAACACGATACGATTCAATGGTAAATGGCTCTTTATGTATACATACTACTTTTTTGTTAAAAAACACATAATCTAACCTAATCCAAGCATATCTAAGTATAGAACCTCATCCCTCGTTAGCTGGATTTGTTTCAACCCCCGACCAAGGACATCCCAGGAATAAGATCGGTGAGTATAAAGTCGCCACCACCAAGTTAGTAAGAAAGCATCCGGGCAGTTCACCCCTATTTCGTGCGTATTGACCTTTTTCAATGATACTTTCCCAAAGCTAACTTTTTGGTTCACTGACATCAAGCTCTCGATTTCAAACTCCGATATGTGCGATAAATACCATTTGGCGAAAAAGTTGTTTCTCAATTCTTCTTTCCCTTCTACTTTTTTCTTCTTTGATAGATTCGTCCACATTGCTTGATAACGCCATCGACTGAACTTCACCACACCCAAGACGAACGAATGAAGAATGTAAGTCATCCTTTCCTTCTCAGTGGCCTTCTCTCAAACTTCCAACTGACAAAACCTTGTAGCCCGATTCTTCTTTTTTAGAGTAGATCAACGACGATGACGCCAAATACCCACTACACGACATACGAACGTATCGACGACGACTTTTTGTTACCACCTTTAGAACGACTACATTATGAACATGTAGGGGAACCCTCTTGCAAAAAAATTACTTTTTTACCATACATTTTTGGGCGAATACTACCATCAAGGCTCTATTAGGATACCTTTCCAACCCATCTTCCTTCTCCAGCGCATCAGATTAGTTATCATCCATATAGTAACCCCTTCCCCCGCCTTTTGACGCACATTGCCGACGTCTCTTGAATGACCCACATTAGTGTAACAAGCGCACCCCCTTTGTATAAAATAAATGACCCAGAACCACATTACCACTTGTTTTCCATTTTCCAAAAAACGCTTTATCGTCCCTTCATTCTTATTGAAACTACATGATACAAATAACTCTTTGCCCTTCTTTATTAGCATCCGTTCATCGCCTCACAAAATACAACGTTATTCTAGTGCCGACGATGCACCAGCAAGGTGCCAAACAGCTCTGTCGATCGCTTTTTGAGGCGGTGATCTGCGTTGAATGAAGCCCATCTGCGAACCAATGACAACCCGAGGTTTCTTTTGAAAGTCATCGTAATCACTCTACTCCAGTTGCCCTGATCCTGTCCACATAGTCTGTTGGTGATACTTTATGGGGTGGCTCTCTCCTTTTTTGGACGATCCTTGACAACGACATCGAAAAGTCTTCTACCACACCACATACCGACTTTGTAGCTCGCAGGTGATACTTAAAAGAACTTTCTATCTTCGAGAAGGTGGATGCATTTACTCTTGAACCCTACCCTTATCGTCGACCAAGAAGAATGTTTGGGGTTGGTAAGCGGAGATCCTGGATTTGAAAAGAAGGTTATGAATAAGGACTTGCTTAGTTGTTTATACAGGTACAAAATGATGGTTTGTATATGACAAAGGCTGTACCTCAATCTGGCGGTAGCGCTTGGATTCTCGATCTGGAAGATGCAAAAAGTCCTTTTCAGCTGTTACTCAACGATGGTCTGGTAAGCAAGAATGGACCGATGGGGATAATTTGCTATGTATAATTAGATATGTAGCTTATGTGGGGGGCGATGACATGATGATGATGATGGTTTAAACCAATAGTGCGGGGAACTGTCATTTGCACACGTGAAATAGTAATGTTGCTCTGTCAAATAAAATAAGGCTGGAGGTGTTTTAAACTCCGATTTACATGTGAAAGATGTCTTGACCTGTCTATAAAAGGATTCATCTCCTACTGCTCTTCTTTTTACTTTACTTTCTCTCACTTTAATCAACCTCTCATTATATCTATCATGTCTGACATCATTGTACCTGGCTTCAAGGGATCCGAACTCATTGCTGAATTGAGCAAGGCTTTCGAAGCTTATACCCCCGAAGAACGTGCCAAGTTGATCAAGCAAGTCAACGGTGTGTTCCAATTTGTCCTCAAGGCCAACGGCAAAGAAGAAATCTTCACTGTTGATGTCAAGAAGGAAGGCAAGGTCGTCCGTGGCAAGGGTAACGTCAAGGCCGATGCTATTCTCACTTTGTAAGTTGGACATGGGGATGTGTGTAAGTGACGAGGATCTAACCTTGATTATTTTTCTAGGAACGATGCCGACTTTGTTTCTTTGGCTGAAGGCAAGCTTAACGGTCAAAAGGCTTACATGTCTGGTAAGCTCAAGGTCAAGGGTCAAATCATGCTCGCTATGGTAAGAAAGGGAAAAAAAGAGAATTATTTATGAACACGTCCATCTGACCCCTCCTTTTTTTTGGTCGTGTAGAAACTTGATAACGTTTTCAAGTCCATCAAGCCTGCTGGTGCCAAGCTCTAAATGCTACCTAGTAATCTCTCTCATAGACGTGTAAGTTTAACAGTGTAGCTATTGCAGTGTGTGTGTGTGTGTGTATTCTATCGTATGTTTGATACATGTGTGTATATATAAGCGAACAAATAAAAGAACGTGGAGTTTTCCATGACAACCACCAAAGTTCCCTGACCCTGAACCCCATTCATACCCTTTCAAACCCCGATCGTTACTTGTATTTCAAACCCCGATTGCGCTACAAGAACTTTTTTCTGCCCGTCCTTTAGTTTTGCTCCTTCTTCCCCTCGTCATTACTTTTTTTGCCTCCATTGTCATTCTCTTTACTCCACGACGACAAACGAACGAACGACCGAACAAACGGTAACTCTCCTCTTCCCACGTCATGGTCATCTTTTGCTTACCATTACTAACTTTTTGCCTTTTGCATCATCCCTCCTTCTTTTGACACTAGATCGGCTACAACGATGACGACGACTATAGGGACGACGACGATGCTAATGCCGACTCCACCACTGCTTTATGTCGCCCAAAAAGGCACTTTAAAATTTTTCAAATGTAAAAAACATGGGGAAACCCTCGCAATTTTTTTTTAGGTGCGCTCAGCTTGTCCATAGTAGATTGCCTAGCCATTGTACCTGTAAAGTGCACTATCCCTTGGCCCATTCCCAATGCCTACTACTACTGATACTTTGGATAACACTGGTCTGCTTTCCTTAGCTCAATACACTAGATTAGTCACTCCATGACAAGCCCACTGTCACCTACTAGGACATGTAGTTTAAGCATAGTCTCAATTTGTCAATAAAAAATCTACTTCAGGCCATCTCCATGACTTTGTTCTTTTGCATAAGCTTTAGTGATCTTAGAGATTCTGATATGAATACCGTCTCAACTATGTACCAGGACAAAACTTGTACTAAGGAGCGGAGATTGAACTCCTCTTTTATTGCCCAGGCTGCGATCGGTATCATGCATGGCGGCCAACCTGTGGGCTCTTGGTGCGAGCGAGCAGATTTTTAGAATGATTTGTACTGAGGTGGTGTAGTGATTGAAGTGGGAGGGGTAAGGATTGATATGGACAATGTAAAGCTAATCAACAAGTAAAAAAGTTCTCTGGTCATAACCCCTGCTAAAGAATATTATGCCCACTGCACTCTTTTTCTTCATTCCCCAGCATGTCAAGTATAGTCCCTACTATAGCTTGATCCCTAATATCATACTTCACATAGAGTAAACAAACAAAAAGGGTTTTAATAGGATGATAATACGTCTTCGGGAGGAGATGTGTAAGGGGGACTAAATAAAAAAAATCTAACTAGAGATCGAATTCAGGGAATCTTGATTCAAAGCCAGGGTCGACATCCGGCGCTTGGGCAGCAGCGATTTCAAAGGCGAGGAGATCGATGAATTCCTTGAGATCAGGGGCGACTTTGTATCCATGTTCAAATCTACTTCGTTCGTCTATAATCTTTTGGTCGTTCTCGTGTTTGCGTATTTCCAGGCCGATCAAGCTCGTTTCCATCTTGATTTCCTTGACGGCGTCTTCCAGGCCACGGATGGAGTCACGGATGGAGTCGGCATAGAGTTGGAATTCCTTGCGCTCTTCGTCGGCCAGTCGCATGGCTTCTGCTGATGATGATGCTGAGGCGGTTTGTCCAGTGATCTTGCCCATTTTTGCTGCGATAAGCGCCTTTGCCTTTGCCTTGATCCGATCGCCCTCGGTTACTTCGCCATTGGGCCCCGTTCCTTGAATGTTGTCCAGCACCACAGGTTCGCCTTGGCTCATCTTTGCCTTTTGTATCTTTTTCGTCTTGAGATCGTCTTCGGTTTCGTCGACTTGTTTCAGAAGGCCATGCAAAGTGTCGTCAATGAGGTACCGGATTTCGGACGTGAGTGACTTTTCTTGGTCGGCCAGGCTCGAGAGTTCCATCGTCTTGTCGATATAGTGTTCCCAAGTGCTCTTGTTGCCTGAGGCGCCAGATCGTGTGATTTCCTGCTGCAGCTCCCGCACCTTGGTCTTGAGTTCGTCAATGTCCTGTTGTTCCAGATATGAGAGTTCGTTGAAGGTTTTGGGTGTGGGCTGCTTGGCTTCGTCTTCGATTTTGCGTAAGGATGCCTTGCAGTTGGCGATCTGAGTTCGTAGATCAGCAATTCGTGTCGCCTTCCCCCGGTATTCATAGCTGGATGTCTTGGGAGATGAGCTGTCGTCGCGAGAGTTCCATCGGGATCGATCAGGACCCATACGCCGTGCACTGGAGACATAGCCCACATCCTTGTCGTCGTCTTCGGGTTCGGATTTCTTGCCATTGCGTCGGTGAGTAGGGCCAGGGCTGACAGATCGCGACCGTTGGTTGCCAAATGAGGAAGAGGGGACGGAGAGTGAGGTTGGAGATGAGCTGAAGCTGGTTACACTCTTCTTTTGGGCAATGTTCTTCAGAATGGAATCCTTCAGGCTGTTGACAGTATCCTTGAGTTCCCGCGTTGATGGAGGTATCAGTTCTGGTGGCAAATGTGTCGGTACGTTGTATCCATTGAGTTTTCGATAGATCAGATGCATCGCTACAGAGAATTCATCCACATTCAGTTTGCCTTGATTGTTGGGATCAGACAGGTTCCTGCATGAGAGACCGTTAGTCGCTTTTCTTCGTGTGTCACTGTGGATTACTTACCAGATCTGCATCAGTACGTTTTGAGGTAATCCTGACTGAGTAAAGATTTCCTTTGCCTTGTCACCAGTTAGATAGCCTTGTTTATCAGAGTCCCAGGCCCTGAAGATCTTGCTATATTGCTTCTTTTCTTCTGTCGTCACCGCCCATGGAATCTTGACCTTCCCCGCTAATCTTTCGTAATGATGTTGCTGGTTCCTTGAATAGTCTGCGTTGGGCATCATTTGGTTTGCAAAAGTCATGTTGTGTCCATACATTCCCGTTGGCATGGGTACCTGTTGCTGATAGCTTGCTGGCCCTGCTGTTGGTGCCATTCCGGTTATTGCTGGTATCTGAAGGCTATGCTGCTGCTGCTGCTGCTGCTGTTGCATGTATAATGGTGATGCGCCGCCAGCCATATTATTGAGCATGGACGTTGAAGCTGAGCGTTGAGGTTGAGGAGAAGGAACAAGGGAAGAAGGTTGATATCCTGTGGGCTGAGGTTGTTGGTTTGGTAGGAAGCCAGTTGCTTGACTATTGACGGTGTGAAAGGATGGTTGGAGAGACTGGACAGCCGAGTTTATTTCGTTGCGAATGTTGTCGGGCAGAACTGTTGGTATGGTGCGGCCAGTCATCTTCATTGACGTTAGATACATGGCCAACGCAAATTCAGGGAAGGTAAGCTGTGGTTTCTGCGTAACATTGGACAGATCCCTAAGCAAGAAAAGAAGAAGCATAAAATTATGCTCGTTAATGTCTAGTAGCATAATGAAAGGGCAAAGTCAACTTACCAGATAGTAGCAAGGGCATCATCGCCTAGGTTCGACCGTGTGAGTACATTTTTCGCTGAAGTTGCTATATCAAAACATGTGACAGTAGAATACATGGGACGGTTAGTAAACGGATGATTATGCTAATGATGATGGTGTGATAGTGAATAGTAGAGCAAGGTTTTACCTGACAAAGTGAGATTATCAGTAGATGCCTGAGTGAAGAGAGTTTCGTATCTGGCCTGGTCGACTTGAGTGAGAAAACTGAGGCGTATTCCTAAAAGGTTCAAAGCAGTGGTAAGTATGCCTTTATACAAAGAACTTCCCTAGATGCATACCTGTAGCAGGACTGGCCATACCAACAATGATTAAAGAAAGGTAAAGAGAAGCGAAGAACGAAAGAAAATTGCAATCTTCTTATTTATTGGCTGAAACTCCGCCTTGGCTCGAAGAGATTGCTAAGGACAAGCGCAAGGTTTCGAAAAGCGGGGTCGTCGGGATTTGAAACCAAATGGCTTTTTTTAGAAACTTTTCGATTTACAACTCCAGCCTTTTGTAACGAATTGCCCTATCTCTCAAAACCGAGATGGGTAACGCCTTCAAATTTCGTGGGCAACAAGATGCAATTTATACCTACCACACAATGCTAAGGACGAGCTACTTTTATGCTTTATGCGTTCGTTAGCTCTACACAACGTACTTGCACAGCGACCTATTTGGGTGGTGATACGTACCAAAAAAGTGAACTCATCCCAGGAAACCAGGCATTCTTGGTATCATGCAATAGATACGATGCACATTCAAGTCCTTGTCAAATTTGAACGCAGGTTGTCCATTCAGTTCGGGAGAAAAAAGAGACACAAAACTTTTTCCAAAGGGACGGCTCAACCCTTTTTTTTGTGAAGAATGATTTATTTCTCAGAACTGAGATGAACAACCTGCGCTCAAATTTGACAAGAATATGGGCGTGCCTTGTAGCTATTGCATGATGCCAAGAAACATGCGTTTGGATGTCGAATGGGTCCATGAACGCTACAACAAGTTTCAAAAAAGCGACCAAACGCAACTTGAGATGGGCTTTTTAGGGGGGGGGGATGCTACAGACAGAACCACCGGGACAGAACCAATCTGTGTATGCTGAATTTTGCGGACAATAAGGACTGATATGACGGGGGACTCACTGAGTCCCTGACTTGAGTCCCGGGCATAGCTGGGACTCAATTCTAAAAGAAGATAAAACCGCCCCGCCAGGCACAGGAATGGTCTTGCTCTTCTCATCGGGAATCGATCGGCAAGGCCCTCTCTTCTCCTGGTATCAGGTCCAACAAAAAGACACATATCAATTGCGGCTCATCAGCTCGTATGGCGGGTAACGTGTGTGCGAACGTGGATCAAATACGACGCCAAGGCCGATGGAACAACACAACGATAAACGGCGCATATCTCACCAACCTTCCAAGAGAAATGATGCAATTGATGGCAGGCTTCCCCACATATGGCCGGTTCTTTTATCTTGCACGTGCCGCCCTTAACCCACCTACCAGCCTGTGCAAGAAGTTGTTCCCAGCGATCGGCGAATGACATGACCTTTGGGCGGCGAAAGAACTCAGTCCTGGTGATTCTATTCAACCTACCGTCGCTGAAAATACATTTGTACAGGTGATCGTGATGTTCAGGAAGACTTTTATACAAGGCTCGGTGCTCATGATGGAACTCCACCCCTGCTATCCCATTTGGCAACATTCAATCTTCTCTGACCCAGTCTATTTGTCATTCAAAAGTTAAGTCCACATCATAGCATGAGAATGCAGTAGCATGCTCGCTCCGATATGTTAGGGATATGCTGCAAAGTGAAGCTCAGGAACACGATCCCACCCACACACTCCTCCAACAATGTGTGCCTATGCACTCTAGATTTTAAACCCCGGTTGGCTATAAGATTATTATTTTTGCCCGACCTATTATTTTGCTCCTTCTTCCCCTCGTCATTACTTTTTTGCCTCCATTGTCATTCTCTTTACTCCACGACGTCAAACGAACGAACGAACGAGCAAACGAACGAACGAACGAACGGTAACTCTCCCCTTCTCACGTCATGTTCATCTTTTGCAACATTACTAACTTTTTGCCTTTTGCATCGTCCCTCTTTCTTTTGACACTAGATCAGCTACGACGATGACGACGGCAATAGGGACGACGACGATGCTAATGACGACTCCACCACTGCTTCATGTCGCCCAAAAAGGCTCT
>LT553030.1:185344-196051 GCA_900079185.1 Absidia glauca
CTGGGGAAACCCTCGCAAAATTTTTTTAGGTGCACTCCCATTCCATTTTAGAATCTCGTAGTCCAAGTTACTAATAAAAGTATACCAAATCTTTGCCCATACCCTTCCGTTACTATCACTGATACTTTTACACAGCTTGGCCGTTTTTGCTCAGCTCCATTTACTTACTTTTTACAGCAGTTTACTCATTCCCATTACAATAGCTTGTTGCCAATAGACATTAGCTTAACTACGACCCCAAACATAGCCTGTACCGTAACCCTTTAATCCTATCCCATCAATAAAGCCTACTTGAATTATTCTACGAAATACGTTTCTCAATTCCATAACCATGACAATACCATGTACATTATAAAGACCAAACTACAGATGAGTAGCTCATCATTGACAACTCCTAAAACACCATTGGTTTTACTAGTTGTAATCTAATGACATGTAAATGATCGGAAGGTCTATCTTCGCATACATACAAAGTTTTATTGGTGCAATAGGGTTAATGAGCTATGGTACAGACTATGTTTGAGGCCGGAGTTAAGCTAATGCGTAAAGGGCGACGGGTTGTAATGAGAATGACTAAGCTACTGTAAAAATCAAGCAAATGGAGGCGGACAAAAACGGCCAAGCTGTGTAAAAGTATCAAAGATAGTAGCGGAAGGGTATGGGCAAAAAATTGGTACACTTTTATTAGTAACTTGGACTACGAGATTCTACAATGGATTGGGAGTGCACCTAAAAAAAATTTGCGAGGGTTTCCCCATGTTTTTTACATTTGAAAATTTTAAAGAGAGCCTTTTTGGGTGATATGAAGCAGTGGTGGAGTCGCCATTAGCATCGTCGTCGTTTCTATTGCCGTCGTCATCGTCGTAGTCGATCTAGTGTCAAAAGAAAGAGGAACGGTGCAAAAGGCAAAAAGTTAGTAATGGTAAGCAAAAAATGGGCATGACTTGAGAAGGGAAGAGTTACCGTTCGTTCGTTCGTTTACTCGTTCGTTCGCTCGTTTGTCGTCGTGAAAAAAAGAGAATGGCATTGTGGAGGCAAAAAAGTAATGACGAGGGGAAGAAGGAGCAAAAATGAAGGACGGGCATAAAAAAGTTCTTGTAGTGAAATCGGGGTTTGAAATCTAGAGTGCACAGGCACACATTGTTGGAGGAGTGTGTGGGCAGGGGCGGTTCTATCTTCATTTCAAGTCGAGTCCCATCTATGACCGGGACTGAAGTCAGTCACTCAGAGAGCTTTCCGCCATGTAAGTCCTTATTGTCAGCAAAATTCAGGATACGCAGATGGTCCTGTCCGGATGGTTCTGTCTGTAGCATTCCCCCTTTTTAGGTGGGTTCTGTCTTAACAAGACATCCTTTGTTCGCTGACAGCACTAAGCCCTCTTACTACGGTGGGGCTCTTTTGTTGATTCTTTAGTGTGGCACCCACACTGTTGTTCTGAGCCCCCTGTTTAGCCCTGTTTCACAAAATGAATCATGGGACACTCAGTAGGCACTTTTTTTTATGGTCTTTTAAAGACTGTGGCTACCCAAACACTAGTGCCAACGATGACTCAACGGCTATTCGACCCTCTTCCGAGCCGGAATGGCTCTCTCCCCTCTATCAGATCAACTTAAATCTTGCTCCCTGGTTCCACATTTAGTTTGGTACCTTTGTGGACGATGCTTGATCCAACGTATGACTTTTTGTTGCGTCAATGATTGGAAATCCCGGAGGATGCACGTTATTCCGGTTTGATCGGCGTCATCAAGTGTAGAAGGATCTGTAAACATCGCTTTACCCCATCTTTACACACTCGTTATGCAAATCGGGAAATAAAAAGTGAAAGTTTAACCCCCGCTTTTGATTTACTGTAAAAGAGCCTCTGTGGAACGAATTCCTGGGGCACATCGTCTCCTTTTTGCAACCTGCTAAGCAGTACTCTCGGAAATAAAGAGCCTTGTCAATGTCAGGAGTGGTCTTTTTCGGAAAAAAAAAGGCCCGCCGAGCAACAATTAGGTTTGCCAATTTGTGCAATAGCGCAATAGCGCGCAATTTAGTGCAACACTTTCCGGGGGTATAAATTTTCTGCCTCCCCACTTTTTTTCTTTCTCTTCATACAAACATGCCGCTTGAAGTCATTGGAGCTGGATTTGGCAGAACGGGGACCATGAGTCTGCACTTGGCTCTTGAAAAGCTAGGGTAGGTCCACCGCTTTTTCTTGCCTTGTTCTCATCTTTTTCTCTCTAGATACCCCACTCATCATATGATTAAACTGTTGGCCGACCCCACGCAAGACGTGGGTGTATGGCACCGTGCAGTGGATGACCCGCAGCATAAAGACGAATGGGAAAAGGTGTACGGAGAGTATACAGCCGCTGTGGATTGGCCCACAGCTACCTTTTACGAAGGTAAATGTCGTTTGACATGATCCACGCGGGGCTAACTCTTTCTTTTTCATAGAGCTCAGTCACCGCTACCCCGATGCCAAATTCGTCTTGACCGTTCGATCAGCAGAAAGCTGGTTCAAGTCCATGCATAATACCATCTTTGCCAAAATGACGATTGGCCCAGAAGGCATGCCTGAACATTTGCAAAACATTTTCCACTTGATGAAACACACAAGTATGGATGGTATTCTCGAAAAGGACTGGGACAAGATCCACGATCAAGAGTTCATGTGCAAGTTATTCAATGATCATAATGAAAAAGTCAAACGCACCATTCCGGCCGATCGGTTGCTGGTTTACGAACTGGGCAGCGGCTGGGAGCCTCTATGTAAGTTCCTCGGCAAGGATGTGCCGGATGAGCCATACCCCTCCACAAACAGCAGTGATGACTTTGGTAGCAGATTTAAGGGTATGGTGCCTGATGCCTGAGTAAGGAAAGTTTGGCGTGGTTTAAAATAAAAAGTCAAGCTTTGCGGATTTTGCCTTTGGCGGAGTTTTAAATTGTCATTTTGCATGAATTGTTCTTTAACCTTTGCCTCTGCGTCATTTTTCAAGGAAACCGCCTATTCTACATGTAGCATAAAGAACATAATAAGCCAAGAGGTTGAGCACAGATACCATAGTAAGACATACTTTCTTTAAAGACATATTGCCCTAATTTGTTGGGCAGACTAAACGGAGATGGTATAGCACACGTTTTACATCATTTGTATGATCCTCATGATGTTTCCACCTCCTTGATTACAGAAACACTTATGACTCGATGCCTTGTACGAACAGATCTCATTGATATAAGGCGGGAGAGCTGGTAATGGCAACTAAAAGACATTGCTCATCATACTGGTGGATTCATGGTATTTTTTAACATATAGCGAGGATCATCAGATACATTCAGTGGTTATTTGAACGACAAAGGGTTGTTGGTGGTTTATTTTCTGAGAGAGCGGAGTTTGGCCCTGGCGGGGTGCATATGGGAAACAGACCAAACCAGGGGGGCATTCGCATGACAGGGTCCTAAGCCAATATTAAGGCTTTTCAAAGCATAATAAAGAGGATTGTGCTCTAACTGGTAGTGAACGAAGTTGACTTTTTGGATTGACGGTTACACTGGTACGATTACCGGGGCGATCACTTTGGGCGATATGCCAAATGAGTCTGACTGCGGGTTTTGAAAATGTCAAATTGGTAAATTAAAAAAGACTCTAGACAAAATCAACATTTTCCATTCGATACAGATCCTCGTCATTTCCTTCAGGTGATTCAGAGATAAGAGAGTACATGTATAAGTAGTGTCATACCTTTTGACTGGATTGACTAGTTCAAAGGGGTGTGAAATGGGGTTCTCTGGTGGGCGGGGCGGGATAGCGTGCCTGTGCCAAAAATAGAATCCCCGTCGTGCGTCCTAGCCTTTATAAAACGAGCTGGCCATGAAACTAAATTTTTTCTTTTCTCTTCTTTCTCTTTCACTTTTTCCCTCACCCCCACTTCACAATACATTATACCCTATCCTTTGCTATTGCTCTATACACAACACACATTGACATATGACCTTATCCTATCCGATAACCAGCTCGACGGAACAGATCGAACTACGACCACGCCAAGTCGAAGATGGATTGGCACTTCCTCGTCACCATAAACGATCAAGCTCATCATCTTCTTTTGTCTACTTTAAAGCACCTCCACTACAGACCGATCCCATTGTTGAAGAAACCTCACTTCCTAATGAACTGTATCATCTTGCTTCTCAGGTAATGAAACGGCAATGAATGGGAGATCCCTGTAGGCATGGACTGATATGTATTCCTTTCTCTTCCATAGGCTCTTCCGTCGTTGCTCATATCTGTGGTTGGACTCGTCTTTGCAGGATGGATGATGGATGTCTTTCAGGTACGTGAAGGGAACAGGGCTCTAGTATACTAAAGGCAGTGGAATTAACACACACACTCTCTCTCTCTCTTTTCCCCTTGTTTTTCTTTGCTAGCATTGGGATGTCTTTAGTCAAGTATCGGAACTCTTCATCTTGGTACCTGTGTTACTGAACCTTAAAGGGAATCTTGAAATGAATCTGGCGGCTCGGTTCTCCACCTCAGTAAGTGATCATTATGCGGAGATCTTGACGGTTACTCATATTTTCTTCTTGTAGGCTAATCTTGGGGATCTGGATCATCCACAGAAACGAAATGCATTGATCTGGGGAAACCTCGCTCTGATACAAGTCCAAGCGTTGATCTCTGGGGCGATCGCTGGTATCTTCTCCTTCTTCCTTGGGATCATGGAGCACCCTACTGTGCCAACGACGATTGGTGAAAGTATACTGGTCATCACTAGCTCCATGGTGGCTGCCACTGCTTCTAGCTTTGTCCTTGGTGTGTTTATGTGTATTCTCATCATTGTCAGCCGAAAGATGAAGATTGATCCAGGTAAAGAATGACAAATCATAGTGGCAATGGGGCTGGTTACTGATACTATGATTTATTAGACAACATTGCTTGCCCTATGGCTTCATCTTTGGGAGATGTAGTGACTCTTGGGATTCTTGCCGTATGCGCTAATGTGTTATTGATCTATTTGGATTCTCTTCTTGGTCTGACCTTGATGGCCGGCATGGTGTTCTCTGTACCTTTTTTTGCTCGATCTGTCTGGCAAAACAAGCATGTCAAGGATCTTTTATACATTGGCTGGTCTCCTATAATGGTTGCCATGCTTATATCAAGGTAAACTAAAGGACGATGATGAGGTGACTCGGTTAAACTCATATATCCCACATAGCTTTGCTGGTTTAGTATTGGAACGTTACGTCGAGAAATACAAGGGATTGGCTATGCTGACACCAATTGTATGTGGGCTCACTGGGAACCTAGGATCAATCTACGCCTCGAGGATCAGCACTAGTCTACATTCAGGAACACAGCAAGATCACCGGGTGGAATGGGTCCTACTACTGATGAATGTACCTGTCCAACTCCTCTTTTTATCTGTCATCTGGTTGTTTGACATGGGCCATTTGGATTTCACTCTATGGTTTGCATTGACCTACTTTGTTGTGGCTATGATCTGCGTAAGTCAAGAGTAAAAGTGTATGGTATGTATGCTGGGTCTAACGCTTTGTCTCCATTAGACACTGATTGCCTTGAAAATGGGCAAATCAATGACCCTGTTGCTTTGGAGCCATGGCTATGATCCCGATAACTACACCCTGCCTTATCTGTAAGGGACCCTTCTTCTTCTTTCTGTATCTCGGCACTAACCATCTTTTGACATTATAGGACAGCAATGATTGATGTGATTTGTACCACCTTATTGGTTGTATCATTCTCCTTCCTGACAACCAATGGACTGGCAGATATGGCTATGAACCCGGCGGAAATGTAGTCAACCTTTACCCCTCATCAGGCACGCTTTATCAGCATAGCTCTACACATTTATCGTCTTTTACCTTCTAGACTCTCCACCACACCTTGTATATAGCCATCATACTAACATATCAGCCTTATCATCATGTATCCCCTACCTTTACACTATTATAATCATACACACTAATTGGATAGATGATCTGTCGGTTATCACACTATAGACACCACACACACTCTCTCTTACACACATATCAACCCCCCAATAAACATGTTTCTCTGTAAAGACGCAATGTAGTAGTGCTTTATATACAACGGGAATAAGGAATAGTAGTGTCAATTTGGCTACAATCTAACTAACTAGGTACATAAACGTAGGGCCACCGGGACTTAGCGTTTTTCCACCATCACCTTCATACCATTCTTCATAGGTAGGGTCAGAGAGACTTGGTAAGTGATATCTTGACCAGGGACAAGAGAGAACTTGTACTTGCGGATCAAAAAGATGATTGCCACCAGTGCTTCCAGAGTAGCCAAATGTTGGCCGAGACAAGTACGAGCTAAAGGGAGATCAATTGTTACAAAGAGTCAATTCCTATGGCTCAAGACAACATTATATCTGTGCTTACGTCCACCATGGAATGCGGGCCATTTGCCTTGAGACTCCCTTCTGAGCTCTCCATTTTCATTGATCCATCGTTCGGGTTTGAATTGCTTGGCATCTGCGCCCCAGATGGCTTCCACTCTGCCTTGGGCGTAAGGGCCTATTCGGACAATCCATCGTTTAGTTCTTCCCATTCTGATCTGATCCCACCATACTTACACCACAGGATATAATCACCCTTTTGAATAGCAGTTCCGTCCGGCAAAACATCATCTTCAAGGGCAAACTTTTGATTCAGGGGTACCGAGGGGTAGTGGCGCAAGACTTCGTAAAACACAGCGTGGGCATACTTCATGTCCTTGATTTTTTCATACAGCATTGTCGAGTCGGCCAGAGTGTCGTCGGTGATGGTGGCATTGATTTCGTCCAAGAGTTTTGCTTCGACACGAGGATGAGACATGAGCATATAAAACGTCCAAGAGAGCGCTTGTGCAGTGGTGTCCCGGCCCGCGATGACAAAGTTGAGGACAATGTCCCGCAATTCATCATTGGTGAGAGGTTCGCCCTGAGCATTGGTGGCATTCATAAAGCGTGATAAAAGATCCTTGTGTACTTCGCCATTCTTCAGCTGTTCCCGTCGTTGTTCTGTCACTTGTCGAGCAAATCCATCCACCACACGCAAATGACCGTTCATGCTGGTTTTCCAAGGTTGTGATAGCTGAGTGAGGAGCTCGGTGATGCTCCAGCCGGGAGTGATGAAGCGTTGGAAGGTGGTGCGTTGGGCCTCGTCGAAGGATTCGGCAAAGGGGACGTTGCCGGTGGTGCCCAGAGCATTCAAGTGTACGCCAAAGCCAAGAAGAATGAAGGAGTCCAGGGTAAACTTGAACATAATGTCGTGAAAGTCCACAGGCGCCTGGGTTTCCACAGCCTTGTCCCAGATCGTATCGGTCATGTAATGGATCTGCTCGACGAATACACTACACCAAAAGGAATGAGGTGAGTTTACCGACGCCTCCATTGTCACACCCACTTACTCGGTAAACTGGTCACGGAAGTTCTTGACGTTGAAGATATGAGAAGCTGTCTTGCGTTGATACTTCCATTCGTCACCATTAGCATTGAAGATACCATTGCCAAACAAGTCGTTCATTGCACCATGGAAATCCGGCCCTTTAATGTAGTTTTCAAAGTTACCTTTGACAAAAAGGTTAGTACAGTACAGACAATGATGGGTTGCTTCTGTCCTCTACTACTTACTTTTCAGGACGTGCTCTACATTTTGAGGATCAAGGGTGAGGATTTGTCGAGGTACGCCAAGTACAGAGAAGGTGCTATGCAAAGATAAAGGGGAAAGAGAAGAGAAGGGGTGGGAAAAAGTCAGCATTTTATATGAGTGCGGGTTTCGGAGTTTAAAACCAAACACACACCCCTTCCCAGATCAAGATACTTACATAGTAAGAGCGTCGTGTTTGTGGTATGTCTCCAAGAATAAATCATGAATCTTGTCCTTGTATTGAATCAGCATGGGCAGGTTGCCAACGAGCGGTTGCCCGGGATACGTTGGCATGTCACGATTTTCATCAAAGATGGCCCGATCATTGTAGTAAGCAGCTAACCCAGCAATGGTGGCAATGGCAGCTTTTCCAACAGTAGCCATACTAATACTTGATACAGAAGTCATGTGGTGGTAATTTAAAGCGATTAAGTGTTCAAAGGAGTGAAGAGAAGCAACAAATGAAAAAAGGACAACTAGTCCTCCTTTTGTGTCAAAGCGGGGATTCAAATTGAAATTAAGAGAAAAAAAAAAGATGGGGTAGATCCAAACAAGACTTTCACATGATCATGGGACATCTTTGTTGATCCCTTGTACCTTTGATGTGATAGCACCATGATAGCTGTGGATTCAATACCGAAACTGATGTGGTGAAATGCTTTCAAGGGCTTCAAAAAAGTGTTGCATCGGCTAGAGGGAACCATGGCATACTGGAGTCTGATCTCGACGGGGTTTGAAACAACGATGGGCTTTCGAAATTGTCTCCTTTCACGTTTTCTCTCCCCCTCTCTCCTCGTTTTTCTTTTTTCCCGAATGCAAGAATGGCGCACAGATGTTCACAAAATGTGGGTAGTGTACCCATCTTGGGTATAGATCTGTGTCATCTTCCAGCAAGTTTTCATTTGCGCGAGGCCTAATAAGGCATGCCTTTTCGCAAGGGTACGGATCACCGTTAAAGTGCTAGATGTATACCCATAGCTGGCTTTTGTGTTGGGCGTAAAAGTAGTTTCTACTCTCAAAAAGACGATTCATGCGGCGGGCTTTTAAATTTGCACAGATTAAGCGATTTAGGGGGGGGAGCCGAAGCGACAGCGAGTCCGAATAGCCAAAAGCTTTTTTTTTCATGTCCCCTCTCCATACTTGGTGTCATGAGTTCTTCCATTCGTTGGATTGGATAGCCCTATGAAGATCCCCCAATTTCAAGCCTCAGGTTGCCTTTTTTGGCATCGTATCAGCAACTTGCTTTTCAGGAACGACATTGGTTCTGAACGAATGCATTCTATGCTATTACTCGCTCAGTAAGTGCCTATGATGATGGTGAACAAGAAAATGAACCACAAGAGCAACTGATGATTGTGAGTCTTTGCCCATCTGGTAGTTTTGGCACACATCGAATTGGAGCAGACTGAAATGTGCATATCAAACAGCCGCTTCATCGTGCGCTTATATTTAAACTCGCACCTCACACAGAGTACTACGCTCATACTCCCTAAAATTCAAAAGTACTACTTTTATTCTATCTTTGTGTCAAGTATACATACTTTACTCCTGATTTCAAGCAGATCGAGCCACTCTTGCAGGAAAATCGTTTTTAAACCCCGCCTCTGAAATTTAGGAACGTACTTTTGAGAAAGTTTTTTTTGACAACTTACCACTTGGGAGGAGGAAGTTTTATGCGCAGGTCCAGTGTGAACTATTGAGAGGTTTACAGTGACAAAGTTGACAAGGGTGAAAAAACCGAATGGCCTCTTGGGCTGTCACAAAGGTAAACTGGGCAGGTTACCCAGTATGGCCCACCTTATTTCACACCCTGCCTTTTTCACACTCTCGTATGCGTAACAGTCGGTCAAGAATTAATGCAAAAGTGCATGTCAGAGTTTCAAAGATGAGTGGAACATTGTCAAGGGATCAAGTCAAGGAGTTGGTTAAAAGTAGGTTTTATTCGTTGCATGAGAGTATGGTTAAACTATGTGTAGGGCTTGCCATGGAATGACTAATCTAATGTAATGAGCTTCGGAATGAAAAAGGGGAGAGCTGGTGCGGAATGCCAAAAGGATCAGCGGAATAGGCAAAGATACTATTTGAGGGAAGAGTGTCATTCAAAAGGGCATTCGCTACAGATTTTACAATGGATTGGGGGTGCACCTAAAAAAAACAATGTAAGGGTTTCCCCACATTTGCTTGCGTCCAAACTCTAATCTAACCACATGTGCACCAAGTCCTGCTGCTAGAGAGCCGATATCCGTTGCCATCCTGTTGAATGTAGTAAGAAAAAGAGGGGTAATGATGAAAGATGTGAGTGTTGGCCATGGTAAGTCAAAAGATGGGCAAGACGGTGAGTGTTACCCTATGTTCGTCGTTCAAGGTCGTTGTACAGCGAGTAAGTCGTTCGTGGTGCGGTGACATTGCCGATGGATTGAAAAAAAGTGATGAAGAAGCAAAGAAGGAGCAAAAAAAAAAAAAGAATTGAAACGAGATCCTTTAATCCCAGAGGCGGAGCCTGAAATACAATATGCAAACCTACGCATTGAAATGCCCCTTAACAAGCGTACAAAAGGTTAAACTTGGACCCATAAAAGTGTTGGTGCTGTCGAGGACGAGGAGGAACCCTCAGCGGAGTTTGATATTTTTTCCACTCTGCTAGGGATCAACGGCCTTTTTGATTGGGCTATGGAGTCCGCTCTTCCTGGAGTTTAGTCTTTCCCTTTTTCGTCTTTTGTCCTCTCGGCGACCCTTTTTGTTTTCTGTTGGCTTCTTCTCCTTTTTTCTTGTCGTCTTTTTCCCTTTTCGTTGTTTCTACCTCTCTCTTTCTCTTGTTGTCGTTTACTTGTTTCTTTATCTCTACTTATTGTTAACTACTTCCCCTTCTATCACTTAATCTCTTCCCGCAGCTAGCGCTGTGGGATTTAGTATAAATACCTTCCCTTTTTCCCTTCTCCCCACTTTTTTTTCAGTTAAGTTTTTAAATAAAGTCTTTGCAAAACCACAAAAACCTCTTGTCAAGCTTACTCACTGAAAGTCATAGTACTTCTTTTATCTCTTTGTGTTATA
>LT553030.1:211726-223334 GCA_900079185.1 Absidia glauca
TCTCTAGTTATAGTCACAGCCTCGTTATGCCCCGTCATTTTACTGTGCTCACCAATAAAAACCAACTTGATCCTTTACCCACCTTAGCACTATACGTCTTACCCATTGGATGATCTACTATATCTATTAACGGCTCTATTCTAACAGGTATCACCGCATAGTGGTAATGATTTGGTGTATCTGCATGCTACCATGCTACTGTTGCTTTAGTTCGGCCGGTCTATCGTCGTCTATCGCATGATTGCTTTGCAGCCCCATCGAATGTACAACTCCACTTATGCCAACAAATGCACTCTAGATTTCAAACCCCGAAGCGACTACTAGAACTTTTTATCGCCCACCCTGTACTCTTGCTCCTTCTTCCCCTCGTCATCACTTTTTTGCCTCCCCATTGTCATTCTCTTTACTACACGACGACGAACGAACGAACGAACGAGCGAACGAGCAAACGAACGAACGAACGGTAACTCCTCCCTTCTCACGGCATGCTCATCTTTTGCTTACCATTACTAACTTTTTGCCTTTTGCATCGTCCCTCTTTCTTTTGACACTAGATCGGCTACAACGATGACGACAACGATAAAGACGACAACGATGCTAATACCGACTCCAGCACTGCCTCATGTCGCCCAAAAAGGCTCTTTTTAAAATTTTCAAATGTAAAAAACATGGGGAAACCCTTGAATTTTTTTTTTAGGTGCACTCATCCTGTCCATAGTAGATTAGCTAGCCATTGTATCGATAAAGTGCACTATCCCTTGACCATTCACAGCGCCTACTACTACTGGTACTTTATTTGGATAACCTGATCAGCTCTCCCCCCCTTTTTTTTCCTTAGCTCATTGCACTAGATTAGTCACTCCATGACAAGCCTTATATTCACCCACCAGGAAATGTAGCTTAAGCATAGTCTCAGTCTGCCAATAAAACTCCTACTTGAATCCATTTCCATGACTTTGTTTTTTGCATATGCTTCAGTGATCTTGAAGACTTTGGTTGTGGCGGTACAAATCACCCAGTGCGCTAAGCTCTGACCCCTTTTTTTTTTACTACACGGCGGTGTTTAAGCTACCTTTTGGCTTAACTAGTGCCCGATACGACAGACCGCTAGGGTTTTGAAAGGATGGAACAGGATATGATGGATCAATGGCAAAGCGAATGATGTCTAGGATCGTGGGTTTTGGTGGATGATCTACCAACTTAGGGGCCGCTGATAACAGTCGCTGTTTTAAGGCTCAATGAAGTGTTCATAGTAGCATACGACACAGATATACTTCGTGTTTGGTATCATTTGATAGATATGCATTTCATCGTCTTCCGTGTGCAATTTGAGGCAACTCGTCACAGACCTTATAACTGGAAATCGTAAAAAGTCAAGACCCACATACACACTTTATTTCACACTCCGCTTTTTTTCAAACCCTCGATGCATTCGATCAAGACTTGGCGTACCATCGCATGTCAATGTTCCCAAGAGGACTGGAGCCTATTCAAAAGAGTAAAGTCATGGAGATGGTTTCAAGTAGGTTTTATTGACTGGTTGAGACTATAGTTAAGCTATCATGTATGACTTGCCATGAAACAACTAATCTAGTGTAATGAGCTACAGAATGAAGAAAGGGACAGCTGGTCATTGGCGCTAAGAGGATTTGTGGTAGTGTCCAAAGGAATTCAGCCGAGCAATAGGGGGTTTTTTTTGGAAGTGCAATGGCCAGACAGTCTACTATAAAAAGTGAGTGCACCCAAAAAAATTGATAGGCTTCCCCATGTTTTTCGTAGTCCCTTGGTCCAGCTTCCTAATCTAAGTACATGTACGTCTAGTCCTGATGCCAGAGAGCCAATATCCGTTGCCATCCCCTTCGATCTACTATGAAAAAAAAAGCAATGATGCAAAAGACAAATGTTAGTCATGGTAAGACAGAGATGGGCAAGGCGACGAGAAGGATAGAGTTACCGTGCATTTGTCGTTCAAGGTCGTTGTATAGAGAGTGAGTCGCTTGTGGTGGCAATGTCGATGGAAAGAAAAAAGCGATGGAGAAGCAAAGAAGAAGCTAAGGAAGAGAATTGACGGAGAAGTGATTCTTGTAGGCGGTCGGAGTTGGAAACTCCAGGGAAGGGGCAAATCACTTGGTGAGCCGGGTCTAAACCTACTGAGCACCCTCGAATCGGTGCTTACAACATTGAAGATTAGGTGTGGTGCATGATAAGAGACAGAGAAGACAGGCAGACAGAGAGAGAGAGAGAGAGAGAGAGGTTGGCGCTTTTGAAGAAGCAAGCAAGCGTTTATATACAGGGTATGTAAAGATAACGGTATGTACAGTACAGCAGGAAGTCTATCACTATACTAATAATTGGGGCCATTTCTTTATCATAATGCATGCTTGTTGTCTTCGCGGGGTACTACGGATCAGACCTTCAATATGATTCAAGACTTTGCCAAAGAGCTGTTTGCGTTTCTTCAATGACGAAGTAAAAGCGAAGCCCATCAGCCTAGATAAACACACACGTTAAAAGTAAGTCTGTAAGTTACCCAATTCACCCAGCGGTCCTTTTTTTCGCATGCTTACGCTGTTACCAATTGACGATCCAGTGTTCCTCTGACCAGTGACAGGACCCAATCGACAGCATCTGATACAATGGCTAAAACGTGAGATCGATAGGAAATAGCGTTCCAGCTGTCAGTTAGTGAAGTGTATAGCACAGGGCTCCATTCTTTCGAGAGTGTCTTACCTATCGCGGAGTCTTCATTGATTGTCCCACCAAAGTCTTTGCTCATCTGATGGAAGCAGAAGGACAAGATTTCGCCTGAGAGTACCGTCGCTTGATAAATGTTCCGGTAGCTAGCGTCGTCACTGTTCTTCGCCAGATGATTCCAGTTGAGCTGTCTCTTGATGGTGCTAGATATGATAAAACATAGTACTGAAACATTAGCAAAGTCCAAACTTTCAAGACTTGAGATTACCTAAGACACCTGTCACCGATTCGTTTCCCACCTTCCGAGTACACGTTCACAGCGATAGAGCTGCGGATGGCTATTGAGTATAAGAATGTATAAGCAAGAGTGTCCATGATGACTGAATGTCTTGTTCTACTTACATGACGTCGAGCAAGAGGAGTAGTCGTTATAGATGTCGAGGGTAGCAGTCGATATCTTCAAGCCACACCAAGCAAACTCTGCATACATAGACAGAAAACGTTAGCATGTATGGATCATTTGGCGCCTTTCTTTCGAGCTGTTACCTGATACCAATGAGTCCAAGTTGGTTTCTGTCTTGGCCGAATTGATATGACATCCATATTCCTTGAAACCTATCAAAAGTCAAATCAGATTATGGTTCAGGTTTATTACCGCATTTAATTGTCTTACCGTTTGTCATCACGGTATGGAATTCCAGTACCCGCTCCTTGGATCTGCTGATAAAAAGGTAGTCGTCCATGTACCGCACCATGACCTATCGGAAAGAAAGTTTTAGTGACAGTGATTCGGCAACGAAAGCTATAACTTACCCCGTCGTTACAGTATCTGAATTGCGACAGTACTTCCAGTTCCAGCTGATCAAAGTAAAGGCTAATAGAGGATGGGAAAAGCGTCAGTTAAATGCAGGCTACCTCCTTTGATCTGACTTACTTGCAAAGCAGGGGCGACACGGCAGATCCTTGAGGAATTCCAGTCTTCTGTCGGTAGAACTTGCCTTCATGCTATAAGGGATAATCCAACAAGTAAGTTTATGTGCTTTTGTGCTTCATCATTGTTTTTACATGTGTGTATACTTACGTAAACAGTGTTGTTCTCCACGTGCTCTTCCAAGATGGACAACAGAGACTTTAAGGGACAGAATTCGGGTTGGGCCTACAGTATGACCAGCATAAAATACGTCAATAAGGTGAGGCTTTTTGATGTCGACTTACCTTGCTGCTGACAGTGACTGACTTGGAGATGTGCTTCCGATGACTTTCAATGATATCGTCTAAATTATAAAGATAAGACATTGAGTACACACCACTTCGATCAAGATTCACTATCACTTTGACTTACGGAAAGCAGAAGTAGGAGAAGTAGCCACCTTTCGGAAAACGTTCATCATCTTGTCACCCACTTGTTCGATAGACTGGTACTTGCGGATCGCATATTCGTCCTATTTGAAGTTAGCAAGAGAGGGCCAGTAAGTATTCAATGTATTCTTAGCATACCAAGTCTATAGCTTACCTCGAGGAATACGTTGTCAAGGAAACGAAGAAGCTTTTGCTGATCAATAGTGTCGAAGCATTTCTGGATATCAACTTTGCAGAAGTAAAGGCTACACATCAAAAGGAAAAAAAGTAAACATTGGAATTCTTCTGTGCACACATCATATATCTTACTTACCTTGATGCGCTGCCTGCAGCTACATATACTTGTTCCTTGTACTTAGCAAGCTGTTCCACGGCCGAGTGGATGGATTTTGATCCATCTTCCATGATATCGGCTTGGCGAGACTATGCAACATGCAAAGGATTAGAATTTCAAGCAGTGCTGACTTTAATTGTGTGGAACCTACCACTTCGAGGTCCATGACACTCTTGACACTTTGCAGCTTCTTGTTGTTGTTGACAGTGGACAGTGATGTACTCCCGTCGGCCGACTCGACCTATATAAAAGAGCTTAGTATTGTCATGTAGCCTTCATAATGATTGTGTTACCAATGTCGTCGCCCTCTTCATTTGATTGATCGCCCGGAAACCAGTGTCTTTGGGAATCAGGCGCATTGAAGAAGATCCCAGCTGCAACCCCTTCGCAAAGTCCTAGTTGAATCAAACGACAATCGGTTAATCAGATTCCAGTTTGAAAAGAGGGTAGATACTGTGTACTTACTTTGTTCACCTCCTCAAAGCGTTCAGCAAGTGTGTCAGCATAGAAGGTATCGGACATCTGAGCCCAGTCATCATGGCGATAGTAGAATAGACGATTACCATGGCCTTGGAGCTCGGTGGCATAGAAGAAGGACTACAGATCAATAAAGTCAATGCGTAAAGGGAGAGTGAGCATTCTGAATTGAGTCCTATTTTTTCTCCAAACATCAGTTACTTACGCGGATGATACAAGAGATGTACTTGTCAAACAGCCAGTGCAAAACATACTCCATGAGTTCCCGACGGATTTCCCATTCCTTCTTTGAAAGGTCGGCACCTTGTTGGTCAGGAAGAGCGAGCCAAGAGCAGGCGTCCATCTTAAAGCTGTTTGCCAACCCATCGTGGATGCAGATGCTGTCGTTCTTCTTCAGAGAAAGGTACTTCAGCAGGACTATCAAAGAGATTTTTTCATTTAGAATGCATGATGAATCGACAGAGAGAAGTGAGGGTTGATACTTACAGGCGGAGAATACATCCCAGTTGTCTTTACTGCCAAAGAGCTCCAAAGGAATTGCCATTTTAACAGTAGCTTTCACAAACAGAGCCACTTGATGGAAATCGATTGGAGCGGAATTCTATCAATATAGAGAATGGGTTAGTTGTAAAGATCAGATACGAGTGTAGGTTAAGGAGGTAGTCATACCTTCTTTGGGCAAGTTGCGTCCAAGGTGGAGTACAATGACTGACGCGGATGACTGCTGACAATACTGGATAGGATGGGACCCAAGAGTGCCAATCTTTTCGGGATGCCAGAAGGTAACAGCTACGGGAGAAGAAGTAAAAAGTGTTAGCGATTAGTGTTAGCGATTTGGCCTGCACTCCAGCATCTAGGTTACCTCTTTGTCAGCACCAAATTCATGGGGCGCCACACCTTTCAGTAGACGAATGGTAAGGCTGTCGGTAGGGATTGCTTCAGGGATTCCTGCATCGTCAAAGAGACCTATGGAAGCAAGGTAAATATGGTAAAGTCAGGTTTAGGATGTCTATGCCATCGAATGGTTACTTACCACGAGTGCGGAATGTATACAGAAGCTGCTTGTCAGTACCACGAGAAGGCTCCCTGTATAACCACCGAGAGGAAGTCAAGGGCATGGTTAGCATAACAGTTGTCTTTGGAGTCTTGGTAACCACAGCTTCAAAGTCGTCGGAAGCTCGTCGTTTTCCAAGGGAGGCAGTGGGTGTTGCTATGGCAGTATTGATCGATGGCCCTATCAAGATGAAACCACAAAAGGCATATCCTTAGTACGTTCATTCACAAAAAATTGGCTTGTGTTTAGCTGACAAGTTTACCTGACACTTGCTGGAAAGAACCTTTTACTTGTTCAATGAAGACACAAGTGTTCAGGAGGAGGTCCAATACATCAGTGGCGCCGATAGTAGCAAGCAAGGAGTCCCACTCAGGTTTGTGTTCTTGAACCAAATGGCGGGGCTACATTGCATATCATAGAAAGGTTACCAGACGTCTCATTTGTTTCGCGTTGAGGCTACTTACCACTTTTTGGTCCAGGCGGTGCTGTTTGATATGAGTGTCCATTGCATCCAAGATCTGAAAGACGAAGAGATTCACTGATTAACCATTTCGCTCAATCATATGTTACGACTGTGTCTACTTACCATCAGCATGTCGATGTTGCTTGCCAAGGGAGGAATCGCTTGTCTTTTCAAGACGAGAGGCAGAGTGGCAACATGGAGATCGTTTAAACCTGACCAAGGTTTGTTGCTGGTTCTTGCAATGTAGACACCGAAACTTTCCACCAAAGGGAAGGAGGCCTTGAAGAATGACAAAGAGGTCATTAAAATAGTTGGTGGAGAAGGAAAGAAAGAGTCTGAAAAGAAAAAAGTGCAAAATCGAAAAAAGCATCTTCTTATAGCGATATTTCAAACCCCGCTACCGTATGCCGAGAGCAAGATCAATACAGGAATGGAATCCCAGAGGTCACAACTATGTCTACATTGTACTATGTCTTTCTTTTTACTGTTGCTATCAGCAGCACAAGAGCTACTCAGCTTGACGAGTCGGTGAGCCATTCTGATCGAACAAACACCTGTAAATGCGGATACAGCGTCAAAGTGCACAGTAGGCAGATCACGTAAAGGAGCGTATTCATTGTTTTGGGCGCACTATGAACCCAATACATTGTGACTAACCATGAGCTAGATTCGCCCCGTTGCCATTGGTCCAAGGAAAGCACACAAGCTCAGTTAGGACATTATGCACCTCAGGCCAACTTTTTCGTCGCCTGATTGCCGCGGCGTTTAAAGAAAGGGTTTGATTTTTTTGAAAGCAAAGATACTAGCCATATCTATCGCACGATACAAAGAAAGCATGGTTCACATGTTATATGCACCTGCTAACACTGCACAAAGCGCTCAAACAGTGACTGATCCGAGTGCCCTTGAAGACAGCGATCCGTCCAAGGAAATCCAGCACCCTTGCCATTATTCGATAGATAGGAAGCATACCTTTCTTTATGCTAAACTTGATGGCGGGTTGAACAACTCGTTCAGTAGTTAATCCATGTCTTAGAAAAAGCGGCCTTTTTCCCATGGCGGATGGGCCGTCTTTTCCCAAAAGCGGCGGCTGAAAAATCTGACTTTGCAACGATTCCAAATCCTTGGTTTTCCTAGCCAGAGGATGTTTTGGAACACATAGTAATCATTGATAGACTTCAAAAGGCAGATAAACAACCTTAAAAAGTTGATACAAAGCGAATCTTATTGCACAGTACACAAAACTCAAAACAGGCATGCGCTTTGGACAATATGCAATTTGACAATGACGGAGTGTTAAAACGTTTTTGATTTTTTAGAAACTCATCGGGTTTGAACTCTCACTTTTTGTAAAGAGTTGCTTTAGTCTTCAGATCTGGGGTAGACAATCTACCTTCAAATTCATCATAGGTCAATATGAAATCCATACCTATCGAACGATGCAAAGGACGAACCTTTTCTATGCCGTATACGTCCGTCAACCCTGCGCAAAGCTCCAAAACAGCGACTCATTAAACTGCCCTCAAAGACAATGATTTATCCAGGAAATACCGACCTACTTTATATCATCCGATAGAATGGAAGTGCATCTTACTTTATGTAAAGTTTGAGGTAGGGTTGACTACCTCTTTCACGAGAAAATCCATGTGCAACAAACATTGGCACTTTTCATGAAGGAAGTCTAGGGCATTCCATTTGGGCAGGTCCAAAAAAAATGAAAGTCGGAACTTCAAATTAGACGTGGGCAGGTCCAAAAAAGTCGGAATTTCAAATAGGCTTGTGGGCAGAACCGAACGCCCAAAAGAATGGTAGAACGGGGTGTTTATAGACGAAGATATATAAATATGACTGAACTGCTCCCTAAACGGGTTCAGTTTCCACTCAACATTCTCAACATTGGTTTTATACACCAGACTGTTGTCAACTGGCAGCAGACACATTCTTACATCCGATCCACTTCCACACTTCCTCTGCTTATCCTACTGCTATCCCAATTGGCAACATTCAATCTTCTCTGATCCAGCCTACTTGCCATTTAAAAGGTAAGTCAACATCTACCTTCAGAGCTGAGATTGAAAAACCCGAAGGTAATACATTGTACCTGAAAAAGCTGGTCTGACTGCATAATATACAGTACAAAGCCCAGAGCGGACTTTATAACTTCCATTTACGCAAGGAAAGAGTCCCCAGTATGCCCTGTATGGTGTCGCCCACCCATTGTTCCATCATATCCTATCGCATCATCTATGTTTCTAGTCTCTCATCCCAGACCATTAACTATCTATAGTCTCCTATCCTATCCCATCCTTTCATTACCCTGGCAGTTTGTCGTATCAGGCTCTGGTTAGGTTTCAGCACCATAGTTTAAGCACCGCCAAGCGACAAAGTAGAAATAAAAAAAGGGTCAGGTTTGGTGCACCGGGTGATTTGTACCGCTTATATAAGAGTCTCTATGATCACTGGAGCTTAAGCAAAAGAACAAAGTTATGGAGATGGGGTAAAGTAGGTTTTTTATTGACTGAATGAGACTATGCTGAAGCTACATGTCCTAGTGGGTGGGCCTGTCATGGAGTGACTAATCTAGTGTAAAGAGCTAAGGAAAGGGAGAGGAGAACAGACTGGTGTTGTCCAAAATATCAATAGTGGTAGGCGCTGGCAATGGATCAAGCGGTGGTGCATTTCATCGGTATAATGGCTAGGGAATCTACTATGGACAAGATGAGTGGATGAAGAAAAAAAATTCAAGGGTTTCCCCATGTTTTTTACATTTGAAAATTTTAAAAGAGCCTTTTTAAGCGACATGAGGCAGTGGTGGGGTCGGCATTAGCATCGTCGTCGTCTCTATCGGTGTCGTCATCGTCGTAGTCGATCTGGTGTCAAGAGAAGGAGGAACCATGCAAAAGGCAAAACGTTAGTAATGTTAAGCAAAAGATGAACATGGCGTGAGAAGGAGAGAGTTACCGTTCGGTCGTTCGTTTGCTCGTTCGTTCGTTCGTTCGTCGTTGTGGAGTGAAGAGAATGACAATGGGGAGGCAAAAAAGTGATGACGAGGGGAAGAAGGAGCAAAAATATAAGACTGTGGGAAAAGTGGAGACTTGTCGCATTTTTCAAACGCCGCCATTTTCCCCTCTCATCACATTCTTATTGTCCCTGCCTCCTTGAAGTACATCCTACATCACATCTTTTCAGACACCAAGCTTGTTGTCACAGTTTATTGTTTTGATTGAAGGTATGGTTCTTTTCTATCGAATGATGCCAAGGATGTTGTATTTCCTTGGATGGATCGTTGTCTTCAAGGGCACTCCGATCAGTCACTGTTTGAGCGATTTGTGCAGTGTTAACAGGCGCATATAACATGTGAACCATGCGTTCTCTGTCTCGTGCGATAGATATGGCTAGCATCTTTGGCCTCAAATAAATCAAACCCCTTTCTTCAAACGCCGCGGCAATCAGGCGATGGAAAAGTTGGCCAAGGTGTATAATGTACTAACTGAGCACATGTGCTTTGTTTAAGCCAATAGCAACGAGGCAAATCTAGCTCATGGTTAATCCCAATGTATTGGGTTCATAGTACGAGCAAAACAATGAATACGTTCCTATAAGTGATTTGCTTACTGTCACTTTGGCGAGCCGTATCCGCATTTACAGGTGTTTGTTGAGTCAGAATGATTCATCGACATGTTGTCAAACTGAGTAGCTCTTTTGTTGTTGAAAACAGCAGTAAATGCAAACACATAGTAAACTGTAACTATAGTTGTGACCTCTGGGATTCCATTCCTGTATTGATCTTGTTCCCAGCTAACAATGGCGGAGTTTAAATATCTCCATAAAGGGGTGCTTTTTTCGATTTTGGCTTTTTCTTTCTTTCCTTCCCGCCAATCATTTGAAGTCCCATTTATCTTGGGCTCCAGTTTTCTGGTGAACGGGATAGACAACCTACCATCAAATTTAACATACCCTCAGATAACACCTTTGTCATTCTTCAAGTGTCTACATTGCAAGAACCATTAACAAATCTTGGTCAGGCTTGAACGATCTCCTCGTTGCCACTCTGCCTCTCGTCTTGAAAAGGCTAGCGTTCCATCCCTTGGCAAGCACCGTCGACATGCTGATGGTAAGTATCACCGTTTGAAACGTATGATTGAGCGAAATGGTTAACCAGCGAGTTTCTTTGTCCTTCAGATCTTGGATGCATTTGACACACATATCAAACAACACCGCCTGGAACACCGCCTGGACCAAAAAGTGGCAAGTAGCCTCACGCGAAGCTGAAACAAATGACAAGCCTCTTAACCTTTATATGATACGCAATGTAGCCCCCGCATTTGGTTCAAGAATACAAACATAAGTGGGAATCCTTGCTTGCTGTTATCGGCGCCACTGATGTGTTGGATCTCCTCCTAAACACTTGTGTCTTCATTGAACAAGCAAAAGATTCTTTTGATTTTAAGGTAGGGGATATTGTCTGGATAAAGATTGGCGAAGTCGATGCTCTCTATCTTCTAACTTCTTTTTTCTCTAGATCTGGTGAAGTGTTTGGATGATGCTACAAGACTATCCTCTACGTTGATGACCATGGTGCCTGTAATGGTGCGCACGGCACTCATGTAAGTTCTCCCCTTGAACAAAAGGGAACATATTCATTGTCACTCAACATCATCGTTTTTTAATTAGTCTACCACATCTTGCTACCGCCTCAATTTGAAGTGGCAGTAAGTTTTTTTTCTGTTTTTTTTTTTACGCTGACACACGGTTTATAGAAATTCCACTCGGTATACAATGGTCAAGATTGTTCCCCTCATGCTGTTTACGGATGATACCTCTGGCAACATTTCCAAGCAGTACAACAACGTTGATAGCTGGTCAATGGTGTGTGGTGCTCTCCCTCTCGAAGAAAGTAAACTTGTTAACAAAACACAAACCAAATCTTTAAATGAACGTACTAAAAATATGAAGTTTGTGATTCCATCTTGGTAGGACCGTCGATCAAAACTGATTTTGACACATTACTCTCTCAGACACACGAATACAACACTGTCATAGCAGCGCCCACTGTCTCGCTTGGAAAACGGCGTGCTCCAGACGACTGTAAAGCTGTGATTGCCAAGATTAAAAAGATAACAGCTATCGTTACCTTGCCCTGGACTTCCCCTCGGTGGGTATATGCGGAGCCTTCTCGTACTACTCATAAGCAGCTTCTGCCAAAAACTCACTTTTTTTTTTTTTT
>LT553030.1:223578-235726 GCA_900079185.1 Absidia glauca
ACGCTTTGAGGAGGTGGACGAAGTAAGTACACAGTATCTACTCTCTTCTCAAACTGGGATTTTATGACCGATTGTTGTTTGATTCAACTAGGACTGCTGTAAAAACCAAGCAAATGGAGATGGACAAAGACGGCCAGCTGTGTAAAAGTAAAAGTGATGGCGGCGGTTACAGCTGGGATCATCTTCAGATGCGCCTGATTCCCAAAGACAACGACTCCCGGGTGATCAATGAAATGAAGAAGGCGAAGACTTTGGTAACGATTGACATGAAGGCTACAATGCAATACTAAGCTCTCTTATATAGGTCGAGGCGGCGGACAGGAGTACATCACTGGCTACTATCAATAACAACGAGGAGCTGCAATGTGTCAAGACTGCCATGGACCTAGAAGCGGTAGGTTCTATACAATCAAAGTCAGTACTGCTTGACATCTTAATTCTTCACATGTTGCATAGTTTCGCCAAGCAGATATCATGGAAGATGGAGCAAAATCTGTCCGTTTGGCTGTGGAACAACTTGCCAAGTACAAGGAACAACTATGTGTAGCTGCCGGCAGCGCACAAAGGTAAGTAAGATCTATGATGTGCATACCTTAGTACCTCGATGCTTACTTTCTCCCTCTGAATGTGTAGTCTTTACTTCTGCAAAGTTGATATCCAGAACTGCTCCGACACTATTGATCAACAAAAGCTTCTTCGTTACCTTGACAACGTATTCCTCGAGGTAAGTTGTGGCTTGATGTGTCTAGAAAACACTGAATATTTGCTGACCTTCTCTTGTCTATTTCGAATAGAATGTATATGCGACATCTATAACGACTGCTCCTCTTTCTTGGCGGCATGTAAGTAGAACATGCCATCCAATCATCACGGAAACTCTAACTGTACATTCTAATACTCGATAGCCATCAGCAAGCCCCTCCCTATGACGGTATACTCGGAAGACGGGAAAAGAATCGGTGACAGATGTCTTAGGTAATATCAAGTCATAAAAGATTGGACTTTGCTAATGTTTCAGTACTATGTCTTATCATATCTAGCACCATCAAAAAGACAGCACGAAAATCAATGATGGCGCTAATCACCGAAACATCTATCAAGCGACGGTACTTCTTGTATTTGCGACATGCAATAAGGGTATCATACGGGGCTTCACATTTTACATTGCTTATATAAGTGTACCTTTCTCATCCACCTTTCTCATCCACCTATCCATCCTTCATTGCCTTACGCTTCAATCTATGATTCACCCCTAGCCGTTATAACTCCGATTGATCCCCTTGGTATATATAGTGACCTACATAACGAATTAAATAAAGACGAACAACTTTTTGTATCACCTGCTCTACCCGATCTCAGTACTGTCTGGCGAAATCTTATCCTCCTACTTCCACCAGGTGAGCGAAGATCGTGACGGGCCGATCGATAAAGATTCTGTGATAGGTAAGACTTTCGAAGGATTATAATCCTGTGGTATACTCTTTACTAACCGATATCTGTAACGTTATTCTCTTCATCGATCTTAATTTAGCCATCGTATCCAATGCTGTCGATTGGGTCCTGCCACTGGTTTAAAGAACACTTGGTCGGCAACTTGTAGCAGCGTAAGCATACGAAAAAGAGTAGCACTGGGTGAATCGGGTAAATTGCAGACTTACTTCAACGTGTGTGTGTGTTTAGACTTATGGTCTTGGTAGTTGAACTGTCGCTGAAGCGATACAAGCGTCTCTTTGACGAAGTCCTGAAGCACATTGACGGCCTGATCCTGAAATCCACACAAGCATGGCAGGCACATCGGATGGTCCGCGAATGGTCCCAGTTTTTAGCATGATAGTTGTCTTTTACTTGTATATACCTGTCAAATTTAGTCACCATGTAAATAAATGCTTGCTTGGACAGAAACGCCAACCTCTCTCCCTCTCTTTCTCTTTCTCTGCCAACCAAACTTCCAACTCCGATACGCATTTCCAAGCTACAAGGAATCACTCTTTGCATTAATCCTTTTATTTGCATCTTCTTTGCGTCTTCATCACTTTTTTCTTTCCATTGACATTAGCACCGCACCTTCAACGAATTGCTCACTATACAACGTCCTTAAACGACGCACACAGGGTAATTCTCTTCATCTCTCCATCTTGTTCATCATAATGTAGTAGCATGCTCACTTTGATATGTTAGGGATCTGCTTCAAATTGAAGCTCAGGAACACGATCCAGCCCACAATCTCCTCCAACAATGTGTGCCTTGCACTCTAGATTTCAAACCCCGATTTTGCTGTACATAAGAACTTTCTTTTGCCCATCCTTACTTTTGCTCCTTCTTCCCCTCGTCATCACTTTTTTACCGCATTGTCATTATTTTTTACTCCACGACGTCAAACGAACGAACGAACGAGCAAACGAACGAACGAACGGTAACTCTCCTCTTCTCACGTCATATTCTTCTTTTGCTTACCGTTACTAACTTTTTGCCTTTTTCATCGTTCCTCCTTCTTTTGACAATAGATTCACTACAGCAATGACGACGACGATAGAGACGACGACGATGCTAGTGCCGACTCCACCACTGCTTCATGTCGCCTAAAATGGCCCTTTTTAAAATTTTCCAATGTAAAAAACATGGGGAAACCCTTGAATTTTTTTTTCTTGTCCATAGTAGATTCCTTAGCCATTGTACCGATAAAGTACGCTATCCCTTGACCCATTTGCAGCAACCTACGACTACTGATACTTTGGATAACACTAGTCTGCTCTCATCCTCTCTTTTCCTTAGCTCATGACACTAGATTAGTCACTCCATGACAGGCCCTGTATTCACTGCCATCCACTAGGACATGTAGCTTAAGCATAGTCTAATTCAGCCAATAAAAACCCTACTTGAACCCATCTCCATGAACTTGTTTTTTTGCATAAGCTTCAGTGATCTTGAAGACTCTGGTACGTAGCGGTGCAAGCGACCCTGCCTACTTCGTCGCTTAGCGGTGTTTAAACTATGGTGTTGACACCTTTTGGCCTAACTGGTGCCTGATACGACAGACTGCTAGGGTATTAAAAGAATGGGATAGGATAGGAGACTATACATCGGTAATGATTTAGGATAAGAGACTAGAGACATAGATGATAGGATAGAATATGATGTATCAATGGCAAAACGTTTCTAGCGAATGATGTCGAGGATATTGGTATGTAAAGTTTCTACATTTGACAATGGCGGAGTGTGAATGTTTTTAAGAAACTCATCGGTTTTGAATTCTCACCTTTTGTGAAGGGTTGCTTTGGTCTTCAGAGCTGGGAGACAAATTCATCATGGATTAATATGCAGTCCATACCTATCGAACGATGCAAAGGACGAACTTTTTCTATGCCGTATGCGTCCGTTAACCCTGCGCAAAGCTCCAAACAGCGACTCATTAGACTGCCCTCAAAGACAATGATTTATCCAAGAAATACCGACCTCCTCTATATCATTCGATAGAAAGGAAGTGCATCTTACTTCATGTAAAGTTTGAGGTAGGGTGATCATCTGTTCACAGGAAAATCCATGTCCAACAACCACTGACACTTTTCGTGAGGGGGGGGGGATTCTCTGCGCAGAGGCAACAGGACAGGGGCAAATCTGAAGCCGGCGTTTGCGTAGGGACAGAGGAAGAAAGTTGGCGGGGTTTGAATACGTTGAAAGTCTCCACTTTTTCCACTGAGACTACATAGTACATACATGTAGACATATAGCAGTGTGCCATATCTTGACAGATTGCAACGCACACGAGAATTTGCTACACGCAGGGTGTGAAATAGTCAGTGGGCAGTCTTTGAAAACATTTGACTTTTTTAGAAACTTTACGGTTTCTAGTTGTAGAACTTTGTGGTGAGTCGCCCTGTTTTCCAAAACCGAGATGGACAACCCATCTTCAAATTCAACATGCAACAAGGCGAAACGTATATCTATTAAAAGATACCAAAATTGAAGTGTAACTTTGCATTATGCTTCTCTGAGCACTACATTAAGCTCCCAAACAGCGACTGATTCCAGTGGCTCCAAAGTCGGCCATTTAACCATCAAAACTCAACATCCTTGTAGCATTCGATAGATAAGAAGCCCTCCTTATTTCATGTAAAATTTGAGGTGAGGTTTGTTATTTATTTTGCGAGAAAATCCATGCCCAACAAAAAGTGACACTTTTCACGGGGGGGTGGTCCATCCTTTTTTTAAACCCCGACGTTTGAAAAATTCGGCAACATTCAGGTTTTTGAACCACCCCTTTTGTCTCATACTTCAACAGGTCAAGCCAGCATTCTCCCATCGAACCCGCTTAGACTTGAGACTTGGATACAGTTTCATTCATTTTGTGCGTGTGTGTATATCAACAGGCTTGAGTTTGGCCTGAGTTTAGCGCCCACAGGCTTGAGTTTAGCGCATACCTACGCTTTGGCTCTACAATTTTGCATGAACCCCGTCTTATTATGAACTCTTTCCGTCCGCAAAAACTACGGGCCGCCCTTTAATGTCGGCGTTTGAATACCGCTTGGTGTCCACTGACTCATGAGGTCGAGTGGTATCGTATTACTCATCGTTACATCAAACTCTATATGCGTCATAACCTTTGCAGACATGCAGACATGAGGTGGAGCTGAATTCGTCTACTGAGCGCCTGTCTACTGAGCGTCTGTCTACTGAGCGTCTGTTCACAAGGAAACTACCCAATACAGCATTTCAAAGTTCAAACGCCGCTATAGAAAGCGGGAAGAGTTTTCCCCGAACTCTTTTTTTTTCTTTTCTCTTTTTTCTCTCATACTTTTTACACTCGATTGTTGTTTCTGAGAGCTTATTTATATACCACGCCTTTATCGTACTCTTTTGTATGAATAACTCTGGTGATAATCAAGCTTCTCCTGCTGCAGCGACTACCGACAATGATCATTTAAAGAAGCCCACTTTACTGCTTAACGGGATGTCTCTTGAAGACGGGGACGACAGCGCCGACGACAGAACGATTGATAGCAACAATGGGAAAGAAAGCTATCACCATCGGCAACACTTGACACCTTCAGCACGGTTGCCTTCAATCTCGGACGACTCGCTCTTGATCGACACTAAAGGGAAGTCGTTTAAGGAATGGATGTACGGGCAGCACAAGCGAACATTGTCAGTACCAGACCTGGGGCGACTCTACAAGGAATGGAAGCTGTATCAACATACTGGGCTCGAGAGCATCAAGCCTTGTCATCTACAGGTAAGATTGTACGTTTCGGCACTGTTGACTCTTGATACTAACTGGACTTTTGCACTGTGTGTGACTCAAGGTGGACCTGTTGAACATTCGAACGGATAGTCCCTTGAAACGGCCAGCGATGCGTGTTAAAATGGGGGCCATCAAATATCAGTCTTCACGATCGATTATACCTACTGGGGATTGGAACGAAGGATTTGTCTTTATGGTATCTTATCATGCTCAACTATTCAACACCATCGAAGTATGTTGGCCCTCTTATACCGTCACATTATACGTATACTAATCATACTTGACCTCTTGTTCTGTATCGAACGAAATAGTTTGATCTCTATGATGTACAAAGAAAGCACTGGCCTAAAGGGATTAATCATGTCGGCAAAGCGAAACTGAAGATATCTCGACTGAAAGGACGGGAAGAAGTATTCACAACGTAAGTTGCCCAGTTGGATCCTTTTGTATGTTGCATGTTGTATGCTAACACTTTTGACATTTGGCTAGATTCCTGCCCATATATGAATACAGTAACTCGAGGCGGCGACTACCACCTGATACGACTGAACTTATTGAACAATCTGGCATGTTTAAGAAGGCTATGGGAACAGTATTCAGAAAGGCGAAATTGATTGGATCAGCGCAGATACGAATTCGATACCGATTCCAAGATCCAGAAGATGCGGCGGCAGCGGTTATCGAACAGTGGAAACATACCTTACACACCGAACAAATCAGGGGCGTCAGCAAGATTACATCTGAAATACAGCAACAACAACAGGAACAGGAACAATCCGATGGATCTAGCGACAACCAGTCTACGCACGATGTCATCCACCCACTTGATACCCATCCACGCACATCCTCTGAAGGGCGACTCTCTAGCTCAGCTACTATTGCAACGAACACTGATAGTGGTGGCCTTGGAGGCAACAGGCACAACAGACACAACAGCAGCAGTACACTTGTCAGGGAAAGCACTAACAACAGCAACAGGAACCACATCAACAAGGACAGTGCAAACTTAAAGCGACCTTCTTCACAATCATCAAAATCATCGACCAACTTCAAAACCAACGACAACAATTCTCGGTCTCAACATGGGCGTGGTGATTTGGCCCGTGACGAAACCTTTATCAACGAACTATTCAAGAACCAACTAGAAAAGATGATGACAGCCAATATACCAAGTAAAAAGCAGCACTCCTTATTCTCACCTACCGGATCATCATCATCGTCATCTTCTGGGCCTTCAAAGTCACGATCATTCAGACATCACAACCGGCGCTGGCGACCTGGTTTCACCAAGAAGAAGACGAACAGAAGAAAACGACGAACACAGCGGCAACAACGACAACACAACGCTACCACACATTGCATGTCTTTTGACTGGCTTACGACACTTCTCCACCCAAACAAGGATGAATTCTCAGCACGGGGTCGACGGTATGGATTCCAGCAGAACGATATGGAAGTAGACGACAAAGGCAAAGATATCATCACTTCCGAGAACAGCGATCCATCGCCAGCACCAGCAACAAGGTCACTCGGGGGGCAACCAGACGACGACGAGAAGGAACATGGAAGGGCATGCAGACTGACACGCAAGGCAAAGAAGAAGGCCAGACATATCATCTCCAGTGTGGACTTTGGCGACAAGAGCTTTGGCAGCCGGTGGATGCAAGATTCGTTTGAAGTGGTTGCTCTCGCTCATCCTGTGGCGGACCATTTGATCGGTCTAGCTGTGAAAACTCAGACGCAGGCCTTAGTAAGGGCGATCATTGTGTTAGCCAATAGCTTTGTAGGTTTTGTCTTGTTGCACTTGATGATGTCATATCTAACCATTCTTGTCGTTTTTAGGGTCAAGGGTTTAAAGTAACAGCGTTTCAACTAGTCAAGGCTATGCTTCTTTTGGAACACTATTACCGGAGTCTACCAAAGTAAGTGGTCTGAAAAGGAATCGCAGCTTGGATTTTTGGTACTGACTTTTTTGACACTTGACGTATAGGCAAGTGGCATCACCTGAAATCAAGGATAGATACATTATCGATGCAGGGAATCATTACTTTCGATATGCCCTGGTAGCTTATGTAAGTAGTAATGGGTAGTGGGAACTTCAGGTGGACTAACGAGTGTTTATCAAGGGATGGCGTGGGTTGGCTTATCTGGGGCTGTACGGGCAACTCATCCGTCGATCAGGTGGGAAATCGAGGTCGAACAGACTGGCTATCCTCAACTATTTGCGTGTGGAGTCGGGTGATCTACTGGGATATGAATATGGCTTGCGTGAAGGTGCTGCGTTCCAACCAAGTTACTTTGTGGCCGTTGATCGACCCAAGAAGAACATTGTGCTTAGTATCCGTGGGACCTGGGTAAGTCAAAAGTAATATTCACCTTGAATAGGAAACTCATTCACCTTTTTTGAACATTTGTATGTGTGGCGGTTCTTTTTAGAGTCTCTATGATGCTATCACTGACCTTGTTTGTAAGTAGGGGGTGGACACAGACGTATGTAATCGTCATGATTTTATTTACCATCCAATGTTTCTCTTTTTTATGATGACAGGCTACTATGCACCGTGGAAAGGGGGACTAGTGCATTCAGGGATGCTTGCCTCTGCCCAATGGTTCTTCATTCACATTGTACCACAGATCTTCCGCTATATCCACCTGCACCGAAAATATCTGAAAGGCTTTGTGATCACGGGTCATTCCCTCGGTGGCGGTGCGGCAAGCTTACTGACGATGATGGTGGCAGACGAAATGGACACCTTACGACAACTCGCCGAGAATCCCGACTTTTGCCTTCAGTGTTACAGCTATGCTCCGGTGGCCCTGGTGTCTTACGACTTGGCATGCAACTACGACCAATATATCCACAGCTTCATTGTCCAAGATGATATCGTCGGGCGGCTCTCCTATGGCACTGCGTTGAAACTAAAAGAGCTGATCTTGGACACTATCAGCTCCTACGAAGCTCTTGGCGGTATGGCGAAGGTGATCACCAATAGCAAGACGAGAAAGCTTTGTTTTGACATCATTGACAAGTGCCGGACTCTCATCTTCAAATCTACTGATGATGCTCCACCTGTGGTAAGTAAAAAAGGAAGAGAAGTATGAAGAAGGGACGAGAAAAATGTAGAATGTACTTACACTATTCCTTTTTTGTATTTGCGGGATTGACATGCAATCAATAGCTGTACATACCGGGGAAGGTGATCCATATACGACGTCGGCGGGTGAAACGATTCGGTGGTAGCCATGGCACCGGAAAAACAGCATCATCGGCATCAGCATCAGCACCACCACCGCAAGAACAAACAGCGCACATGTCGAAACATATTCCTGGGGCTAGTCGACCTGTCTACTCTGTACACTTGGGCAACCGCCAGATCTGCGAAGAAATGATTGTGACAAAGACGGCCATTCTGGATCACACGATCGGTGCATACCAAGAAGCGTTTGACAAGTTATCCGCAATGCATCCTGCCTTGCTGTATTCGTCTAACTTTATAGGGTAACGATAAATAGGCGGGAATGGCGGGATTACCGGATAATGCAGAATACCTTCCGGATTAAGGATGAATTGATTTGGTTTAGTGGCCCTTGGCTGGTTTGTTTAGTGTAGTTTTAGTGTAGTTTAGTGTATGGTTATGCTTTGACTTCGTTTGTAATAAATAGAGCCCCTCTTTTACTACCTGACAGCTTCACTTTTGTGTTTTTCGTTTCTTTACCCCATTGGACATCCAGGGCTTTTGAATAGAGTTCAATTATACACACACGCCCCTGATTTTGACGTTTTTAGTAAGGAATTTCCATAATGATCTTTGTTGTTCTCCGGTGTTCGATCACCGACGTCTTCCATAATTTTCTCTAATTGAAGAACTTTATAGATCAAACCTCCTCCTGCCATTTCACAATACTTGCTTTGGAATAGAACAAGAAACCAAACTTTTTTTTGTCGATTTTCTTGCCTTTTTGAGACACAGGCTTTTCTCGGTGTAAGTAAGCCTGCCACTTCTACCAGGCTCTATAAAACCCTTGCCCTTTCCCTTTTTCTCACTTTTCAAATCTCTCCCTCCTCATCCAGGACAAGTGTCCCCCTTCTTAGTACTTCCTTCACCAGTGTTCAAAAGCAGTGAGAAGGAAAAAGTATAAAAAGTAAGCAACAAACCCACTCCCCCTTTCCCTTGTCAACAAAAAACATCATACTGTACCAATGATGGTCAGAAATCGAACTAGAAACTCATCGTCTTCTTGGGTCACATCTTTTCCCGTTAGGCATAAAACGTGCAACTGGCATACTACTCTGACCGAAAGGTGTAGTGTCGAAACCGATCGTGCAATGACATTGAAGAAGCAACCTCAGCAACAGCAGCATCAACAGCAAGAAGTCCGACTATTATCATCTTCACCCCCGCCGATTCCTCAAACCAACCCAACGTCTTCGCCTCCATCGTCGACCTCGCCGACCTCATCATCCCCACAACGCCAATACAGCAATCAAGGTATCGAGGAACAGCAATGGGGGAGAAGGTAATGTCAAATTCGATCGAGAAATTCAAACGCCGACGCATGAATTTCGTTTCTTAGCTCACATGTCTTTTTTTTTTTTTTTGGCCAATAGCGCCACCACCAACCATTCACCCTCATCAACAATGGAAACCGTCAATGATAGATTCATTCATGAATCAGGACCTCCCACCGCCCTTTCCATCCTACGCACTCAGCCGGCCTTCATTGGCAAACTGTACAAGTAAGTGACGCTACAACAGGAGAGGTGGCGGGGATTGAAAGCTAGTGCTTCGATTGCGATCGGGTAGAAGAAAAGAATGGTAACACAGACTCATCAGCATTTTTCTCTTCTTTTCTCTCCTCCCTCCTCCTTTCTCTTTCCCCTTACCTCTGTATGCATATCGTTCTATTTTGTTCTTCATATAGAATGTTAGAAGACACTTCTCAGGAACTGATTTGCTGGTCGAACAATGGCGAATACTTTAGTGTGTACAACTCTGCTCTCTTCTCGCGACAGATCCTACCTCAGTACTTCAAGCATAACAACTGGCAAAGTTTCGTCCGACAACTGAACAGTAAGTGCCCAAGGATATCCCATTAAACTCTGCCATTCATGCTCTTTTTTTTTCTTCTAAAGTGTACGGGTTTAGCAAGATCAATGAAATGATCCACTCCAATCTGAGCATAGACAATCAAACATGGGACTTTAAGCACCCTCATTTTAAGCGAGGTGATTTCCAATCCTTGACTTTGGTGAAAAGAAAATCTGTCCGGTCTTCCCCTATGTCTGCAACGGGCAGCTCGAGCGCCCCATCCTCCTCCACTCCTTACCTGGCGACCAATCAAGTCAAAGTGAATACGGGTGCCCGCCCTGTCGAAGAGACGAGTCCAACTGATAGGCCAACAAACCAAATTATCTTGCCGTCAACCTCACCTCCACAACAAATCGCACCCCATCAACAACAGCAATACTCCATGGACGATGACATAGGAGTTGAAAATCGAGTCATGCAATTGGACGAACAAGTCAACCAAGTATCAGACAGCGTCATCCACCTCACGACTGAACTCCAAGATATCAAATCTTTGATCTACAAGCAACAGGCGGTAAGTCCAGCAAATGTTTTATAGCAAAACACAATCATTTAGCTGTCTCTCTCTTAGATGATTCATGATTTAGCCAATTTGGTACGAGCTTGTCATGGTAAGTTTTTTGCATGACAGGCGGGGGTTGAAAACTAAAACTTTCATTTTTGTAGATCCTTCCTCCTCCTCAGCAGCCGCCGCAAACTTGGTGGCCTCGTTATCCTCAAAGCTGGGAACAGAAGAGCCTAGTGCTCAGCGAACGACCAATCTACCTTCCATCCACAACCTGGCAACGAACTTGCAGCATGGTGCCAACATCGATGCGACCCCCATGCTATCAGATCATCGTGGGTATCATCCACAACCTCAGCTCCAATCCTTTCATTCCTATCAACCCATCCATCACCCTCAACAGACTTATCCTTACTCGAATACTCACCACCACCGCCATCAGCAACAGCAACAACTTAGAAGATCATCCCATCCCTCAAGCAGCAGTCAAGGCAGCAACAAACCAAACCGGATTTCGAATCCTATCTATCCTCTATTGAATTCCATGTCTGACGAAGAGGATGCAAGATAAATCGACGATTATGCAAGCCATCATTAGCCTTTTCAAATTCCGCATTCTATGCTAAAGGGGGGGATTATGTATTACACATGCACCACTTTTTTTTTTACTCTTTTTACTCTTATGCAGCCAATAAAAGACCAATCAAATTATCTTTTGTTTATTGTGGAGGGGGGGCAAGTGAGGTTGGGGTGCCTTTAGTGTGTGTGTGAAGGTTTGCGGGGTTATATGGCGAGGGACTCTCTGACTTGAGTCCTAAGCATGACTGGGATTCGAATTTGAAATAAACACAGCAATCCTATTCAACCTACTGCCGCTGTCAATGCATTTGTACAGGTGATTATGATGATCAGGAAGGCTTTTATACAAGACTCGGTGCTCATGATGGAACTCCACCCCTGCCATCCCACTTGACAGCATTCAATCTTCTTTGATCCAGCCTACTTGTCATTTACAAGGAAAGTCAACATCATGGCATTAGAATGTAGTAGCATGCTCACTCTGATATGTTAGGGATCTGCTGCAAATTGAAGCTCAGGAACACGGTCCTGCCCCCACACTCCTCCAACAATGTGTGCCAATGTACTCTCGATTTCAGACCCCGACTTGGCTACAAGAACTTTTTTTCTGCCCATTCTTTATTTTGCTTCAGCTGTAACGTAACACAAGATCTCACAGGGTGTTGTAAATGGTGTGCAAGTAGTCCGGGTCCCCCCATCTAGCATTGTAACCCCTCCCCCTACACCGCTTTGAGC
>LT553030.1:255832-267081 GCA_900079185.1 Absidia glauca
ATTGCCCTTGAGGATGGTTGCTTCCCAAAACCAAGTGCCTTCTTTGACGCCCAGGTTGGCACGGCACATTCGGAAGCCGCGGTCGGTGGTGATCGTCAGTCCATCGTTGGCCACGGAGACGTACGAGCTTTTGTCAGTCAGGCTCAGGACGCAGCCATTCTCGTTGCCGGTATCGGTTTGTTGGTAGGCGAGATGAGGGAGGACTTGTGATTTTTCGCAGGGGATGTATTTGAATCCAAATCGGTTGAAGGGGTGGTCCGTGCTGTTCGAACTGCTGAACATGGCAGGCGTGATGATGGGCGTGATGGCTGGTGACGATGATTTCGGGGACGGAGTATTGGAGACCACCCATTGTTCCACACGAGGGTTTTGAGGGGCCGATACTGCAGAGGAGGACGACGATGAGGAAGGTCTTCGAGTGGATGATGATGCTGGTGCTGTTGCCGGTGCTGTTGCAGTTGCCGGTGCTGTTGCAGTTGCTGATTGTTGTTGTTGCTGTTGAGAAATGTCCTCTAATTTCCGCTTGTGTGTTGTGCTAGGCTATATGTGAAGGGCAAAAGGTTAGAGAAAGAAGATACGGATGGATGTCACTTACATAGAGGGGACGAATGTGCCATAAATTCGGGTCAGTCAATACAAAGTCAGCCGCTGCAGATCGATGTTGTTCCGTGCTTGCTGTAAAGATATCTTTCGAGGAGTAAAGACAGCTTCCCAAGGTCGCCCACCTAGACAAATCATAAATGTTACATCGTTGTCTATAATAGTGTCTTCTTCTTACCAGGTTGGCGTTCTTTGCCTTTCAGTGCAGATATCCTTCCAGTGTTCATCGACATAGGGTATAATCTGTTTCTTGTTGAAATAGTATTGATCGGTCCGCCATCCTTTCATCAGACTAGAGTTTTTGCTGTCAAAGATCGATTTGTTGACATCGCCCAGTTTGTATTCGATTTCCTCCAGTACTAGGTTTGCCATGGCGGTTGCGCAGATATCCTTCCAGCCAGCGGTTGTGCGTTCAAACGATTCGATGCCTTCAGGGTGACAATTGCGACATGTGAATGTATAGTTGATGGTAAACAAGAGAGCAGGAGGATCTTCAATAGATGTACAAGTCGCATGGAACCAGTCCCGGCATTCTATAGAAGCAGTAGTAATAGTGGAGTAAACATGAGATGAGTATAAATGCAATGCATCCAATGACAATTTTTTTTACTTTTGCATTGTAACGTCACATCAAGAAGGTTACGATCGGTTCGACAGTAGCAGTACTTGTGTTGTGAGTTGATTGTATGCGTGTCGTTCCAGGTAAGATCCGTCATTGGTATGGAAAAGGGAAAGAAAGGAGGACGTGGTGGAAACAGTGAAAACTTGAGCTATAGGCGAAAATCGCGGAGTTTGAAATTATTACACCCATAAGAAAAAAAAAAAGTCTCGAAAGATTTTTTCCCTTCTTGTTCCCCCTTTAATCCTCATGCCAAAATACAACAAGGACAGCAAAGCGCCCAGCAAACCCTACACCCGCTCGACTCGACTCAACAAGGACAACAAGAAGTCTCTATTAGATGTCAAAAAGAAACCGATCACCAAGTCTGAAAAGGTCAAGAATGCCGATCTTACCAGTCAACTGGACAATCTGATGGACGATCTGTCAAGTCAGCTCAGCCCACCCAAGAAGAACAAGCAGGGCAAAAAGCTCAGTGAACAAGACAAGGTAAGTAGTAAACCCCTTTTTACTATCCCTCCTAATCTCCTGTCACTCTTTTGCATAGATCTTGGAACAACGCAGGGTGGAAGAAGAACAACGACGCTACGAACAAACCCAAACCGACATGGATGATGCTCTGGGCCTGTTGACAAAACTTTAGACTAGCATATATACCATTCTTCTTCTTTGTACATAGAATAGCCAACTACCTACAACACAAACCAAACAATAAACCACTTTTTTATGTAATGCCAGTCCTTTTTGAAGTTAAGAAGAGGGAGAGAGTCGTTTTTATTCAAAAAAGAAGGGAGGATAAAGACTAAACGATGTGTGTGTGTGTTTGAAGAAGAGGGGGTAGACCCAACTTGTTTTTAGGGGGCAAGAATAGATACGAAGCAATTAGAAGCACTTTCTGTGGACAATGGAAGGACCGCTTTCGTCGTATTCTTGCTTGGAGATCCACATTTGTTGGAAAGTAGAGAGAGAGGCCAAGATGGAACCACCGATCCAGACAGAGTACTTACGTTCAGGAGGAGCAACGATCTTGATCTTCATGGAGCTAGGAGCAAGAGCAGTGATTTCCTTTTGCATACGGTCAGCAATACCAGGGTACATGGTGGTACCACCAGACTATCATAAAAAAGAACATTTGCATGTTAGTAACTAGACGCTTTTTCCCTTGTACCAAGAATGCCCTTCTCTATCTACTTACCATGACAATGTTAGAGTACAAATCCTTACGAATATCCACATCACACTTCATGATAGAGTTGTAAGTAGTTTCATGGATACCAGCAGATTCAAGACCGAGGAAAGAGGGTTGGAAGAGAGCTTCAGGGGCACGGAAACGTTCGTTACCAACAGTGATGACTTGACCATCGGGCAATTCATAGGACTTTTCCAAGGCAGAGGATTGAGCGGCGGTTTGCATTTCTTGTTCAAAGTCGAGGGCGGTATAACATAACTTTTCCTTGATATCACGGACGATTTCACGTTCGGCAGTGGTGGTGAAGGAGTGGCCACGTTCAGCCAAGATGCGCATCAAGTAGTCGGTCAAGTCACGGCCAGCCATATCCAAACGCAAGATGGCGTGGGGGAGAGAGTAACCTTCGTAGATGGGCACAGTGTGGGTGACACCATCACCAGAATCCAACACAATACCAGTGGTACGACCGGAAGCATAGAGAGACAACACAGCTTGGATGGACACATAGAAGGCGGGGGCGTTGAAGGTTTCAAACATGATTTGGGTCATCTTTTCACGGTTGGACTTGGGGTTCAAAGGAGCTTCGGTCAACAAGACAGGGTGTTCTTCGGGAGCCACACGGAGTTCGTTGTAGAAGGTATGATGCCAGATCTTTTCCATATCGTCCCAGTTGGTGACAATACCGTGTTCGATGGGGTAGCGGAGAGTAAGGATACCACGCTTGGATTGGGCTTCATCACCAACATACGAGTCCTTTTGACCCATGCCCACCATAATACCTTGATGGCGAGGACGACCCACAATAGAGGGGAATACCTAACGCAATAGGGAAAGGGTAAATATGAGTGCTTGGTTCTTTTTACTCAGCCCAAAATAACAAGTTTCCTTTCCTATTTCTCCTTTCACCCCCCCTCCCTCTGTACCAAACACGCTTTTTTTTCGTCATCCATCACTTCATCTGGTCACTTACAGCACGAGGAGCATCATCACCAGCAAAACCGGCCTTACACATACCGGAACCGTTATCGATAACCAACTAGAAAAAAGTACAAGATGAGTGAGCATGTCATTGACACTTGAGCTTTCCAAAAAAGATGGGGCCATCTTTGACCTCCATGGGAGAAAGGGCAACTTACGGCAGCGATTTCTTCTTCCATAGACATGATGTAGTGGTATTATTGTTTCTTCCAAAAAGATGATGAGAAAAAGAGAAGAAGAAGAAAAAGGGAGCGGGCGATCTGGGTTGGTATTTAAGGGTAAAACAAAAAAAAAACCAGTGACGCACCCGGCGGGGTTTGAACGTTTTTTTACCATCCAGTCATCTCAACTCCGTTCAATAGACATGACCATTCTTGGCAAACGACAAGGTGGAGAGACCAATCCTCGAGGTTACCCTTGGCAATCGTCCCCCTCACACACACTTGGCAAAGGGTTATCATTCTGCTTTTTTGCTGCGAGGAATGAGACATAGAAAAGTAGCATTCTCCCTTTTGCGAATTCAAACTCCGGGCTTCTCTGTCGTTCTATTTTTAACCATCGAGACCTTTTTTTTTCAAACATGCTTTTTTATTGAAGGGGGAGAGGGGAGAATGTCTAGAGAGTAATCTAATGCATAAAGGAAAGAGCGTCATGGCTTGTTCTTGGCAAGGAGTCGTAGTCGTCGTTGTCGCAGGCGTCGATCCTTGGCCTTTTTTGAGGTCTCAAGGTACTTTTGTTGCAGGTGGTGGAGCAGCTGTTTCGACGATGCCAAGACTTGGTCCAATTCATCGAGGGTGAGTCTGACTTTGGTCCGGTGGGGAAGATGGGCGGGATGGAAGGCATTGTTGGAAGGGGTGGTGAAGGGCAATGAGGCCGGCGTCACTATGAATGGGCTGTCATGATGGCGCTGGTGGGGGGTGGCCGTCGATGGTGAGAAGGACGATCGAGAAAGAACTGATGCATGACAGCATTGTAAAGTGGGTCTAAAGAGGATCAAGGTTGATTTCAGCATGGTGGGCAGGATGAGTGAGAGAGAGAAAGAGAAGGAAAAGAGAAAAGCGGAGTTTAAAGTTTATATTGCGCAGGGCGGAGTCGAACAATCAGCAATCTCTTGTGTCAAGTCCGATGGATCAATCCAACGATGATGGCACCAAAAGGTGATCTGTACCCTGGGGTGGATAGGTCACCTGGTTCAATGGCTGGATAGGCTGGTACAACTGGTCAAGAGCAATAGAAAAGAAAGAAATGGTACCTATGCGGGGCTTGAAATCCTAAAAAGGGGGCGAATCAACCGTAACCGCAATTTCAATTCCAGCGCTTTTCTTTCTCTTCCCCTCCTTCCTCACTTTTTGGATTCCATGGATAACTTCATGTCTTTTAAAAAAAGTAACAGTAGATCAAGTAGCAGGCTCCAATGCCATACTCAATGAGCAAAAGGATTTCTTTTGTCTTCTCTTGCAATTTAGTGGACGGTAAGGAGGCAAGAAGCACATTTGAAAAACGAAGCACAGACCTGCATGCTGACCTCTTTTGAAATTAGAAATAGGCTGGACTGGGCGCACACACTGACCTGACGAGAGAACAATAACAACCACCTTAAAAGGTAAGAAGATCAACATGGTCTCTTATAAAGCACGATCTGACTCTCTTGCTTCTTCTTCCCTCCTCACCACTCTTACACAAATGCCTCTTTGGAAATTCATCTCGCTCCTTTTTCTAAGCACCTGTATGGTCAGTTATGGGCTTCCTCTGACGGATCCCACACCCACGACGCCAAGCCAACCTACCACCCCGCCTGCTTTCAACCTGGCCAAACGCGACGACAACCTGCAAGCAACACTCGATCTTTATCAAAACTGGGCCTCGGTGTGTAATGGGAACGCCGTGCAAGCCGTGGCGTCGATCGGTGTCGATCCCAAGATCCAGCAGCTCTGGCAAACCGTCACACAAACCGTGAACTGTGGCCATGGTACCGTGAAAACTGTGACAAAGACAATCACCGCCACCGCAACTGCAACATACTCTCCTTCGCCCAAAGCACCGCCTTGTGATGGAAAGTGCTGGAGTGACTACCTATGGCGTAAGTTTGTTTCTCTGTTTACACATACATAACTCACCCTTTCTTCTTTATGATAGATACCTATGGCTATGGCATCAGTGTGGCTCAAGCCTTCACAGGGATTGTGTGCATGCTGATTGGGATCTACTTTATGGCGTTTGGCTTCCACTTTTTCCGACCGACAATGGCCCTGACGGGGTTTGTCTTTTTCGGTAAGAAATTGGGGATTTTTTTTTTATCTATCAGCTTACCCCCCTCTTGATTTACCATAGCGGTGATGACATGGATTGGACTAACCAACAACGAGCCTGCTTCAGGGTATCCCCATACCGATATCCTGTACGTGTGTGTCAGCGCGGGTCTTGGCCTGGTGGGTGCGTTTATGGGAGTCTTTTTCTTCAGCGTTTGCATCTACTTGATCGGGGCTCTGGGTGGATTCTACCTGGCGGTGTGGCTCCTTTCCTGGAAAGCCAGTTTGATCATCACCGTGGTAAGTAGTCGCTTGTCCTCCCTCCCTCTTCACTCACTCCTTCTTTATAGAAAGTGGCTCAGATCTGTTTTATCGTAGGTATGGGCATGGTTTCCGGTATTCTTGTCTATCTTTTGGAAACCTACATTTTGATCTTGGCCACGGCATTCACAGGGGCGTATCTATTCATGTTTGGCCTGGACTTTTTCGCCCACACCGGGCTCTTGAACTCCTGGCTCTTGATCTTTGATGCAAATCCAAACCACTTCAATGCGTACATGATCCAAACCTCGGTGCTCGTTATGCTGGCCTTTGTTGCGGTGTTCTTCTTGGCCTCGGTGGGCTGGCAGTATTACTGGAACGTCATGCATCATAAACGTGGCTTTGGTGTCAATCTCGTGGAAAAGGAGGAGGGCAAAAAATAGATAGAATCATCATCATCATCATCATCATTAATAAAGACAACCAACATTATCATTTAGTGACACTATTCAAAATCTACTTTTTACCCTTGATTTCTCAGGTACATCCCTCTTGTTATCCCTGCCAGCCAAATATTCAAACTCCGCTGCGCTACAAAGGTGCACTTTTACCATCAATCCATTTGTTACTTCTTCTTTCCTTCCCCATTACTTTTTTTTTTTTTACCATTGACTTTGCCATGGCGCTCCCTCTGACATGAACTATGCATGATGACCTTTAACGATGACAGCTAGGGTAAGTCTCCTTTCCAGCATCCTGCCCACCTCTCTCTTACACTGCTGACATTTACATCTTCCATCATTACTCTTCTTTTTCTTGGCAGATCTAACGAGATGGCAACGAATATAGGCTCTCTGGCAGCAGGACTGGATGGACATGGACTTAGATTAGGGATTGGGCTAGAAAAATTTCGGTGCACTCAATTGTAGATTCTCCAACCATTGTACTTTCAAAGGACACTATTTGTTTGTCCTCTTCCTTTGTATACTGCCACTGACAACTTTGGTACCACTCCCGTTGCCAATTACACTAGACTAATCATACTGTAGATACCTTCACAGTCTCCCCATATAGCTTAGACATAGTCATCCCAAGGTCATACCCTTACAGTCACCCCTTCGATATAGCTGAAGCATAGTCTCATCCAGTCAATAAAACTTACTTGAAACCATCTCCGTCTCGATTCTTAGGAAGGAAAACCGCTGCTGTTGCTCCGACTTGACTTGAATTTTGTGTACATTATGAATCTCACTCCTGCGTCAAGGGCATGAATGAGTGAACTTTTTACTTTTCCATCTACACCATGTGGCATCCTCAGTTCTGATAACCAAAAGGTGCCGAAATTTTCAAACGCCGCCGCTTGAACTCTTCCAGTTCAGAAAGGTGCCGAATACATCCTCCGTCTTCAGAAAACCAAAAAGAGTGCCAAGTGCGTCCTCCAGTTTAGAAAACCAAAAGGTGCCGAATTTATCAAACCCTGCCTTTTTTTAAAAAAAGCATGGACTATCCCCCTCATGAAAAGCACCACTTTTTATTGGGCATGCATTTTTCTCGTAAAAGAGATGGCAAACCTCACCTCGACTTTTACATGAACAAATGTGTGCTTCTTATCTATAGTATGCTGCCCGAGGATTCTGGGTTTGGGGTGGATAAAGTACCGCCTTTCCTGGAATCAGTCGCTGTTTTGGGGGACTTGATGGAGAGACGCATACAACATTGGTATACTTGAGGTTGGAATCTTTTGTGAGATATACATTTCACCTTGTTACATGTGGAATTTGGAGGTGGGCTATCCTTCTCGGATTAGGTCAACTTGGCACAACAATGTAGCAACTGGAAAATCGTGAATTTCTACAAGGCGGAGTACGAATTTCACAACCCTGCTTCCCTGTGGAGTCAATGCTTCGCACACCTGTCAAAGTTGTAAGATAAATGGAACATATTCATAAGAGTTAAAAGTCATAAAGATGGCTTCAAGTAGGGTTTTATTGAGTGAATGAAGCAATGTCTAAGCTATAGGGTGAAGGTATTACAAAACTTGGAATGACGAATCTAGTGTAATGAGCTAACGGAATGACAATAAATGTATGCGAGTGTTTTCCCATGTTTTTTGTAATCCCCAGTCCTGGTGCCAGGGAGCCTGAATCCGTTGCCATCCCAGTCGATCCACTATGAAAAAAAGGAGCAATGATGCAAAAGACAATTATGAGTCATGGCAAGACAATGATGGACAAGATGGTGAGAAGGAGAGAGTCACCCAGCGTTCAGGGTCGTTGCATACATGGCGAGTCGTCCATAGTGCAGTGCTAATGTAGACGAAAAAAATAGTGATCAAGAAACAAAGGAGAAGCAAATGAATGGGATTTTTATAAAAAGTGAATCTTTGTAGCCGCCGCGGAGTTTGAATGTTGGCTGGCAGGGACAATGAAGGACATCAGCACCCAAACCACTGATTTGACAGGTCCAACCGCTCGTCTATAACACACATCCTTTTGTAAACCAACCCAACTAAAAAAAAACAAGGCGGGTATAGTAAACCCAGACGTTTATTATAGGGGGGTATCTAAATCACTAGTGTACATAACTATATAAAATCATCACTGGCATTGGTAAAACTACTGATATTCTCTTCTTCCATCATCGACCTGCTTTCACCTTCGTCGTCGTCATCGTCGTCCTCCAAGACTTCATCATCGGCCGCCATTTCCCATTTATCAGTAGACATTTTATCCAGCCACGTTTTCCGCCGGTATTCCGTTTGATGCAAACTGGTGCGATACATGGCCATTGCATCGGGCGTTGTCGTTCCTTCAGGGGCCAAACCAGAACTGCCATCGTGGATAAAGGAGTCCATACGGGAGTCGTCGTTATCGTCGTCGTCGTTGTCGTCGGTCGAGACATCGTCATCACTACGCACCGCTTCAGTATCCAAAAAAGGATTGTCCGCCATCCAGGGTCGTTGTTTGCGCTTGGTTGATGTTTTGACAGGCTTAGTGGGCGGCACATCGTTGTTGTCGTCGTCGTCGTCGTCATCGTCAGAAATAAGGATTTGTCGGCGGCGGCGGCGGCGGCGTATGATAGGGCTGATTTCCGATGTATCACTGGGAGACTTTTCGACATTGAAGGGCCGTGGCGGGGTAAACAGGCGCATGGGGGTGGCGGATGTTCGGTTGATAGGTGATAGTGAGTAAGGTGCTTTATTTCCAAAACCATCTTTTTCACAAGCCCGGAGCGGCGTCGAATGAAGCAGTGCAGGAGCGGAAGGTTTGTCGTCAGTGTCGTTGATTTCCCATGAGCCCATGCTGCCCTGATCATCGTTCATCACCACAGATCTAAGGCAACGAAAGAACATAATAATCAATCTATAGGTCTATGGGGTCCCCCTTTTTTTTCTTGTCACTTACCGCTCTGTAGAGTTATCTTGTTCTACTTGACTACTGTTGATCTCCACCGGCGACCCTACTTGATCGTTCTTGATTGTCCAGTCTTGAGAGTCCATATCGGAGTCCATTAACCTGACAGAAAGATGGACATTGTGCTGCAGTCGTTGGATCAAGAGCTGTTTTGCGCGGTTGCTGTAGATCGGCTTTGTCGTGGCCCAGGCAAACGTGGTGGTAAATGTCGACGGCGTGGTCGGCTTGGGCGGAGGGCGATCGAGATCATCATCAAATAGAAACACCGCCGTGGTGCGGTCAGGGGCGCCCATAGCCACTTGTTCCAAAAAGTCAAGGTCCATCGAGCCAAATTCATCGTCGTCGTCATCGTCGTTTTCGTTGGTGGGGTCCACGACGCTCTCTTGTTGAGCGGTTTGTTGCACTGGCGAGGGAAAGTCCAGGAAAGAGTTTCCATGTTCATCTTGTAGCAGTGGCAAATCACCATTTTCAGGTACGGCCTTTTGTTGTCGCTGGGGCGAGTCAAAGGCAAAGTCCAAGAAAGAGTTCCCACTATCGTCAGGCACAGGCTTGTTGTTGGATATATCTTGTTGCAGTGACGAATCACCTTTTTCAGGTACGGCATTTTGTTGTTGCTGAGGCGAGTCAAAGGCAAAGTCCAAGAAAGAGTTCCCACTATCGTCAGGCACAGACTTGTTGTTGGATATATCTTGTTGCAGTGCCGAATCACCTTTTTCAGGTACGGCATTTTGTTGTTGCTGAGGCGAGTCAAAGGCAAAGTCCAGGAAAGAGTTCCCACCATCGTCAGACACAGGCTTGTTGTTGGATACATCTTGTCGCAGTGTCGAGTCTAAATCACCATTTTCAGGTACGTCCTTTTGTAGTTGTTGTTGCTGAGGCGAGTCAAAGGCAAAGTCCAGGAAAGAGTTCCCACCATTGTCAGGCACAGGCTTGTTGTTGACTATATCTTGTTGCTGGGGCGAGTCAAAGACAAAGTCCAAGAAAGAGTTTCCATCGTTCGATGCGTCTTGTTGTGCAGCGTCAAAATCAAAGTCCAATACCGCCTCCGCGCCACCACCATCGTCGTCATCGTCGACCCCTTTTGTAATGAGCGGCTGGATAAACGTCGACCAATCGTCCTCCGGGGCGGCTCGAGAAGGCCCAGCAGCGCACCGAGGTTTCCTCCGAGTGGGTAGTTTCAGCACCTGCACCTCGTCGTTGCCACCACCGCCATCACGTTGACAGATCTGCTGTTCCATCGTCTTGACCAGAGCCACAAAGTGTTGGGTGCGCCGTGAATGTCCCACCCGTTTCGTCGGTGTCAGTTTCTGTTGTAGCGGGAGGTTTTTCGTGAGCGAGCTGTTCATTGTTGTCAAGGGCCAGAACCGCCGATACGCTTCGTCGAGGGTGGAGTACGCAGGGAAACTGTCCAAAAAGGAAGCTTGGCCATGTGCTGTCAAGGTACCGTCTTTGCCCACCGTCTTGCCGTCTTGTCGCCCACGTTTTCTGCCTTGGACAAGAGTGTTGATGTAGGTGCTGATGGCGAGCTGCTTGCGTTGGACAACAGGCTGGTAACCAGGGGGAAGGAGTGCTGGGTTGTCTTGGCTGCATTCGATGACGTTCCGGCTGGCGATCATGTTTTGGATGTACTTGTACGAGTCGGTGGCCTTTTTGAATTTGCGTTCTTCTTGTTCCGTCATGAGCATCACACAGTGACCCTGTCGCCTGCGACCGGTTCGTCCCATACGTTGGAGCTAGGAAGAAAAAGTGTGAGTATAAGAATGGGGCTTTTGTCTCTTTCTTACCAGTCGGATGGAGGAGCTCTGTGAATCATAGCAGATAATTAGATCCACTTCACCAATGTCAAGCCCTTCTTCACCAATACTAGTTGCCACCATGACGTTGATGTCTCCCCTTTTAAAGCGCTGGATGGTCTATAGATCAAAAGAGAGAGAGAGAGA
>LT553036.1:663-19675 GCA_900079185.1 Absidia glauca
TGAGGTGAGGATGACGATGGGGTGGCGGATGATTTGTGTGAGCTTGAGCGATGAGTGGTTGACTTTCCCGAGTCGCCGCCATTGGTGGCCTCCGTGGTTGAAGATGTCGTACGGCTCTTGTGATGGTGACTACGATGCCTGTGGTGATCAGTGCTGCTTCGGCGCGGCGAGGCGCTCCTTGAAGATCGACGTCGATGGTCGCTATGGTGATGATGATGATGACGGTCGTGGCGTGAAGATGAGGAATCGCGGCGGTGGTGATGGTGATGGGACGACGTATTCCTTCGTCTGGAGACCTCCTCTTTCCTGCCCGATCTTTTACCGGCAGAGTCATGGCTGCTGCTGTGTTGCTGCTGTTCTTGTGATTGTGCCTGGATGATGAGTTGGTCGTAAATATTGATCAGATCCGTATGTTTCACTTTGTGTCCCGGCCAAAACTTTTTCGTATAGAGCCACATGTTTCGTCGGGTTTGCGAGCGCCGTTGCGAAGAAGGGGCGGCTTTTGCTTCGTCGTCGATGAATTCACCAATTTTCAGGATACAGCGTTTGATGATGGCGGCCTTTGCTTGTCCTTCTTGTTTGATGGCATCGTCACGTAGTCGGACAAGGTACGGTTTGATATGTCGCATAGAGGATCGAGTGGTTTCTTCGTCGTAACTGGTGTAGCCTTCATCGTCCACGCCCTCCTTGCCGCTGCTACTGCCAGCCTTTTCAGATTTCCTTGATGATGTGTTGGTGGAGGGTGAGGCTATGGAAGCAGACTTGTCGAGAGAGGAAGACTGTGGAGATGGTGCAGGTTGAGGCGAGACTTTATGAGTGGATATACGATCGTCGTCGCCGGTGTGTTGTCGTTTTCTACTTGATGATGATGCTGGTTTTCGTTTCTTCTTCGTCGAAATGTCGAGGTCACCGTTCGATGTCAGTCGGGCCTGTTTCTTTGGCGGGGAGATAGCAAGTTCTTCTTCGGCACAGATTTTCAAGAGTTGTTCAGCACGGCGGACCAGATGGACAGCTTTTGGCGTACGTTTATCTGCATCGTTGTCCTCATCGTTTCCATTAGCGTTGCCGGAGTTGTTGTTACTGGAGGAGGAAGCCAAGAAAAACTTGCCGGTCAAGCCCAAAGAGGTATCCGCTTGAATAGCAGGCCACATACCAAAGCCATGACGATGGACACCGACCAAAAGCATTGCATCTTCCTTTTGACCCCATGCACAAGACCAGCCCTGCACCCGTTTGGCATCCAAGGAGAGTCGGAAGCGAAGCATATCGTCCATCACATTCAGGCGCCGAGCAAGAATTTTCATATCGTGGTGTCGTTGTACCAATTGCCCCGCATTGATATTCATAATGTTGTTCCAGGTAAAGAGGATGGCCTTTTGCTTGGTTTGCCGGATTTCACGCACCCAGGGAGTATCATTGTCGCTGCCATAGTTGGTCTTGCCACCTTGTTGTAGTTGAATCTGTTCCTTCACCTTGCTTTTGCATGCACCAACGAGGTCTTGATAGAATGACATCACCACCGCCTTGTCCTTGTGTTCCAAATCAGTATCCTTCACCGCTTCATCGTATCGTGCATTCAGGTCAGCATACCGGAGAACGCTTCGATGCAATGCCCGTAGATCCTTTTCTGAGAGTTCGGTAGATGATTCGCCAGAGTGTATAGATGCACCATTGGAGTGACCACCATCCACGCCATTCGTTCTTCGGCGCCGCTTCTTTTGTTTATCCGTCTCCGTAGTTGCGTCGTCGCCATCACCGTCATCACCATGTTCTTGGTAGGTCCGGCCACGTTTTCTTGCTGCTCGTTCATATAAAGCCAGGTCGTCCTCCATCTGCTGTTGTTCGGCAAGGTGCTGGCGTTCGCTTTCCGGAATGATTTCGTCCCAGGACAGATCGTTGGCGCTGCCACCATAATCAGAGATCTTGAATTGAGCCAAAAAGTCCGCACTGCCCAGAGCACTGTCGTCCACCCCATCCATGGTTTCAGTGTGTTCAGCCCTAGCCAAGATATCGTCCAAATCCAGATCATTCAGCTGCTCGGTATGCTCGTTCGTCTGGAACATGTTCTGGGCCCCGAATTTCAAGATCGCCGACATTTCATCCTTGTTGAAGGGGAGATCCCGCATCTTGCCCGCCGCGGTGGTCAGAGTAGTGGCATTGTCCGGCAAAAGAGTCAGGCCAGAGGTATCCATTTGCTTGATAATGCAGTATTCCAACACCATTTTGCGCTTCGCCCTTTCAATGATATCTTCTTCCATGGTCCCCTTGGTGACAAACCGATACACGTTGACAGACTTGGTTTGGCCAATACGATGAGCACGAGACATAGCTTGCAGATCATTCTGAGGGTTCCAGTCCGAATCAAAGATGATGACAGTATCCGCCGTAACCAAGTTAATTCCCATGCCGCCCGCCCGCGTCGACAGTAAAAAGACAAAGTCAGGACTATCCGGAGCGTTAAAGTGTTCGATCGCCTTGTTTCGTTCTTCCGGCTTCATGCTACCATCAAGTCGTTGGAAGGGATGACCACGCAGAGCCAAATAGTCGGACAAGATATCCAGCATCATCACCAGTTGAGAGAAGATCAGCACCCGATGGCCATCCGCCTTGAGCCTAGCCAAGAGCTTGTCGAGAAGAATCATCTTGCCACTGTTTTCCACCAGGCCCTTGAGTTGTTCGATCCGGCTTGTTGTTTGAGATTCAGCATCTGGGAAGAGGAAGGGATGGTTGCTGGCCTTTTTGAGCTCGATGGCAATGTTGAGCCACTGTTTCTTGTTCTTGTCGGAGCCTTTGCTGAGCACGGCGAAGTTCTTGGCCAGGATATTCTTGTAAAAGAGCTTTTGGAGATCGCTCATTTCCACACGCAGGATCCGTTCGGTCTTGTTGGGCAACGACTTTTCCACATCCTTCTTGAGTCGCCGTAACATGATGTCCTTGATGCTTTTATGGAGGGCCGCAATCTTCTCCTGTTGTTCGCCACCACCATCCGAGACTTTGTCGATATCCACGTTCAGTTCGCTGAGGTCCATGGCCGGCATCAAGAATCGCACCAGAGCCAGTAATTCCTTGACGCTGTTTTGTAGAGGCGTCCCAGTGATCAACAGTCGATTTGCCGTCTTGAATTGTTGCAGGGCTTCGTAGAGTTGAGATTCCGAGTTCTTCAGTCGATGCGCTTCGTCCACCGCCAAGTATTGCCATGGAATAGTCCCCAGTATATCACGATCCTTGAGCACGATTTCATAGGTCGTCACCAGCACATTAAATTTCAGTCGCTTTGTTGAAGAGGAGCCATGCGGGGGCAGGTAGAATTCTTGGTCCCGGATCATTTGGCGGGATGCCCGGTTGCCAACGTAACATAAAGCGTTCATATCAGGGTCCCATTGCTTCAATTCCATCATCCAATTTTCAGAGGTCGAGAGAGGCACCACAATCAAAAAGGGGCCATATTGAGCATGTTTGTGGAATAAGGTACTGAGGAAGCCAATGGTTTGTACAGTCTTGCCGAGCCCCATTTCGTCAGCCAGCATGCCATTCTTGTTAGTGCACCAGAGCCAGTACATCCAGCTGATCCCATGGAGTTGATAGTCGCGGAGAATACCGCCTTGGATGTAAGAGGGTTGTTCACGCAATGCAGAGAAGGTCGGTCGTTTCCGTTGATTGTGGTGAAGGTTGCTGCTGTTGGTACTGAAGGGTTGTGACAGATGAGGGATACACTGACTTTGCTGACGATCAAGAAATGCATCGATTTGAAGCTGACTTTGGTTGCCGGAGTCGTAAGTATTGTTGCACAAAAGATCTGCGGATTCGTAGGTACATTCGTCATAGTGTAGCCGTTTCCATTTGACAAGATATTCAGTGTTGGATGAGACGCCCCGTTTGCCGATGATACGTTCCACAGTGCACCAGTCCTTGATTTCGTCCCGACGTCGTTCTGTGTTGATGTCTTGCTGTTCGATTTCTTCTTTGGTGGTTTCAGGATGGTTGCGGAAATAGAGTTCTTCTTCGACAAAGGTGCGGATATAGTTCTCCACCTTACGATACCCCTTGAATGACCGTAGATAGCTTGTCGAGTCCCAAGTGTCGTGAATGTGCGACCAGTTCTTCCATTTGATGCGGAATTCCATGTTGTTCTCGGGTCGTCGTTCGTCACCGTGGTTTTCTATTATAGCAACAACAAAATCAGGGGTAAATCATAAGTATCTTGTCTATCTTCCAGAGAAAGAAAAAAAAGTTCGTTTGAGTTCTTACCGTAGCCTTCCTTCATTCGATGATCGTGTACACTTTCAATCACATCACCTTCATCTTCTGTCTGCATAGAGTAGTTGTGTCCGCCGCCAGTAACAGGAGTGCCACTCGTACTGCGTCCATTCGTATCCACACCATCCTCATCGTCAGATATGCCCCATAATCCAGAGTTGTTTTCATTATAGTTAGCCACCTTTCGTTTTCGAGTAGAGTACCGTAATGAGTCACTGGGAGATACTGATTGGCCTACATAAAAAAAGCGTCAATGCATGAGTACCGAATGCTATAGCCTCTCGATTCTTTAATCCTTTACCCCGACCCAGTCGTTGCGGTTTCTTTCTAGATCGTTTGCGAGTAGATCTTGATTTCCCCCTTACGCCACCATAATCATCATCCTCGTCGTCGTCATCATCATCGTTGTCGTCGTCGTCATCATGATCGTCGTCTACATCATCGTCAGAATCTGTTGACCGTCGCTTATTTCTATATGGTTTTGATGATACATTATCTGTCAAAAAGAAAGGCGAGAAAGACAACTCGGGGTTAGTATCTGACCGAGTAGAGTTGGGTTTACCTTGTATGGTATGGGTCGATCGTCTAGAGGGTGTTCGTTTTGGGCGTGTATAAGATTTTCTTGTAGATTGACCATAATCGTCGTCGTCATCGTCATCGTTACTGTCATCACTTTTATCTACACCGTCCGAGCTGTCGTCAGGGGTTGCTGATGCATATGAATCTTCTTCGTCATCGTTGTCGTCGTCATAGTTCCGTTGTTGTCGACGATGAGTTGTCTAGCATAAAGGGAGAGAGAGAGAGAGAGATTAAGACAAAGTATAGTTGCACTGGCATGGGAAGAGAACACATCTTACGGTATATTTCGATTGTTGACGTCTGTTACGATCAGATCGTCGTAAACAATATAGATCAGGGTCGAGATAATCAGAATCCATAGCTGCTGTGTTGGCGTTTGGTGTTGATTCGTTGACTTCAATGAAGGATTCTTGTCCATCACCATCGTCATGATCATCGTCGTTGGAGATATCGATGTCACTGAGACTGTTGTATTCATCTTGTTGATTGTTGTTGTTGGTATTGCTAATGTCATCGGATAATCCTAGATTGTCGGATAGCGGGGATAAGCTGCCTTGTGATACATCGTTTGCACCTTGGTCTTCTTCGTCTGATGAAAAGACAGGCAATCGTTGTTGACGTTTGCGAGGGCCTGTTGCATAATTGTTGTCTGTGCTGCTGTTACTGTCTGACTGAGCTGAATGGAAGGCGTGATGGTTTATCGTGTCATGACCTATACAAAACATAGACAAGGTGGTTGTATCAGTTACTTTGGTCAATAAAAGAAGTAGAGGAAGAGAGTGGAGAGGCGCGTAAAGGTAAAGTGGGTATAGGATAGGTAGTTGGTGTACACAAAAAGGTCAAGAGAGAGAGGGAGAGGGAGAAAGGCAGACCTGTCGTTCTCTCATCTTTGATAGCAACAACCTTGACCAAGGAAGGTATATTTTGTTAATCCCAGTATTGCATTGTTGGTAAACCAAAGAGATGAGAGGTCCATCAGTATCAAAGATAAAGAAGGGCGGAAGTACAAGGTGTGGGTTAAGGAAGGAAGGGGGAGAAGAGAGGAGTGTGTAAATCACAAAACATAAAGTGAGCCACTCCAATGACACAGAAGCATCAAGGATAGTGTCAATAGTAAGGGAGGATAACAGTGGTTGATACATAAAACACAAAAGAAAGGGAATACTTTACCATCCATGGCTTTCTTGTTTCTTTTAAAAAAGACAAAAGTAAAAAGAAAGGAAGACAAGTGGAAAATGGATTTCGAGGTAAACAAATTTTTTTGTTGTGATTTTTTTTTCAAATCCAGAGCTTTGATTCGGAATTGGGATTGACTCCTTCCTCCTTAACCAAAGCAACAGGGTTGCTCGGTAAGCCTTGTTGACGGTATTGAATGCCTGCCTTGGTCTATTTGAATCTTCCTATGTATCGACCCTTCCTATTGTGTAGCCAGCACACACAGATCAACAGGGTCAAAGAGGACTCAGAGACGGAGTTTGAAACCCATCAAAAGGGGGGAGGGATAGGAGAGGATGATGCCGTAACTTGTCATCCCCCTCTTTTCCAAAAGGTAATCGAATGGTATATCTAATCTTGCATAAGATCTGAAAGACACTATCAAGAACACACTCTGGGTTCATAAATCCGGAGTCTGAATATTGACGTCGTAGGGTGGAGACATCAAGGCCACACGATTTTGAAAAAGCGGGTCGGGCGGAGTTTCAACAAAGTTGTCTTTTTTCTTCACTCATCGGTTTTTGAACTCGAACTTTTCGTAAAGAGTTGTCCTATTCCTCAAAACCGAGATATATAACCCGACTTCAAATTTCACATGGAAAAAGATGTTATCTATATACATTGAATCCCACCAAGAACAAAGTAATATTATGTCGTATTCGTCTGTAAATGCTGCACAAACCCCAAAAATAGCGACTGATTGAAAAGCACTCAAAGACGGTGATTCATCAAAGAAATCCAACATCCTTGGCAGTATTCGGTAGATAAGAAGTACACCTTTCTTTATGTAAAATTTAAATAGTAGTTGTATATCTTGTTTTGAAGAAAATTCATGTGCAAGAAAAGTGACACTTTTTCATGGGGGATGGTCCGTCCTTTTTGCCAAAAAAAACGGCGGTTGAAAAACTCGGCATTTTTTAGCCACAACGATACAGGTCTTTGATTTTCTTAGTTGGAGGATGCTAGGTATATACGATACTTGTGCAAGAAGAGCTTGAAAGGTCAAAAAAAGTCGAAAAAGTGAGATTCGTTCATGCATACACTTTACACAGATCAAAAATCCATACGGTACACAAAATTAAAAGCCAAGTCTGAGCGACAGCAGCGGAATCTCTGTTCATCCCCTCAAGTGTGGGCCTAGGAATCGGAGAGGTGGTCATAAATATGGTAGCAAGTAATGTTTTATTGACTGTGTGAGACTATTTAAGCTACGGGAGGTATGTACAGGCTTAGGAAGGACTAATCTAGTGTCATGACCAAGAGGAGGGGAGCGCCATGTCAGCAGTAGTGGGCAGCAGGTAAAACGAGTGGTGATGTTTACTAGCAATGGTTAGAGAATCTACACTGGAAAAAATGAGTGCACCCAAAAAAAAAAAAATTGCGAGGGTTTCCCCATGTTTTGTACATTTGAAAATTTTAAAAAGGGCCTTTTCAGGCGACATGAAGCAGCGGTGGGGTCGGCATTAGCATCGTTGTCGTCTTTATCGTCGTCGTCATCGTCGTAGCCGATCTAGTGTCAAAAGAATGAGGAACGATGCAAAAGGCAAAAAGTTAGTAATGGTAAGCAAAAAGATGAACATGACGTGAGAAGAGGAGAGTTACCGTTTGTTCGTTCTTATGTACGTTCGTTTGTTGGTTTGTCGTCGTGGAGTAAAGAGAATGACAATGGAGGCAAAAAAAGTAATGACGAGGGGAAGAAGGAGCAAAAATAAAGGACGGCAGAAAGATAGTTCTTATATATGGCTGACCAAATCGGGGTTTGAAATCTTGAGTGCATTGGCACACATTGTTGGAGGAGTGTGTGGGCAGGATCCTGGGCTTCAATTTGCAGCAGACTTCCAACATATCAAGAGTGGGCATGCTACTACATTCTAATGCTTTGATGTTAGCTTACCTTTTGAATGAAAAGTAGGCTGGATCAGAAAAGATTGAATGAAGCCAAATGGGATGGCAGGGGTGGAGTTCCATCATGAGCACCGAGTGCCATTGATCGCATCATTTCTCTTGGAAGGCTGATGATATATGCGCCTTTTATCGTGTGTTGTTCCATCGGTCTTGGCGTCGTATTTGATCCTCGTTCGCACACACGATACCCGCCATATAAGTCCTTATTGTCCGCAAAATTCAGGGTGCGCCTTCGAGTGGCGGCACTTGAAAATGTGAGTGAGAAACAATACTACAAGACATGTTTAGTGTATACTATGGTTTATTGATTTGAAAGAAGATAATTTGGAGGTAAAGACAAGAAGGAATAGAGCGATAGGCTATAGATGATATGACTGAAGGGGGGGGACTAACTAGATTCTATGTCACTAACACAGTTATAAGACCCGCATGGCTAATCTTCTATAGATCCATCTTTGACGTTTCCCTTGTTGGTTTCCATTTCCTGAAGCACCCGTAACCAGCCAGTTCCTGCTTCTTGTCGCATCATTTCGATTTTCCGGCGGAAAGCTTCTTCGGCGGTCAGACGTTTTTGTTGGAGCGCGGGCGGTGATTGGGAGTCGTCAGGCAGAGAGGTATCAGTGTCAGGTGGAATAGAAGGCAGGTTTGGTGGAGGTGGAGGTGATTTAGATCGATGATGGTGTCCCGTATTTGTGGTGGATGTAGATTTGCTGGACTTTTTCGAGGCATTGGATCGTCGGCGGCCCAAGTTGGGTTGAATGGACTGTTGTAGTTCTGCATAACGAAGGACATGGCCAGGCTTCCCATCAGTATCCATGACTTCGCTCGTTTCCATAGAAGGCTCCACCATGTCCTGTCGCAATCGAATGACCCGCTTGTTCTTCTTGGATTTCGCCCGTGCCATCTTGAGAGACTTTGATTCATCTCGGGGTATGTCGGTCGTAGGTGCAGTGGCTGTTTCTGTAGATGTTGTTGCTGCTTCCCTGTTGGCGTTGCTGTCACTCGAAATCAAATTATTTCCCACTGTAGGTGCGGTTGGCGTGATAGGAGAATGGTTTGCTGAACTGTTCGTTGTTGCTGCTGGGGTGGAATCATGCTGATGGTTGGTGGGATTAGATTGGAATCGCAGTTTTTCTGTAAAGGAGGGACCGGTACCATCAAGTTTGAAGGATGAGTTGTGCTTATGGAACTCTGTAAACAGTTCTACCCGGTACGATGACTACAATAAAGCGATTAGCATACCATTCTCCAATCTCGGTGAGCGAAAAAAAAAAAAAAAAAGTCTTACGTTGGCCAAGGCAAAAGGATTACCGGCCACCCAAACGTCCTCCAGATTAGGCAAGGTAACCAAGCGAGTCATTTCAGCCATGTCCTCTATACGATTATCGCGCACATCGAGTCGTTCCAAAGCCCAAAGCCGATCCAAACCCACGACATTAGTCAGTCGATTGCCACGTAGGTTGAGCTCTTGGATGTTGCCCAGGATAGTGTTGATTCCGGTAGTAGATGATAGCATGTTGTATGACAAGTTGAGAGAGTGTAGATTATAGAGGATCGATAAAGAGTGAGGGACATCAATAAGAAGGTTGCTGGATATATTCAGATGCGTGACGGATTGCATGTGTTGTAAAGGTGTGATATCGAGTGTCGTCAAGTTGTTGTCCTGAAGAGAGAGCATTTGTAGTTGATGGAAGGTGACATCTTGTGGGTTGTTGTCGTTATCGATACCACCTTGTAAGGCCTGAAGGATTTCCGCCGCATCCTCGATCCCAGCACGTTTGATGACAAGACTTAATAACCGTGGTGCAAAAGAAGCCCAACCAGTGATCATTCGAGGATGAATATGATCCAGCTCCAGATAAGACAACTGTTGGAATGGAAGCAAAGAGAGTATGACGCCTTGTTCTTCTTCATCGTGATGTTGTAGTTGGGTGAGTGGAGTTTCAAACCCCAGGATAGCACGTTGACCACTTCTAGCCACACCAGTTGTCGGGTGCACCACCACATGCATGTGAAGTTTGAGAGCAGTTATTCGGGAGAGGCAATGGTGAATATGGACAATATCGTCTTGTAGAGTTCGTACCGCCCCTGTTGACTGGTTGCTATTGTCGTGGGTATCTTGTCGTTTCTTCCAGAATTGCCAGCCCGAGCCAAGTGAGAGAGTCGACATGTTGGACGCTACAGAGCCAATGGAGAGAATAGACGGTGCCTTGCCAGAATCATCATCCACATGGTCGGCCACGATCCCTTCAGGTGGAATGGATTCACAGAGTAAAGATGAAGAAGCCACATCAAGTCCAAGATGATAAAACTGTATGTAGAGGAAGTACAGGTAGTGGATATCGAGTGAGAAGCAACGAGTCGTGGGCATGTAAGGGGTTTTGTCAAGTGCTGGTAAAGTCGAGGAAGAGCTGGTAACCGCAAGTAGCGACATGTATGGAAACCCTACAGACGAGCGTTTGGGATGACTGACAAGCACTGCTGGAAGTGAGGAGGTGCTAAAGCCATGATTGTTGTTGTTGTTGTTGTTGTTGAGACTCGTGCGTTGGGAGGTTGCTGATGAAGAAGATTTGCCCCGCCTTCCATCCGATGTCATTAGTTTCGATTCATTGGTGTCCAAGTAATGACGAAGGGTTCGTACGAATGACTGTCCTGAAACTGTGGTCGTCATCTGTCAGAACAAGTCATGCAATATCCGTTAAAAAGTAAAAAAAGATTATGGAAAGAAGAAAGAGAGAGAAAAATTAAAAAAAGGGTGAAGACCGGAAGAAATAAGCAAATCGTTGACGAAACGTTTCAATTTTTTCCCTGTGGTTTCAAACTCCGCACAGCTGCCCTGCACCACAAGTCGATCTTTTGTGGTTAGCTTCCTGCCCTCCCCCCCTTCAAGTTTCAGTACAATCAGATATTGTTATGGAGGTCTATGGCTCCATATGACATCACGTAATCAAGTTCAATGGAATAGGATCATGTTTGACCGGCGGACCTCCAAAAAGATAACCCAAGAAAGAATACAAAAATCGAGAACAAAGGAGTCGAAAAACGTGTACACACCTGGGGGGGGAGACAACTGTCTACTATAAGGGATGAGAGGGTTTTACTGACACCGAGGAAACAAGTCGCCATGTAGGTGATCTCTACTATTTGATAGACCCACATGACAATTATACGAGTTAGGTAGTCAAGTCGTCATAACTGGGTATATGGGGAGGTACACTACTGCAAAAAAGATCGCCAGCAACAAGAACGTTTTTGTCGGCGATTCAATTTTTTAGATTCGTAACTCCGGCCGTTGCCAGGGGCAGGATATTTTTTTCCTAAACGGGTTTGATTGATTGATCTTGGTTGACTTGACGGGTCGAGACGATCTTTAATGAAGAGAATACACTAATCAGATACTGGTCAATCGATACAACGATTGTCTCTACCTATAAAACTGGTGGGAGGGGGGGGGCATTTCAAGCACTGGATGACATATCATACGTTGCTTGCTCATGCTCCAAGCATCGAAACAAACATCTTGATGACGGTAAACTCTTCCTCATGATATCATACATATCATAGTCTTGGAGAAGAATCAATGATACTGTAACATACACATGACATCAACCACTGTTTTATGTATTCGTACACCCGCATATCATTGTACAATGCACCCTTTCACAGATTTGACATTTACCATAATCAATCAACGATCCTTTATTCAGTGCTGGTTAAAAACTATAGTTCTAAAGTATACGACTATTCCTAATGCTTGATTTTCCTGGCAGTTCCGATCTTACAAGAGTTGACCTAGGAAAAGACGAGATGAGCACGTTTAGATTCATCCTTGCCTGCTTCACTTTCTTACCTTTGTTGCAAATCGAAGAGAGCACAGAGTTTCCTTGAAATGCTCGGTCAATGGCGATATGTTCACAAACATCAAAGTTTTGCAGTTGCCACCTACATAAAGGATGAGTACAAGGCACCGATCCCCCCTTGTTTTCAAACTTACCCAAGGAGTTTTGCAAAAGGTAGGTCAATTTAGAGTTTCGATATGGAATATGGGACCCTTCTTTGTTGTTGGCCAAAGCTTGGATCACATCCCCCAAGCAACTGAGACTTTTGTTGATAGCCTTTGTTTCAGTGAGTCGATCACCCGTCGCTCCAGATGATGTCAGTCGTTCAGAGCCAGCCAAATCGATCAAGTTCAATACCCCCGAGGTGCGTTCCCCTGTTGTTTCGTTGTGGCCGGTCAGTTGCAGCACAAAGACGCTATGGCTTCGAGAAGATCGTTCGTTTAACAGTGTTGCCCCCGTCGCCCGATTTTGATTCGCCTTGTGAAGCATCGATTTGACTTTTGAGGGAGAAGTCAATTGCACTATACAGAAAGAGGATGAGTATGATTGTCGTTCGTTCTCCCTCTTGTTGCTTACCTATAGTCATATCTGTCACAATGGTCTTCCCGTTCTTTTCATGGCGGATATCATGCTTCTTCTTGCCATATTCCGAAGCGTCGCCCAAAAGGTCGTGGATAGTTTCATTGTAGATCTCCAAGAATTGGCCATCCATGGTATATTTCCACCCCCTGTCCGAGAGTCTTTGCGCGACTTGGTAGATTTGGTGCACCGCCCGGGGAATCATCCCCATCGAATCAGTATCTGTTCCGCCTTGGCTGGGTCCTTGCATGGTGAATGTCTTGCCACTGCCGGTTTGTCCATACGCAAAGATACACACATGATAGCCATCCAACGCCGATTGCACCAGCTGCGATATCTCCTCAAAGCATTCCTTTTGGCCATGTTGTGGTGTGAAGATCTTGTCAAAAGAGAAGGGGTACGTCTTGGTCGTCGTCTTGTTCGTCACCATGCTTGTCGCCACCTGTTCAGAGAATTCCATAGTGTCACCGCCGTTTTCTTGTTCACCGCCAAACGAGACTTGAGCCAATGCGCCTTCGTGGGTACGCTCTGATGTCAAGGACGGTCGCATTCGGCAGAAAACCCTGATGTTGCCTTTGAGTTCTTGTAGTGTGTTGTGCAGTTTTCGTCGGCTTTTTTCGCTTTCTAATAGTTCAGAATCAATGTCGAATTGGCGTTTCTTGGTCCATTTTAGTCGTGCTGTTAGATCTTCCAGTATTTGCTGTTTTTCCATCAGGGTAGAATCAGTATCCTATTATTCAAATGGTTAGTTCAAGCATCATTACCCAACTGATCGATTGCTTACCTGCAGCTTCTTGGTACGATCTGTCAGTTCGGTTTCCACTTCAAACAGCTTTTTTGTGGCCGACTCCAGCACTATCTACAAGGAGGAGGAGGGATAATAGCCGTATACAAGGGCACATGAGTCAGATATACCTATGAGTTCTATAGGGTTGCCTTCCTTACCTTCAAATGTGCGTTTTCCTGTCGTTCCCTTTCTTCCTCTTGGAGCAGAGTTGCGGTTTTGGATCGAAGGTCTTGAAGTTCGGTAGTGATTTCATGATGCTTTTGCTCGTATTGGCGATTGAATTCTTCGAGAGGGCGATTTTCTTGAGCGTGTTGTTGATCTAGTCTATCCATCGCTTCTTGACATTGACTCTGCTTTGCCTGTTAAAAGAGAGAGATGTGATGAGTAAGCTTTACATAATCACTCATTTCGCTTACCTTGAGTCGAGCCTCCAATTCTGACACACGATCCTTCATTTGCCGAAGTTCAGAGGCAGCTGTTCCCACCTGAGACTCCAATTCCTTTGTTAGATCTACCATTGAACCAGCTATAAAGAAAGATACATGAGTGTTAACGACGTCTTTGTCTTGACATTACCACATACTTTCAGTTGCTGTATTCGTCGCTTCAAGAGATAAATCATCGATCTTCCCCTATTCGATATAAGTGAGTAAGTAAAGTTGATATACAATTCTCTTGTGACATCCGTTCTACTTACACGAAGATCCCATGCTGGTCGCTGTCGTTCCCCTTTGTTAGTGCTGGTTGTTGTACTGCCTTTACTAGTAGAGGTGGGAGTGGCTGTTCGCGGTCTAGAAGAAGGTGTATTCGACATTTTGCTCGTCTTTGATCGGTTGGCAAGGGACATATCATTGGAAGACTTCCTCTTCAGAGTCGTAGTGTTGTTAAGAGTGGGCCTGATTGAAGTCGACTGTGGCCTTACTGTTGTTTTGCTTTTCATAGTAGTGGCGTTGCTGGGAGTAGTGGTGTTTTTCATCATACTGCCTTTCGAGTGTGTCAATGGCTTTCTGATTCTGGTATTGTTGGTGGTGTCTTTCAAAGCAGTGGGTGAGGTCGTCTTGGCGATGTTCGTCTTATCACTGTTGGTCGAAGGGGTAGTTGCAGATTTGGAGGACGTTGATCGTTCAATGGTTGTAGAGAACTAAACAAGATAAACAGCAGCATGTGTTAGCAAGTTAAATGGGTACAGTCCCTTTAGGTAAAGATCACTTACTTTTCCCATCTGTCCTGAACAGAAAAAGTGGATACAATGTTGAAAGGAGGGAAGGAAGAAAGAAAATAAAAAAGATCCGTCCTTTGTGTCTTTTTCATCAGCAAACTCCGCCCACACGACCTCTGGCGATTGAAACTCCGCCAGACCATCGCTCGTCAAGTTGTATGGATCGACAAAGCTCACTTCCTGAATTGACGACATGACTTTTCAGTCTGCGAGCATAATCATCAAGTGTTCCTAGCATACTTGAGTAGGAAAACCAAGGAACTGGAAAAACATTTCAAACGCATCATTTGGGGATAATGACGGGCCATCCCTCATGAAAAAGCTCCCTTTTTCTTGGACAGGGCTTTTCTTTTGAACGAGATAGTCAACTTACCTTTCCTATGTATCATAAAGAAAGGCGTACTTTCTATCTATCGAATGATGTCAGGGATGTTGTGTTTTCTTAGGTGAATCACTATCTTTGAGGGCACTCCAATCGGTCACTGTTTTAAGGCTTCATGTAGAGTTGTCTGACGCATTTAACATCCAAAAAGCTCAAATTAAAAATCATTCGACAGATATGGATTGTGTCTTGCTTCATGTGAAATTTGAATATGGATTTCCCATCTCGGTTTTGAAAAAGAGGGCCACTCTGCAAAAAAAAAAGAAGAGTTGGAGATCACCAATTTTCTAAAAAAGTCAAAACTTTTCAAACGCCGACATGCCCACCGGGTTTCAAACTCCGCATCACTACAAGAATCACTTGCTCCCGTCTATCCTATTTGCTTCTTCTTTGCTTCTTCATCACTTTTTTAATTTTCCATCGACATTAGCATTTAACTACGAACGGTCATGACGGAAGGCGGACAACGACGAACAAACGGTAAGACTCCCCTTCCCAGCATCCCTATTCGTCTCTTGCTTACCATGACTAACGTTTGCTGTTTACATTATTCTTTTTTCTTTCGACATTAGATCCGCTACGACGACGATGACGACGATAACGATGACGACGATGACGATGACAACTCTACCACTGCTTTATATCGCCTTTTAAGGCTGTTTTAAATTTTTTCAAATGTAAAAACATGGGGAAACCCTTGAATTTTTTTTTTTTGGTACCAATGTAGATTCCCTAGCCATTAGACTTCTGAAGTGCTCCATTCCATAGTCCAATACATGTGCACACAACCACTGATACTCTAAGTACCGCTGACAAGCTCTCTCTCTATCCTCATTCCGTAGCTCATTACACTAGATTGGTTATATCATGAAAAGTCCCACATTTAGCTTAACCAAGCTCTCACCCACTCAATAAAACCTACTTGAAACCATCTTCATGACTTTACTCTTCTGAATATGTCCCACTCATCTTGCAAACTTTGACATGCACTGGTGTGCCAAGTCATGGCCTAGGCGCACAATAGTTTGAACGTGCGGGCGGGCTTTTGACACATTTGACTTTTTCAGGAACATTTCGATTTCCAGTTGTAAATTTTTGTGACGAGTTGCCCTGTTTTTCAAAACTGAGATGGATGGTCCATCTTCAAATTTCACACGGAACAAGACCAAGTGCATATTTATCGAAAGATACCAAACTTGAAGCACACTGTTGCTATATGCTCCTTTAAACACTACCCTGAGCCCCAAAACAGCGACTGATTCCAGTAGCCCCAAAGCCGGTCAGTCATTCACTCAAACCCAACATCCTTGGCGTCATTAGGTAGACAGGAAGTACTGCTTTTTTCATGTGAAATTTGAGGTGAGTTTTGTAATCTCTTTCAGGAGGAAATCTACGTCCAACAAAAAGTGATCCTTTTCATGGGTGATGGTCCATCCTTTTTTCAAAAAGCGGAGATTGAAAAAATGTGCAGCTTTTTGGTTATCAGAACTGGAGGATGCCATGAACGTATGGGTAGATATAGTTCAAAAGATAAAGTGATCAAGTGGAAAAGTAAGATCCGCTCATTTAATACACTTGACATAAAATGCAAGCATTTTTGTACGCAAAATTCGAGTCAAGCCACAGAAACAGCAGCGGGATCTTGGTTTCTTCGCTCAAGTTTGGCCCTAGGAATCGAGCCGGTAGTCATGGACATGGTTCCAAGCAATGTTTATTGACTAAATTGGATTAATTATAAGCTATATGGGGGAAAGTAGGTATGTACAGGACTTGGAATGACTAACCTAATGTAATGAAGTGGGGTATGCAATTCATAACCTATCAGCAATATCACTCCTCAAGAACACGCACGCACACATCACCATCATCTTCAAAAGAGCAGCACAGCTAGTTGTCGGTTCAATTTCCTCTTTCCACCAAGAAGCCGACACAGATTCTACAGATGATGGAGCTATACGAAGGTCATTTTTTTTATTTGACATGTTTACAAAACAAATAGGTACAGAAATATATAACTAGGGGAGGGAAAAGAATATGTAAAGAAGAACTATGTATACTATAAACTATTCAGTTTTGTTGTCCACCTTCCAGACAGCGGCGTTGGTGCGGTTGTTGATGAGAGCAGCACGATCAAAAGCGTTACGGTTCTTGTTGGCAACGATTTGGAAACAAGTAGCACTACCTTGACGAGAGATGATGGTAGACCAGGCAAGGAAGATATCCCAGACACGAGTGCTGTCAACAAATAAAGAAGATGATTAGCCATTCTGCTTGACGCATTACCCCTTCCTGACCCAACTCCGCCGACCCCTGACTTACATTTTGTCACCGTATTTAGCGCGGATTTCGTCACGGTTCTTCATCCAGTTCAAGTACCACTTTTCAAGAGTAGAGGAGTAATGGACACCCACGGTATCAACGTTTTGGATTTCGAAGCCGTTGATTTCAAGTTTGCGAATGTACCAGTAAAGAGGAGTAGAAGCATCGGCACCAGGGAAGATGTAGCGGCCCATAAACAAACCCCAGATGAAATCTTCATATTGCCAAGTAGCACGTAGACCAGCAACTTGCATATAGAACAAACCGTCGTCGTCCAAGCGTTCGCGGACATCGTTGAGGAAGGAGTCAAAGCGGAGAAGACCAACATGTTCAGCCATTTCCACGCAGGTGATCTTGTCATACTTGGTTTCGGTAGGGATATCACGGTAGTCCATACACTTGATGCGAGCATGGTCTTTCACACCCCATTCGGCACATCGGTTGTTTCCATATTCCGTTTGCTTCTTGGCCAAAGTCACACCAGTAGAGTCAGATCCAAAGTGCTTCGCAGCATACGCAGTCAAAGTACCCCAGCCAGAGCCAATATCGAGATGCTTTTCACCCTTCTTCAGTTGAATCTTGTTGCAGATCAGTTCCATCTTGTTGTCTTGCATTTCTTCCAGAGTTTCACGCTTCTTAGGGTCAGAGACGATGCCAGAGGTGTACACCATACGGGGTCCCAAGAAGGCTTCATAAAAGTCATCACCACGGTCATAATGATCACGCACTTGGTTTTCATCTTGATCACGGCTGTGCCAGAGAGTTTCAGGGATCCATTGGGTCAAGAAGAACTTGAATTGGCCAAGAGTGAATTGGAAAGCAGCCCAGTCATGTCGCAATTCAAAGGTTTCCAAAATATCACCCTTGATGTCGATCTTGCCCACAAAGTACGCTTCAAAGAAGGTTTCCATAGGAATCTTGTTATAACCATAGTATTGTTTCTTGAGTTCAGGGTCGTGGATAGTCATGTAGTCTTCCAAAGGCTTGCCAGGGAGCTTGATGTTGGTGCGGTTACGAGGGGCAAAGCGACTGTATAAGTAGATGACACTGGCCAAGGAAGGAAGGGCAAAAAGAAGAGCCAATGGGAAGAAGAAGAGCCAAGGAAGCCCAAGGTAGTACGTGAATGTCAAAGGCAGACCCACTACGACACCGCCAAGTACAACATTGCTGAAGGAGGTGTTGCCCGCGCCTTCAATGGGATGGGTGGCATTGTGGATGGCTTGCCATGACGTTGGTTTATAAGTACCTTCTACTCCCATACTACACAAATAGAAGAAAGAAAGAAAGAGGATTAGTATTCCATCTCTTGAATGCTCTTTATCGTCTGACAAGGACAAAGACGCGTTTGAAGCCTTCATCACCAGTCTTCCCAACGCCCGTACATGAGATGACACAGAAGCATCTTCCCATATACGAGAGCCCAGTCCCCCTCCACTCTGCACCTCTCTCTGATGACTTACCTTTAAAAAGTTGACGAGTAATAAAACAAGGACAAGATGAAAAAGAAAAAGAAAAGGGAAAGAAGAAACGGAAAAAGCCTGTGAACCTTATGAAGTTTTTTTTTCAAACCCCGCCCAAATCTGCCCAGTGCCTGTGTGCGTTACACTAAATGGCGACAGCGCCGCCAGTTTATCAAGAAAAAGATCGGCAACAATGTCCTTGACGAAGTTTATCCTACGTACACCGACTATTGCTGAACTTTCTTTTGGCAAGGTCACCGTTGCTATGTGTAAACCGCCTCGCCCTAGCCTGTGTTTACCCTATGCGGCTGCTTGGGACAGTTTGGCGTTATCAAATCAACCAATGAAAACACTTCTTTGAGAGCGGGGCTGGAAACACTATTTTTGTCTGACAAGCCCACACACCCTATTCAACAGTGTTCAAAAAAAAAAAGCCTGAGCGAGTTCAAACAAGGGGGAAAAGATGTAAAA
>LT553041.1:1691-24570 GCA_900079185.1 Absidia glauca
GCGTCGTAGCCGATCTAGTGTCAAAAGAAAGAGGAACGATGCAAAAGGCAAAAAGTTAGTAATGGTAAGCAAAAGATGAACATGACGTGAGAAGAGGAGAATTACCGTTCGTTCGTTCGTTTTCTCGTTCGTTCGTTCGTTAGTTTGACGCCGTGGAGTGAAGAGAATGATAATGGAGGTAAAAAAGTAATGACGAGGGGAAGAAGGAGCAAAATAATAGGCGGGTAAAAAAGGATTCTTATGGCCAATCGGGGGGTTTGGGGGTAGTGTAGTGGTCAAGGCTGCACTCTGGCGCTGTGAAGGCGTGGGTTCGAATCCCACAGCCCTCTCTCCCCCCCCTCGACTTGACCTCGACAGCTCCTCTTGTGTCCGGTTTTCCTGCTTAAGGTTTGACGCCGCTTGAATTCTTCTTCACCCTGGTGTGGTCTGATCGGTTGGTGCCCCCAACGCACTCTTTCCTGGCCCCCCCCTCCTCTGACACCCTCCCCTCATCACCCTTCAGCTCGTCTTGATGACTTCTTGTATGCTTCCTTCATTCAGATTTTCCAACACTCACTCACTCCGACCCCGGGCGTAGCAGATTTGACTCACAGTCCCAGTGCTTCAAGGTCCATTTAAGTTCAGACTTAATAAAAATCTCTTCTTAGTCTATGGCCAATCGGGGTTTGAAACATAGGGTGCATAGGCACACATTGTTGGAGGAGTGTGTGGGCAGGGGCGGTTTTATCTTCATTTCAAGTTGAGTCCCATCTATGACCGGGGCTGAAGTCAGGGACTCAGAGCGTTCCTCGCCATGTAAATCCTTATTGTCAGCAAAATTCAGGATACGCAGGTTGGTTCTGTCCGGATGGTTCTGTCTGTAGTATTCCCCTGAAAAAGTATCACTTTTTCTTAGACACGCATTCTCTGGTAAACGATATAGACAAACCTATTTCAAACTCTACATATAGAAAGGTGTGCTTCCTATCTTTCGAATGATGTCAAGGAGATTGGGGTTCGTAAGATCAACCTCATCTTTGGGGAGCACTACCAATCGCTATTTTAAGGCTTTGTGTATGTAGTGTTTACGAGCGAGTACAACCTTGGAATGCTTTTTTCTTGGCATAGTTCAAGAGGTATGAGCTTCACCTTGTGCGAGGTGAAATTTGAACGTACTTTACCCACCCCAGTTATGAGAAAAGGGGCAATTCTTTTTGAAAAATTGGGGTTCAAAACCGAGGAGTTTTTTTTAAAAAAAAGTTCATTACCTTTTTCAAACGCCGACAGCATTCATGCAAAAAAAGTCTGTGGCAGCAAGTCCCTGAAGATCGACGCAAAGATGGTTTGCTTCACCAGCAGACATTCGATATAGTACTTGGCACTTTACGTATGAGTGTCTGGGTGCTCGGGGCAAAGAACTACATCCTCACTCGAGAGCGGGTGATTGGAAAAGGTTACTGTAGCTGGACAATCACACCTAACTTATGATTCACATTTATAAAGAGAATGATACGTTTATTCAATAAAAGATACGGATAGAGTAAGTGGAGAATACATCGGGGGATCATTAGTATGATTTCAAGTCATGATATGGATAGATTGCAGTTTATGAGTGTGTGGATCAAAACCACAAAGATCGAGTAAAACGAGGAATGGAATGGGGTAAGCAAAGGGAAAGCATGTGTTTGATCACGGTTTAGATCTTCACAAAAGAGTCATAAAGAGTAAAAAGAATGGGATGATCTAAAATACTGTGTGTAGATTATAATGAGGGGAAAGGGTACTATCTAAAAGCCAGTAGTGATAGGGTATTCGTGTTCCAGCAAATCTTGTAAATGACGGACCACCGAAGCCAACGTAATCCCGTCCCCTTGTTGTTGAATGAATTGGACTTTGCGGATCGCATCGGTGCCTTTGCGTAACGTGAGCGGCATAATCTCCAAGCGGCATTTCACCTGGCGTTGTTTCCCAAGATGCTGCGTTTTCATCTCCACCTTGTACCGCTTGATGCCTTGCTTGTCCTCCTTTTCATAAAACTTTGCTTCCACATTCTATAAAGAGTGAAATGGGTCAGCTTTTATAAACTAGTGTGCGCTGTTCTTTACCTGATTGATGAGCCGGTCAAGAGTGCATAGGATAGTCCCCACATCCGTTTCAGGAATCAATACAGAGCAAACCTGATAGTAAAAGATCAAGAGTGTACCTGTGAGTCTATCGTTATCTTTAGCTTTACAAGCGCTTGTCATACCTTTGGCTGTTTGAAGAAAAACAGATTGCTTAACCAGGACGGTTTGCCACCATTCGATTCGATGCCGCCCATGGTAGGGGTAACCGGAGAGCCAAGAGCATAAGAAGGCGAATACAGACAACTGCCGTCAGAAGTGGTCATGGTCGAGCTGTTGGATAGCAAGCTTGGTGTGATTGGCCGGTTCAACATGCTGCTGATATTGCTGCCTCGGCGGTCGGATACTGACTGGAGTGATGCCTGGCTTCCTCGACGACTTTCACCGGCAAAAGTAGAAGAAGAGCTGCTTGTGTTTGCTGAAGGGGGAGGGGAGTGCAAAAATTCACCCTTCCCCGGTGATGATCGCAGTGCTGATTTAAACTGACTAGCCTGCGGGTGCGCTGTTGTAATTGGTGTGATAGGTGTATCCGCAGAAGATGATGTAGATGAAGTAGATGATGATGAATGGACGTTGTTGTTGCTATCGTAGCTATCACTGTTGGTTCGGTACTGTTGGTGGGGATGGTAATGGTCCGAGTCGGTACTAATATTGCTGTCGCTGCTTTCAGTGATTGTACTATTGCCAGACAATGGTGGTGGAGGCTTCAGATCGGAACCTAAAGACACTTCGTTGTTTGCTGGGTCCATTGGTGAGTTCGGGTGCTGGTTTCGGAAGAGTGACAGGTCAATTTCCTTGCGTTGACGACGAGTCCCATTAACAGTAAAGCTGAATCGATTGGTGCCACTGTCGGTTCGAAACGCATTTGGAACACGGATAGAGAGTCGCTTCGGGTTGACTGATTTGCCGCTGTGAAGTCGTGTGGTGGCATTTTCTGCAGGAGTGAAACCGTTGGCGGTAGGTTCAGGGTTGACAGAGGTTGGCGGTAAGGCTGCTGAATGTGTCTTTGGATCAACCTTGTTGCGTGAAACCGAAAATCGTCTTAGTGTTGATTTTGTTGGTACTGAAGGGGGCACAGGTTGTTCATCCGCTTTGACGTCCAATTGTTCTTGATTAAGGTTGATGTCGTCGCCGATGTCATGCTGTGCAGTCTTGCCAAATGGATTCTTCCGCCGTAATGTAACAGTAAAATTCGACTTGATGGTGGAGAATGAGTTTCCAGTTGAGTCACCGTCGGATGGATTTGTATGCTGAGCGGTATCAAAGTTCGAATTTGCAGAGGAGTCCCTATTATCGGAGTTTCAATGTATGCAGATCAGTTTCCTTTTTCGGTATCGGTATTGACTAAACTTACTGTGATTGTTTGCTTGCGCGACGGGAAGGCAGTACGTTTTTGACGAAGCGAGAGTAGAATGTATCGCTTTTCTTGATTTGAGGCTTGTCATCATATTTCATTGTCACCAACGGAGAGGGAGTTAAAGGAGGCGAGTGCATGAATTCGGGAGTACTGGGAATTGCGATTGAGGTTGAGGAGGGATTTGCATGAGAGGACGATCTTGTAGAAGATGCACAAGCAACAGGTTCTGGAATCCATGGTAGAGAAGGTCGAGGACCAGAGAGTTGTAGTTTGGCGTCATCATCCATGACCATTGACATGCATCGTCGGTTTCTTTGTGTTCGGCGCCCCAATGTATGATATCCGCGATCTGAAACCACGATAACAGTTAGCTTGTATGTTCAAATGATCTGCCTGTTTGGTGTTTACCTGTGTCCTGGTTATCTTCATCGTCATGTTCGTTTTGCCAATATCTTTCAGCCTGTTGTTGTAAGAGGACATAGACGACCTTTTGCATGTTATGTCTAATGTGACGAAACAAAAAAAGGGCATGATGTTAAGCTAGCACGTCCTCGTTCTTCCCCCCTCTCCATCACCTATCATATCCACTTACTCTTTGCTGATCAGGGCATGTATAACAGCATCATCTTGAGTTTCACCCCATAAAAACTTTATAGTTTCCAAGATACGATCATCGATTTCAGAAGGATCCGACACAGGGCGTCCGATTTCGTTTTCTGTAGGTGGCACGGGTAGAGCAGCCAGGTTCACAGGATCTGATTGGCAAAACCAGGGATGCGCCATTATTTGATCCATCTACATGTATTACAAAGTCAAAGTATAGTGGTCAGTACACCTCGGCCATCTGTTCCCCTCTTATGTTTCGTCATACACTCCTTCTTCCCACCCCTAATCCCCGTCTACACCTCCCTGGTCACTTACGGTTAGTCTTTCAGAGGGATCAACCACTAGAATGCGTCGGAGCAAGTCTTGAGCGTTCTCCGAGATGTCATCAGGCATTGCATATTTCCCAGACTTGACCTACAGCGCAAAGAGAAGGTAAGTCGAGAATCCCTACGTCTATCGTTGTAGCAAACCAACCTTTCTTAAGAGTTGCCGGATGTTTTCATCGTCAAAAGGCAAATGACCAGTCAGCAAAGCGTAAAGGATCACACCGCATGACCAGATATCTGATGCAGATCCATTATAGGGCAATCCCTAAATGGTCAAAGATAAAGTGGGCATGTTAAGTGTGTAAATATAGATCGATCCAAGGGGATCAAAGATAGGGCAATGCTGTAGAAGGATAGAGCATACTTACAGCAACAATTTCGGGACTTGCATAATGTGGTGAGCTATGTTGGTAATATCAGAAAAAGTCAGAAACCAACGAGGATCACATGGACATGCTTTTTATCATTACCCACAACTGGTTTCCAACATGGAGCCGGTTGGCTGCAAGGAAGCCATACCAAAGTCAGCAATCTTGATGTTGTTTGTGCTGTCCAAGAGTAGATTTTCTGGTTTGAGATCACGATGACTATGTGAAATAAAAGATAAATGTTAGCGAACTTGCTTCACACGGTTATCCTTGACTTACCAAATCAAATGATGGTGACAAAAGTCCAGCCCCAGGATAATCTGTTGGAAGTGTCTTCGAGCTTCTGCATCACTGAGACGGCCTTTGCTGACTAGGTATTCAAACAGTTCACCCCCTTGGACGTATTCAAGAATGAGATTTCTAACAAAGTTCATTGACTTAATCGTTAGCTCTTCAAACATACATATTGACCAGCATTCTACTACTTACATATCCGAGGATGAGGAGTCATCAATAACATCCACCAAAGCCATCACGTTGGGATGTCTAATGAGCTTCATGATAGCAATTTCACGTCGTACGGCCTTTTCAATGGCGGGGTTGGCTGCGAGATGTGCTTTGCTGATGATCTTGATGGCCACTTGTTTGCCAGTGTGCTTGTGTGTTCCAAGTTTAACTCGACCTGCATAAACCGAGACATGATGTGTTTCATAAAGGAAAGAAGGAAAGAAAAGAAAAAAAAGTCTGCCAGGTTAGTCGAAAGCAAACAATGGCGCAAGTCGGAGTTTTAAATTTAAATACCGACACTGCTCAGATCGCTTTGCATGATTTATGGACCTACCTGAAGCACCTTTACCAAGAGTCTTTCCCACGTAATAGTTGCCGATGCACTTTCGAGACTTGTGCTGCTGCTGTTGTGATGAGATGGTTGATATGTTTCCCGAGCTGCGGCGTCGGTCGCGGGGTGATTTTGGATTAGGGTTCGATCGCTGGCGGGTTGTCAAGGTGACAGGTGCGGCCATGGAGGCCCGTCTCGGCTGAGGAGTGCTAATTTGGGCTGATTGTTGTGTATAGTGATGATGATAAGATGAACGGACGGTATCTAATGGATTCTGATGTTGTATATAAGGGGATGGTGTTGCTGTTTTGCTAGCATAATGCTGAGGTTGCTGATAGTAAGGATGATGAGATAGACTGGTAGAGTCATTGATTACTAGTGGATGCATTATAAAAGGTACCTATGTAAGTGAGGATGGTAATTTTAGGTGGAGTGTGTGTGGTATTATTAAAGAGAAAGAGAAGGTTGAGTAGAGTGAAGAAGGATGGGAAGAGAAAGAAAGGAACAAGAAGAAAGAACTGATGAGGACCTTTTTTAAACAAGTGGGGCATGCTCTAGAAATCCAGGGGTCATACGTGCAAAAGAACAAGGGACAATCCTCTTATGAACGTGATCACTTCAAATTTGTACAAGGGAGTTTGAATCGGGATAAACTTCTCCTGGATGCATGAAAACATAGTCTTGCCGCTTAAAAGAAAAAAAGATCTTCATTCTCTGTTTCAAATCAGCAGCACTAAGAGTAAATATGTAGGTACATCTTGTGCTATCAGAAAAGGAAAGCATCATCTAACACTTTTGCTTCAAACAAAAGCGTTTCGAATCACCATCCAAAGCGGATGACCCGAGAGGCAACGGCTCGAGATGTGTTTCAAATCATATCAAGACCAACAGTAAATAGCATTCGCACATTAGAAGACACAACAATACAAAGATCGGTTTTTATTACTACTACTAGACTAGAGCACGTGCAACCTTCCATAACAAGGGAGTATGCACTGTGAATTCGCACTTTTCACTGTATGAAGTAAAGTGTGAGAGATGGGGACGGGGAAGGGGGTGGAAGGGATTTAAACAGCTACTAGGGAGAGCAAATGGTTAAATGAGAGGAGTAACCCAACACCTAAGCACATATACAGAAGGAAGACGATAGCAAGACCTACAAGAAGCACATACAGAAGAGAAATAGCCAAAAAGCGAAGAGGATCTATTCACAAACCATGATGACAAGACAAAAGGGTACATTAGTCAAATCCGGATCATATTCGTACCTGAGACCCAATCCTTAGCAACCCCGTCCACTCCCTGTTTGAGCACAATCCAACCAGACAACTTGTTCTTCTTATCCATCTCCTTGTTCATGTCACTTACCCTATCAGTATCCTTGTTTCACCCTTCGTAACAATGAGGTACACCCCCCTTTTTTCGACATGATGATCCAACAGAGCTTCCAATGATATCGGCACTAATCCTGCCCTTGGCTGACAGTTTCATTTTTCCATCCAATGCAAAGCAACCAAGCCCACCACCATGCTTGTGCATGATCACTGTAATGTCCTTGATTCCGTTTTGACTTGAGGTCCAGAGAAGCCCGAATCACCGTTTCCCCGCACCCCCTTGCAGTAGTTCCATTCGACTCGACCGATCCTTGAATCCCTTTCTAATCCAATCATATACTTTAAAGTTAGTCGCAGGGGAAATGTCATTTTTAGCCCGGAAGCCTCCATTCTTTTTGATAAACTTACCCGTAGTTGGAAACCCACATCCTTGGCCTTTGTCATCGGTTCTGATTTGTATCGTCCAGAGTCTTCTCGCACCGTAGGTGACGTCCGTATTAAAAGATCCTGGACGTCGTGTTCCGAATCCATGGTCCGAATCGCTGATAGGTCAAGTTTACGTGTCCACCGAAGATGCCATAGTCCATTCATATGATCGTTGGTGATCGAGGCCGCCAATCAAACATGACATTTCCATCGATAAATAGTGCTGCTAAGGAAACAAAGGGTCATTACAAGCCAACTATTTTGATGATTCACATTATACCTACAGGCCATCATCGAGTCGTCATTGATTTCATTAGAGTCAGGATAAGTTACCATTGCGCCGGGCGCCATACAACAAGGGCCCTCTAAAAATTGAGCCAGCATTAGATCAGGCAGATTCACTAGTTTCCATTTTTCTTACCTCCAATCGTTCAGTATCAAGTGCAAGAGTACTGTGCCCTAACTCCTGCTTCATTGGTTCTTTGTTCAGTAGCCAATAGATAGGTTGAATCTACAAGTTAAACGTTAGCGATCAGGCATGTCATTAACAGATTCCAGATAGCTCATTCAACTTTCCTTACCTATTTTTCTTTGCTGCATTCGTCCTAGCCCATGCCCCACAGGGAATATCATTACTGTTGCGTTACACTGTTCATGATCAACAGACAGCAATAGACCACTACGTTCAGAAGATCTACGTAACAGATTCCATCTTGCCATACCCACTTGGTGGAAGAGGAGGGGCCACCAAACACATTAGTTATAGCCGCTTCATTATTGATTTCATTCACTTACCAAACCAACACTACTACTTCAGTGCAATGGGTACCCATCAATATACAGTAAAACGAGATGACTGAGTCTTTGTACAAAATGCTTGTAGCATAAAAAAAAAAAAAGGAAAGGGAAAAGAAGATAAGCGAAAATCAAAAATGGAAGCGAAGACTTATCCGCCACGGGGTTTCAAACTCCGCCCACGGCCACTAAGAATCCATTTTTCCATTCATCCTTCTACTGCTTCTTCTTTGCTTCCTCATCACTTTTTTTCTTTCCATCGACATTTGCACCGCACCACAAACGACTCGGCCTTTATACAATGACCCTAAACATTGACAGCAAGGGTAAGTCTCCTTTATAGCATCCTGCTCACCTCTCTCTTACTTTGCTAACATTTGTCTTTGCATCATTGCTCCATTTTTTCTTAGCAGATCGAATGGGATGACAACGGATATAGGCTCTCTGGCAGTAGGATTGGATGTGCTTGTGGTTAGATTAGAAACCGTCGCAATTTTTTTAGGTGCACTCCCCTTCCATTGTAGAATTTCGTAGCCATCGCCTCGCCAAACATCACTAATCAATTGCCTACTCCTGTTTGCTCACTACTACTAAAGCTGTTGACACATCCGGCCACAACTTACCTTTGTCTTTACACCCTAGTCTTGTCATGGACCCATTCCTGCTCTTCGCCCGCTCACTTGGACTTATCGCTTAGCCATAATTACATATGTTTTAGTGTATAGAAACCAATAAAGCTCCCTCTTTTGAATTTACAAAGCCTGCCTTTTAAAGCCTATTGAACACGGCTTTTTTGTGTTCCTGGCCTTCCCCTACAAAAGTTGGCCTGTGCGGAGTTTGAAAAGTTTTGGACGACAGGACGACGTTCAGGGATCTGCACAACAATGAAAGAGAAGGCCGACATGTTAAAGGGAGTTTATTCTTTATTCTTCCATCAACAACCTACAGTATACCTCTGGCACCCATGCAGTCAGGTCCCACTATCAAGCCTTCCCTCCTAGGACTTGAACTCATCCAATGCACTCTATACTTTTAAAGACCTGAATGCAGGCTGTATGAGCCCCCTTCTTGCTCACTCGATTCTCCCACATTGCCGGGCGTCCATGGCTATTTATAGCATAAGCGCCTCAGATCAGAGCCACACCGCAGTCTGAAGATGGGATATAGACCGATTGACCCATAGAAGACTATGAAAACGATATCAGCTCTTTGCACTGTATGTCTTCACATTAAACAAGTCGTTTGAAAAGTGCGGGAGAGGGGGCTCAATGCGATGTGCATGATCTCACCCTGGCAAAAGAAACACGCTTGACCAAAAATAGTATTTTCAAACCCCGCTTGCCCGCATGACATTTTTCTTACACTTTCGTTTTCTCTGTCTCCCTTTTCCTCCCTTCTCTTTCACGTTTCAAACGAAAAGCCACACCTGTATTTTACTTTAGGCCTGTCCTCTCCCAATCCCTTCTTCTTCCTCTTCTTCTTCTTATCATCCATGCACTCTTAAAATGGGCAACAATCCTAGTACACCATTGGTTACCTCACAAGGTTAGTGTGTGGACTAGACTCTTCTTGAACACATTGGTACTAATGTTCCTTTTCCTTTTCTTCGCACACTAGTTAACATTAACGACTTTGAATTGGACAAAGTCATTGGTGAAGGCGCATTCGGCAAGGTAGGGTGAATGAACCAAGCCCAGGATGTGGCTCGGCGCTGGTCACTGACTCTTTTGTTTGACAGGTTTACAAGATCAAGCATATCCGGCGGCAAGAAAGATATGCTCTAAAGACCATCACCAAAGCCCACTGTGTCAAAACAAACAAGACTCGCCATGTGATCCGTGAACGCATGTTCTTGGAGCAACTAGACCATCCGTTGATATGCAATCTCAAGTATGCTTTCCAAGACGAGCATAATCTCTATATGGCCATGGATCTGATGTAAGTGCACATTAAAACTCATCCATGTACTCATGCATCCATGTATTCTTCCATTTATCCTTGTTAGGTTGGGCGGCGACTTGCGACGTTGCCTAGATCAACATGGGCCCCTCCCAGAGGATTTGACTAGATTCTGGATGTCTGAACTAATCTGTGCTGTCAAGTACCTTCATTCAAAGGGAATCATGCATCGGTAAGACTCTATTATGCAAAAACACTTGACATCTTAATCTCTCTCTCTCTCTCTCTCTCTCTCTCTTCACAATTTAGAGATATCAAGCCTGAAAATCTTCTTCTTGATGCGAATGGCCATCTTCATTTGACCGATTTTAACATAGCCACTCGTATACGGAAGCCTTATGATCGGCTACTTACTTCGCCATCGGGGACTTTGGTTTATTTTGGTGAGTTGCGAAAAAAACGGTGGGCGTTTGTGTATCACCATGACTAAAAATAACCCCTATCCCCATTTACAGCCCCGGAATTGGTCAAAGGCTATGGCTATACCGAAGATGTCGACTGGTGGGGCGTCGGTATTACTTTTTATGAATGTATCTATGGAAAGGTATGGCATAAGACAATAAGAATCCTTGACTATAATAGCTCATCTCTCTATCTATTCTAGCGTCCATGGCGTGAATATGAAGGCAAAGATGATATCCTGAACCAAATCGTGCGTGGCCATATACCCTACCCAATGCAGATCAACAGCACCGTTTCCACTAATTGTCTGTCTGTCCTACAAGGTGTATGTAAACAAAAGGAAGGGGAAGGGGTTCCAAGGAAGTGGCACTAATCAACCTTATCTTAATAGCTCTTGGAAACCAATCCCATGTATAGATTAGGGCATGAGGGTAAAGGCTGGGAGCAACTCGTCCACCATCCCTTCTTCCAAGGTACGCCATGGCAAGATATCAACAGGAGGAAAAGCTTACCACCCGGCAACATCGATCTCCAGTCTTATACCACCGCACCCTCATCATTATCCCCCATCACCAAAGCGAGACAGACCGACACAGACTTACTCCAACTGTCCACCATCCTCTCCTCTTCACCCATGACGAAACTCCCCGCATTATCCAAAGAAAGCCACGGTGCCTCTTCGTCTACCTCATCCTGTAACAACAACAACAACAACAACAACAGCAACAGCAACAGCAACAATGAAGCCGGTGGCGGTTGGCTTGCAGCAGTCTACGACTACCTTACCCCGTCAAAAGAGCACGACATGTCAGATACCCACTACGCCCAGCAACTCGAGGCCCTAGAAACAGCATTCACCCTATTCGATTGGACCATGTACGACGATTACCAGGGCTTCATGAACAAGACAACTTTATGCGTCGGCTCACCTCCATCCTGGGTTAAACCGGCTTTTACAGATGCAGACAACGGCCGTATCTTACCTGTCCCTACCCTGTCAACCTCCAACGACCTCGACGACGACTTGACACCGCCAGTCACCCCAACCAATGACTCATTCCCGGATATATATCATGACTACCCTCATCAAGTCTACCATACACCACAGATCAAACCTTACCAGCATCATCAAACAGTAGCAATTAAGAAAAGCCGAAGATCAAGTACAAAGCACTTTAACGAACGGCGGGACTGGGAGCGACGAAAGAGCTTACTGATCACAACACCAAATGTGGGATTGATGTAGTTTAGCTAGTGGTTAGTTTGTACATAGTGTTCTGTTTATTATCTTTTGTTTAAATAAAGTAACATGGGTGTTTGTTGCATGAATTACACAACTCCGACATACCAGCGTTGGCGTAAGCTTAATTTTTTGTTGATTAGCTTGAAAAAAGGACAGACCTTGGAAAAAGTCGAACTTTTTTTGGAGCTCATTTTTCTCGTGAACGGGATGGACAACCAAACTTGAAATTCGGCATAGACTCAGAGAAGTGCTTTTTATCTATCGACGGATATTAAGAAAGCTTAATTTCCTTGGATGACTTGTTATTTTTAATACCACTCCGATTGGTCGCTTTTTGTGGGTTGCTCGGAGCGTTCACGGCCGCATACGATATAAAAGTGCTTGTTTCTGGGTATCAGCCGATAGATATGCATTGGATCGTGTCGCCTGTGAAATATGATGGTGGGTTGTTTATATCGGTTCTGAGAAATAAGCAACTCTTTAAAAACAATGGAGGGCAAAAGTTCAAACAGCTCAAATTTTTCAATTTTCAACCCACGCCCTGTGAGGAAAGGACAGACCTTGGAAAAGGGAAATGCTACAGACAGAACCACCGGGACAGAACCAATCTGTGTATGCTGAAACTTGCGGACAATAAGGACTTATATGGCGCGGGACTCGAATCGAAATGAAGATAAAACCACCTCGCCAGGCACAGGAATGGTCTTACCCTTCTCATCGGGAACGATCGGCAAGACCCTCTCTTCTCCTGGTATCAGGTCCAACAAAAAGACACATATCAATTGCGGCTCATCAGCTCGAATGCGGGTAACGTGTGTGCGAACGTGGATCAAAAACGACGCCAACGCCGATGGAAATAGTACACCGATAAGCGGCGCATATCTCACCAACCCTTCAAGAGAATTGGTGCGATCAATGGTAGGTTTCTCCACATATGGTCGATTCTTTTATCTTGCACGTGCTGCCCTTAACCCACCTACCAGCCTCTGCAGGAAGTTGTTCCCGGCGATCGTCGAATGACTTGGCCGACTGGCGGCGAAAGAACTCAGTCCTGACGATCCTGTTCAACCTACCTTCGCTGAAAATGCATTTGTACAGGTGATCATGATGTTCAGGAAGACTTTTATACAAGACTCGGTGCTCATAATGGAACTCCACTCCTGCTATCCCATTTGGCAACGTTCAATCTTCTCTGATCCAGCCTATTTGTCATTCAAAAGGTAAGTACACATCATGGTATGAGAATGTAGTAGCTCTGATATGTTTGGGATCTGCTGCAAATTGAAAATTAGGATCACGATCCTGCCCACACACTCCTCCAACAGTGTGTGCCTATGCACTCTAGATTTCCAACTCCGATTGGCTATAAGATTCTTTTTTGTGCCCATCCTATTATTTTGCTCCTTCTTCCCCTCGTCATTACTTTTTTGCCTCCATTGTCATTCTCTTCACTCCACGACGTCAAACGAACGAACGAACGAGCAAACGAACGAACGAACGGTAACTCTCCTCTTCTCACGTCGTGTTCATCTTTTGCTTACCATTACTAACTTTTTGCCTTTTGCATCGTTCCTCTTTCTTTCGACACTAGATCGGCTACGACGATGACGACGGCAATAGGGACGACGACGATGCTAATGACAACTCCACCACTACTTCATGTCGCCCAAAAAGGCTCTTTTTAAAATTTTCAAATGTAAAAAACATGGGGAAACCCTCGCAATTTTTTTTTTAGGTGCACTCCCATTCCATTGTAGAATCTCATAGTCCACGTTACTAATAAAAGTGTACCAATTCTTTGCCCATACCCTTCCGCTACTATCTCTGATACTTTTACACAGCTTGGCCGTCTTTGTCCGTCTCCAGTTGCTGGGTTTTTACAGTAGCTTAGTCATTCTCATTACAACCCGTCGCCATTTACACACTAGCTTAACTACGGCCTCAAACATAGTCTGTACAATAGCTTATTAGACCCATTACATCAATAAAACCTACTTGAATCATCCAACGAAAGATTTTTCTCAAATCCATAACCATGACAATACCATGTACTTTATAAAGACCAAACTACAGATAAGGATGAGTAGCTCATCATTGACAGCTCCTAAAACAACAATGGTCTACTAGTTGTAATGAATCTAATGACATTTACATGATCGTAAGGTCTATCTTCGCACACATACAAAGTTTTATTGGTACAATGGGATTAATGTCAGTGCTCTTCCCCTCTCACCACAATTTTTTTAATGTCCGCAAAAATCAGAATACACCCAGCGTTGCCTCACTAACTATCTATTTCAATTTTTATTAGAGGGGTCTAAAGCTATGATACGAGGGTATAGGGGATAGAGTAGACTCTACGATGATGGAAGTGACACGATAGGGGTCCATATTCGAAGCCTAAGAGGAGACAGAAGGAAGAAAAGATGAGCATTGCCGCCCTTGTTTTTTTTTTTTACCACCTTGATTTCTACCTACCGGCCGGCGATCCTCCATATAGCCTCTTCCTTGCTTTGCCACATGATGAGGGATTCTGATAGAGGCGCCCCGATTCCCCACACCATACGAGAATGCACCGATGTATCCAGTTTCATAGCGCCCCGTCAGTCGTAGATCGTTGTCTTCGCCATACACCGCAATATGTTCGGCATGGCGCAGGCTCATTCTTTCAATAGCGTCTTCGATCGCCGCCAAGCCATTGTCGCTGGATCGCATTGCCGAGGTTGAGTAGTTGGTGTGAGCGCCGGCGCCGTTCCATTCATGCATGGGTTTTGGGTGGAGAGTGATGGCCAGGGCAAAGTCTTCGGCGACACGGTCGAGGATAAAGCGAGCGACCCAGAGTTGATCCGACACAGCAAGTCCATCACAGGGCCCCACTTGGAATTCAAATTGGCCAGGAGCCACTTCAACGTTTGCACCGGCGAGTTGGATGCCAGCGTATAGGCACGCACGATAATGCGCCTCGATGATATCCCGGCCTATAATCGTACCTACACCACAGTAATGCTATAAACCCACCCTATGTCAGTCAATTCGCAGTGGTTTACTCTCTCCCCTAAAAAAAAAGTTGCTTTTTTCTTACCTGAGGGTCGGGGAATCGATGCCAACCTAGCGGCTTCTCCAATTCAGGGTCGATCACCATGTATTCTTGCTCGATGCCAAACAGGGGGCGGTGGGTTGCATAGGCCGACATTGTTCGTTGGCAGTGGTAGCGATGGTTGGTCGGGTGTGGCGTGCCATCGGGGAGATATGTATCACAAAGCACCAGTTTTCCATAAGGCGGTCGGAAAGGATCGTCAAAGAGGGCCACGGGATGGAGTAGGAGATCGTCGCCGCCTGAGCCCTTGCAATGCCATTCTGGTATGGTGTCCACACTAATCTCAGTAGCCATCAATGTCCGGGCTCGGGACCGAATGTCATTGTCACTGTCAATCCAAAGGTATTCGACTTGTATGCCCGTGCCTGAATCCAGTTGCATGTATTTTGCTGATAGAGAGGGATTGCTTGGTATAGCCATGGTTGAGTTCAGGGAATCAAAATGGAGGGTTGGTATAAGTAAGATGGGGAAGGAAGAAATAAAATAGCGAAAAAGTACAAAAGGAAGGGAAGGAAGAGATAAGAAAAAGATAAGCTAACCCCTTTTTCATAAATAGTTTGATGTGATGCGTCGGGGTTTGAAAAAAAGATCAGAGGATAATGCGAGGATCTGACATTGCCCCCCTTATCTTCTAAAGAAGTGTCATCCTTGTGATTGGATAGACAGCAGCAGCAGAGAATCATGTCTTATCAGTAAGTGACACAGCAAAGAGATCAAAAGTTTATTTGTGTCAAGAGACAAAGAGATGAGATAAAAAGAGCTATACTTGGACAGAAGGTAGAGATGTTTGTCACGTGAATGGGGATATAATGTCTATAGTTTAAGGTCGTCGATGTTGCAAACCATGAGTGGCCAGATTCATGGAGCTTCCTGTTGGGGTGCCCGCCACAATACCTTGATAGTCCAATCGATATAGCTTTGGAGGCAAGTTCTTACCAAACTTGCGGTTGATATGATTCGCGCAGAGAAGGCCCGAGAACAAGACAAAGAGGATCAAAGGAATACAAGAGAAGGCGCCAATATATGTATATGTCAAGAAGCTGATGGTGAATTGTTGATACTTGAATCGGCAGCCAGGTAAGAGAGTTCTTGGGAAACACTTGTTGGAGTTTTCATGAAAGTCCGAGAACATTTTGTAACCACAGCAATGGAGCTATGAAGAAAGGACATTAGTTGAGAGATACATGATGGACATTGATACACTAACTTACGTTCGCTTGGATTCGAGATCGAGCATCGGACGACAGATCATAATGCCACTGATAAGACAGTTTCCCTTCAATGTTCCATTTGTTCTTTCGATAAGCAGTGTAACCAATGGCAGTGATGGTACCGAAACACACCCAAAGCAGCAGATTGTAGACAGCAAGGATCGGGCGGTTGTTCAACATGATCCCCACATAGCCTAGCAATGAGGTAAACAGACAAATAGCACCTGTAGCCAAGATAACTAAAGAAGGAGAATCAAATGAGCAAATTATCATGAGGGAGAAGAGGGAGAGACTTACGATCCAAGATAACACGTTCACCCACAATCACCACATCCGCACGTTGATACACTAGAAGATCCACATTCAAGTAAAAAGGAGTATCTGTGAGTCAAGGTCTTTTGTACATACACCACACTTACGTTTAAAGTATGTTAAAAGGGCAGCTAGCAAGAGTCCCAACCCTATACAAAACAACTAGATACAAAAGAAGGGTCAATCATACGAGACAACTAACCCACATTGTCTATACGTTCTCCCTACTCTCCTTCCTTCCCCACTTTACCACTGAGTTGGAGAAGAGCAACCACCATTTATGTAAGGTCCAGCGCTGTTTCTTTTTGTTGAGTGTTTCCGGGACATGTCGCTTTACAATATGGAGACTGGCTGCATCGACCGACGACTGAGTGGTGCCTCCGAGGGACTGTCGTGAGTCTGATCGCATCCATGGTAAGACAGGTTCGGGTAGATCGTCGCTGGAATCCCATAGCTGTTCGTCACGTTGTACTCTGGAAGAAGAAGAAGCATTGTGGTGGTAAGAAGCATGTCCCTCATGCATTGTTGTCATGTTCATTCCGGGAGGTCGACCCATGGAAGGAGGTGAGGTCGCGGTGCTATCCATTGTTGAGAGGCAAGGTATATCAAGTTAAACTAAATAAGAGGAAAAGAAGACGAAGAATAAGAAGAAAAAAACGAAAGTGAGAATTATTTCAACCCCGATCCCAGTGTCCTATTTATAGTAACCCGTCTTACATGTAAAAGGTAAATTTATAGCCAGTGAAGGGAATCAGATGTAAAAATAAGCCCCGTTGATTTGCTGGTGCTGTTTTTTAAGGGGCAGTCAAGTTTATTTGATCGGAATAAGAGTGAGGGGTATCCAACAAGGTGATCTGATCTTTCAAAAGCCTTTTGTAGTAGCTCCATATCGTTGTTGTTCCAAAGAAGACGATCCATTGATAAGAAGAGCTTGATGTTGATCAGAAGGATATGGCATAGAAGGCATAGATGGTATAGGTGGGTATGGTAAAGGTGGGTGTCTAGCAATGTCACGTTCGTTCTGTTCGTATTCGTCCGCGATCCAAAGAGCAGCACCTACAATGTTCGTCCACATAAAGATCAAGTTGAATAGCGGGATCAGCTCCAACGCAACCGCCACAATCCCGAATTGACAGTACTGTTCCCGGTGTTTCCATGCATGTCGTCGAGATTCTCCGATACTGAATCCTCGGAATTCCAAATCGTAATGGATTAAAGCGCCCCAGCTACAATGCACGAAGGCAAAAGTTACTAGTTAGTGATAGTTGACAAGCCAAATGAAAGCATCCTCTTACCATGCGGGCCAACCATTGATATAACAAGCCAAAGCCGTCCCCGCCACAGGCACCAAATGTAAAGGTGCTGTAAGGATCAACACAAAGACCTACAATAGTTTGTTTAGTTAAGATCCTGCTAGTTCATCATGCGTGTGCCTTTTTGACTTGCCTGTGCCAAGACCAAGAACCAGACAAAGACAAGCCCCGATCCGATCCCACGACAGCATAAAGTCCAACCATCCACAGGTACACGGGTTTCAAACATCCTCCTCAGTCCTCTTGCCTTGAGCGTGGCGTCGAATAAGGCATCTTGATAGATAGGGACCAGGACGGCAAAGAAGATTACATCCAGGATTGCTGATTCCAATAACACAAAAATCACTGAAACAGTCCAGGCGAGCCAAGCAGGACAATGAGCATTGATGAGTGCATGGGCTTGTAAGGGGAGTAGATACACAAACGAGAGAACTAAGGATAGTACACCAAAGATGAGAGTCAAGAGAAACGGGCAAAGGGTTTTAGACCAAAGCTAAGGTAAACAACGAGTAGGTGTCAATATTATAATGTCGTGTCTTAAATATGGGCTTACTTGAGGATGGGCTACAAAGAAAAAGATGCCTTGCACGGGGTATGTCGATGGTAGAGCAACCATGAGTGGAAGAGGTTAAGAAGAAGGAAGAAATGGGAAAACGAATTCCGAGCCCACATGCTTTTTTTTTGAAACCCGATTTTTTGAGCGGAGCTTGAAATTACCTTTGATGTTCCAAATGAATGAAACTACTGCACGTCTGTTTTGACAGGTGATGATGGATGCGGCCCAATGTAGATCACATTATCAATGACAAAATGATTGCTATCTGAACTATCTACCCAGGCGTGGAAAATAAAGGAAAGGAAGATACTATTCATAGTGTAGAGTGACATGGGTAAGGATTGAGCTAACGAAAATATAGATCACTCTTTCGATAGCAGTCGCGGCTAAAAAAAAAAAAAGACCGAAACCCCATTATAAACCACAACACATCTGTCCCAACTTGTTTCCTCTTTCTTTACTTTTCTTCTTCACCAGCCACCTCAATCATCCAAAGAAGGAAACAAACATTGACAGCCTTCTTTATAACTAGCCAAATGACATTTTTCAACAAGATCATCGATAAAGCTAAACAACATGGGGGGTCACATCAACATCAGCACCAACAGCCACAGCCACAGCCACAGCCACAGCAGCAGCAGCAACCACTGCCTTCTCCACAGCCTGAAGAACAACAGAAGAGCAATACGAATAGTATAGGGACACATACCTCAAATGAACAACAACAGCAGCAAGTGAAAGCGCCTCCATCTGATCAAGGTAAAACGTAGTAGCGAGTGAACTTTCAATTCATGCTTGGGTTTCAAACTCCGCTATTTTCTCACTAGACACAATCCCCCAGCAACAACCCACACCATCGTCTTCAAGGGGTCGGTGATTGAAAATCAAGATAAAAGAACTTTTTTTGGATTCTCATTCTTTCTCTTTTCTTTTCGTTACTTCCAATGTAGACTCTACGCATTCCAACAATTCAAACAACACCAATGCAACCAACAAGACAACTACGAACTCAGCAGCACGATACCAACAATACGACCATCATGTCATGCAACAACGCAAAGATCGCCCTCGTCTCAAACTCGATGACTTCCACTTATTGCGTACCCTAGGCACTGGGTCCTTTGGCCGAGTGCTCCTCACCCAATCCCGTCACAACCATCGCTACTATGCCATCAAGATCCTCAAGAAATCCGAAGTCGTGCGCTTGAAACAAGTCGAGCATACCAACAATGAAAAGCTCATCCTGGAGAATGTGTGTTGTCCATTTGTCGTCAATCTCTGGGGCACGTTTCAGGACGATGTGTTTTTGTACATGGTGATGGATTATGTCCCTGGCGGTGAACTCTTCTCGGTACTAAGACGAAGCAAGGTAATTCAATGAAAAGAGGTCCGTATAGGCTCCTAACAAGGCTTTTGTTTGTAGCGATTCCCGGACCATGTAGCCAAGTTTTATGCCGCCGAAGTGATCCTTGCCATTGAATATCTTCATGCCAAAGATATCGTCTATCGGTAAGACCCCATTAAAAGAAGCCTATTCCCTGCAAAATACTGATCTGTGAATCGTTAGGGATCTGAAACCAGAAAATTTGTTACTGGACGCCCATGGTCATGTCAAGATCACCGATTTTGGATTTGCAAAGCATGTGCCTGATGTAACCTGGACTTTGTGTGGCACTCCTGATTACTTGGCTCCGGAAATCATTCAATCCAAAGGCTATGGCATGGCTGTCGACTGGTGGTCCCTCGGAGTCCTGATCTTTGAAATGCTCGCTGGGTAAGAATCTCACAAACGCACACACACATTGGAGGACTCACCTAGTACCTACTTTTTTTTTTCTTAGGCACCCTCCCTTCTTTGACGACGATCATCTCAAACTGTATGAAAAGATCATTCAAGGAAAGATCAAATGGCCCCCCTACTTTGAACCTTCAGCAAAACATCTCCTGGAACGACTCTTGACAAGCGATCTATCGAAACGGTACGGGAATCTGAAGAATGGCGCAGAGGATATTAAGCAACATCCATGGTTCGATGGCGTGGACTTTGAATTGGTGGCGAAACGACAGATCAGGGCCCCTTATGTACCAAAACTCAGTGGCGAAGGCGATGCCAACAACTTTGACCGTTATGCTGAATCCAAGGATGAATATGGGAAAGCCGCTCATGATCCTTATGCTGAAAAGTTCCCTACCTTTTAGTGGTTAACTATAGTGCTTCTCTATCTGTGTGTTTGTTTTGATCTAATAATAATAATAAAAAAAAGTTGCTTTTGTTGTGGAGAATGGGGTCTGAACTGGGGAATCTTTTGTAATGCACAGGGTGGTTCGCAGCCCTCATCGGATTTCCAACTCCGCTCGTCTGCATAAGATCACTTTTTTCCGTTAATTCTTGGTTTGCTTCTTCTTTTCCATCGACATTGGAACCGCACCATGAACGACTCGCACTCTATACACCGACATTATACGACGAACACAGGGTAACTCTCTCTCTCTTGTCCATCTTTTGCTTAGCCATGACCAACAATTGCCTTATGCATCAATGCTCCTTTTTTTTCTTGGTAGACCGAATGGGATGGCAACAGATATAGGCTCTCTGATAGCAGGACTGGGCGCACATGTGGTTAGATTAGGGATTGAACGCAAGGGATTACAAGGATCACAAAAAACTTGGGGAAACCACTGCGCTTTCAAAGTTAGCTCTCTTTCCCTGTGGACACTTCCGCTTACCCTTTTGGAACCGGTGAACAGCCCTCCTCTCCTTCGTTCCCTGCGACATTACACTAGATTAGTCATTCCAAAAACAGTGCTTACCATCACAGCCTCCCCTCCTTCATTCTCTTGGCCAGGACACTAGATTAGTCATTTAAAATCCTGTAATACCTTCGTAGTCTTCCCATATAGCTTTTACGAAGTTACATTCACTCAATAAAACCGACTTGAAACCAGCTCCTTGACCAGTGTCTCGATTATAGGGCCAAACTTGAGCGAAGAACCGCTGTATTTGTTCAGACTTGATTTAGATTATGTGTACAGTAAAGAGTTCGCTTTTTCGACCTGACCGTTTTGCCTTTGGCACCTCAGAATACCAAAAGGTTGCTGATTTTTTAAACCCCGCCTTTGAAAAAAAGCATGGACCATCACCCATGAAAAGTGCCTCTTTTTATTGGACTCAATTTTCCTCGCGAACAGGATTGACAACTCACCATCAAATTTAACATAGACCCAGAGGTGCTTTTCATCTATCGACTGATACCAAGAAAGTCGGGGTTCCGCGAGTAAATTGTCTTTTTTGATATAACTCCAATCAGTCGCTTTTTAGGGGCTTCTTTTAGTGTTCACAACAGCATACAACGTAAAAGTGCTTATTTTTGGGTATCGGTCAATAGATATGCACTGTATCGTAGTTCCTGTGAAATTTGACGGTGAGTTGTATCTGTCGGTTCTGAGAAATAAGCAACTCTTTACAAAAAAAGGGGGGTCAAAAGTTCACATTATCAACTAGTTCGGATTTTTTGGTTTTCAAACCCCGCCATTAAGAAAGGATTCCCTTGCAAAAGTCTCACTTTTTTGGAGCTCATTTTTCTTGTGAACAGGATGGAGGACCCAACTTCAAATTTAACATAGACTCAGAAGTACTTTTTATCTATCGACTGATACCAAGATAGCTTGATTTCCCTGGATGACTTGCCATTTCTGATACTACTCCAATTGGTCGCTTTATGGGGGCTTCTTGGAGCGTTCGCGGCTGCATACGACATAAACGTGCTGGTATCTGGGTATCAATCGATATATATGCATTTCATCGCATTGTCTGTGAAATTTGACGGTGGGTTGTCCATCTCGGTTCTGAGAAATAAGAAACTCTTTAAAAAAAAAATGGAGGTCAAAAGTTTACATTTTCAGATTTTTCAATTTGCCAAACCCCGCCATTTCGAAAAAGGATCCCCTTGGAAAAGGGGAATGCTACAGACAGAACCACCTGGACAGAACCAATCTGTGTATGCTGAATTTTGGGGACAATAAGGACTGATATGGCGGGTGGCTCTTTGAGTCCCTGACTTGAGTCCCAGCTATGCCTGGGACTCAATTCGAAATGAAGATAAAACCACCCCGCCAGGCACAAGGATGGTTTTACTCTTCTCATCGGGAATCAATCGGCAAGGCCCTCTCTTCTCCTGGTGTCAGATCCAGCAAACAGACACATATCAGCTCGTATGGCGGGTAACGTGTGTGCGAACGTGGATCAAATACAACGCCAAGGCCGATAAAACAACATAACGATAAACGGGGCATATCTCACCAGCCTTCCAAGAGAAAAAGTGCGATCAATGGCAGGCTTCCCCACATATAGTCGATTCTTTTATATTGCACGTGCCGCCCTTAACCCACCTACCAGCCTCTGCAAGAAGCTGTTCCCGGCGATCGTCGAATGACATGACCGACTGGCGGCGAAAGAACTCAGTCCTGACGATTCTATCCAACCTACCGTCGCTGAAAATGCATTTGTACAAGTGATCATGATGTTCAGGAAGACTTTTATACAAGACTCGGTGCTCATGATGGAATTCCACCCCTGCTATCCCATTTGGCAACATTCAATCTTCTCTGATCCAGCCTATTTGTCATTCAAAAGG
>LT553041.1:24721-37650 GCA_900079185.1 Absidia glauca
CACCATTACTAACTTTTTGCCGTTTGCATCGTTCCTCTTTCTTTTGACACTAGATCGGCTACGACGATGACGACGGCAATAGGGACGACGACGATGCTAATGACGACTCCACCACTGCTTCATGTCGCCCGAAAAGGCTCTTTTTAAAAATTTCAAATGTAAAAAACATGGGGAAACCCTCGCAATTTTTTTTTGGTTGCACTCCCATTCCATTGTAGATCCTCGTAGTCCAAGTTATCAATAAAAATATACCAATTCTTTGCCCATACCCTTCCGCTACTATCACTGATACTTTTACACAGCTTGGTCGTTTTTGTTCACCTCCAGTTGCTTACTTTTTACAACAGTTTAGTCATTACAATAGCTTGTCGCCATTAGACATGAGCTTAACTACGACCCCAATCTTGGCCAATACCATAGCCCTTTATCCTATCCCATCAATAAAGCCTACTTGAATCATTCTACGAAAGACGTTTTTCAAATCCACAACGATGACAATACCGTGTACTTCATAAAGACCAAACTACAGATGAGTAGCTCATCATTGACAACTCCTAAAACACCATTGGTTTACTAGCTGTAATGAATCTAATGACATGTACATAATCGTAAGGTCTATCTTCGCATGCATACAAAGTTTTATTGGTACAATAGGATTAATGGGACATGGTACAGACTATGTTTGAGGCCGGACTTGAGTTAATGTGTAAATGGCGACGGGTTGTAATGAGAATGACTAAACTACTGTAAAAATCAAGCAAATAGAGGCGGACAAGGACGGCCAAGCTGTGTAAAAGTATCAGTGATAGTAGCGGAAGGGTATGGGCAAAGAATTGGTATATTTTTATTGATAACTTGGACTACGAGGATCTACAATGGAATGGGAGTGCACCTAAAAAAAAATTGCGAGGGTTTCCCCATGTTTTTTACATTTGAAATTTTAAAAAGAGCCTTTTTGGGCGACATGAAGCAGTGGTGGAGTCGTCATTAGCATTGTCGTCGTCCCTATTGCCGTCGTCATCGTCGTAACCGATCTAGTGTCAAAAGAAAGAGGAACGGTGCAAACGGCAAAAAGTTAGTAATGGTAAGCAAAAGATGAACGTGACGTGAGAAGAGGAGAGTTACCGTTCGTTCGTTCGTTTGCTCGTTCGTTCGTTCGTTTGTCGTCGTGGAAAAAAGAGAATGACAATGTGGAGGCAAAAAAGTAATGAAGCGAAGAAGAAGGGACGAAAAGGCAGGTGAAGAAAATCGGGTTGTATAAACCCTGAACCGAGCGGAGTTAGAAACGGAGTTTGAAAATATAAGGGATCGACTGGTAACTTTTTTTTCTTGTTCTTTCTTTCTTTCTCGGTGTCCCTTAGATGCTATTGCAACATTACCGTATATCAAAACGAAGATTGGCTTTCTTGATTGTGGTGATTATATCCTTAACATGGTCTCTTGTCCTTTACTCACGATCTATCCTGACCTCTCATCAACTTCCCTGGTACATTCACTCTCATGACCCGTTTACTTCCAACAGCACAACCTATGCCTGGACAACACACAACCAGTCGCTTGATGACATGATCGACTTTGCCGAGCGAGAGATGCGGGCGGCTCTCACCGATGATTACGACGAACGCATCCCTGGCAGTGGATTGACTCGACGGGATCAAGTCACCTCCTTCCGATCCTTGGTGGCCTGTTGGACACAGCAAGGCAGTTGGCAAAAGCGCCCGGGCACCCCTCTTCCCCATTTCCAAGATCCTCTCTATGGTCAATGCGATCGACGGTGGCGGCACAGCGACACGGCCCGACCTGCCCCGCTCTATCACTGGCAACCTCAATGTGCACTCTTGTCCGATACGATCCAACAGAAACAATGGTGCGATATCGTGGATAGGCGCCATACTCTTGTCGTCGGGGATCTTGTACAGTATCAGCTACACGACCTTTTATTGGACGCTTTACGAGACGGTCCGACCATCTGCTATGGGGAACTGAATTGCAAAGGTAAGAAGGTGGGGGCGATAGAGTGCAAATAGGATGTTCATCAAGTCCATTCTTCCATCTAGAACATACCCTGTGTCCACGACCCAAAAGGTCTCGATTGCGCTATATCCGAAATGATTTGCTGTCAAAAACCTCCCGAGTGGACTTGGCCCATGGCGCACCAGCAGCGAATGTGATTGAATGGCCCTTTTTGGCTCGGCATCCTCTTGAAACCTTCAAAATCGTCCTCCTCAACCGATCCCCCGTGGTAGACGACGACATCTCCTTTGTGCAACAATTGGTCATTGCTTTGGCTGAAATCCGACGCATACAACCTGATGCCCTGATTCTTTACCGCTCCTCCTTTGTGGGTCATCCATACTGCGATGAAGCAAAAGGCCCCCTCTTGGATTCTCACCCTCGTCAACAAAGCAAGGACTGGAAAAGCAGACTACCGTTTGGATGGAGTGAATATGGCCGCAGGAATAGGTTGGCTCAGGCCATTGTGGAAGCGGCTGGTGGTGTGTACCTGGATATGGCAACCAGTCTGGATCAACGCCCTGATGGCCATGTGGGAGGCAAGGATTGTTTACGCTACTGTATGCCCGGGCCTTTGGACTCCATGGCATTGCTTCTCTATAATGTCTTTTTGGCTCTTGGTGCTCCTTCCTTGTCGGTAGAATAGAATAGAATAGACCTTCGCAATTGACCTTCGCAATAAATAGTTTACCCTTTTTCCCAGCCCCTTCATCTTTGTGTTTTAAACCCCGCCGATCTTCTCGATGCATGTGAAATTGACAGTACAGAATTTCAACAAATGGAATGTCTGGATCAAATGAGATGGGTTTCAATATCGTTTTATTTGTAAATACAGTATTAACTAACTTTTAAAAGAGGTGGAGGATGGATAAAAGGGTGTGTGTTCTATATAATCTAGATCTTTTTGGATTTGGGTTGTTGAGCGGCGGCGGCAGCGTTGTTGGCAGCAGCCTTCTTCTTGAGAGACTTGTTCTTGTTGTAGGTGATGCGGTAAAAGTTGATGAACAACAACAAGTAGGAGCTAAGTAAAGCACAACCAAACAGAGCAGAGGTTTCGGTACCAGCACAAGAGCCCATGTTGGGCAAATGGGGGTAGTAGGTGTAGGCAAAGTAGGTGTAGGTGCAGAAGTAGATGGCGAACAAGTCGATGACAAATTGGACGATTTGCATGGTGGTCAAGTAGCGCTTCCACCAGATCTTAGCACCAGAGGCAGTACGGAAGTAGTAGTAGTACATCAACACATGGACAGTCAAGTTCAAGACAATAGGAACCCAGGACTACAATGAGAGAGAGAGAGAGAGAGAGAGAGAGGGTTCGTTACATGAGTAAATCACACGTGATGGTCGATAGCATATGCCCCACCATTTCCCTTCTCTATACTTACCACAGAGGTTTGACCACCCAATTGAGTATAGCAGAGAACCATGGTAAGACTGTGGTGATAGTAGTGGAGGAATTCTATAGGCAATGTGATGATGAGTATCCACGCGACCTTATCTCTGTATGTTCCGTCCTTTCTTTTCCACTTACCAAGCTTCTTCTTCTTGAGGACAAGGAAGACGGTATCAATAAGTTCCCAGTACTTGACAAGGTAGTTAAGGTAATACAACAGTTCAAGAGGTTGAGTCCAGGCATCAGTATCACAGACAGCGTGCAGCAAACCCTTGTGGTACAAGATTGGGAAGATGTTTTCAATCATCAGCACCAGCAAAGCACCCGAGACCAAGGTTAACAACAAGTTGTGGATTTGGAAGAAGAATTGGAGTCGTTGGGCAGGAAGGTTTTGCATCAAGTAGCGACCACCGAAGATGACAATGAAGTAGGTGATGCAGCTTGCCACCACTAATAACAACAATAACGATGAGTTCCTCTCCCATAACCACTATTGACTATTGACTATTTGAGATGATGATGTGCTTACCTTCATTGTTGGTGGACAAGGGAGTGAGACCAGGAGTAAACACAAAGTCGGATGCCTTTTGCCCAGTGACAGCTTGATAAACTTGTTCAAAATAAGGGTACAGGCGAAGACCAAAGGGTGTTTCGGGTGTAAACGAAAGTGTTTTCAAAACCTCCATTCTAAAGATGATGTGAAAGGATGATGGGGAAGAGGGAATAAGAAAAAAGAGATGAAGAGGAAAGAAAGAGAGGGAAAATGGAAAAAACAGGAACAAGCAAATAAAGGTGGAGGTTGAAAAAATAAAAACACAGAGCCCAACTATTTGTCGGTCTTGACGCCCGAAAAAAATTTTCCACCTGTCATTTCCAAACCCCGCTTGTCAGACCCAAATTCACCAACGGAATCAAAAAGGGATGGACGGCTATATCAAAAACCGTGCCAGTCGTGCCAGCCCTACCATTGCCGTTGAGACCATTCATTCACTGGGACAAAGAAAAAAAAAAGGGTCGTCTTTACTGCTAAAATTGCAAAAGTGGGTAACCCACCTATCCATTCTAAACTAAACTAAGCTAAACTGGACTAGATCCCGCCTTTGCCGTGGTATAATTGGCTTTGCATGTATTCTGCCCAAGAGATCTTGCCGCTACGTTCGAGAGAGAGAGAGAGAAAAAGAAGGTGAGCGATGCTATATCCAATACACAGTGTTCATCATTCGAACTTACTCTCCGTCCAAATCATCTTCAGCAAGCACATGATCCACCATCAAAGTGATATCCTCCAACGAGACAAACTGAGTAGGGTCTTCTTCCGCATCATGATCGAAATCCGAGAAGGCCGCACGCAATTCATGTCCATCCAGATGATTGTCGCCGTTTTGATCGTGGAGAACGAATAAGTAGAAGATCATATCGTCCTCCGTCACCTTTTGTGCCTTTTCACCGTCCTTTGCCAACGCATCCATGTGTTCTTGCATATGTCTATCATATCATATCATTCACTTGTTATCAGTAAGCCTGTTTTATGTTACGGTCCCCTTCCCCTCTTCTTCGCACTTACTGACGATTTGTCTTTTCAGACCCATAGTTGGAATGATCCTTTTCATCAAAGCGATGGGCTGTTCCTGGTCCGGCAGATACAGTGAGCACAAGCAATAGCAAAGTACTGAGCAGCAGTAGTAGATAGAGGGGCCGTTGTTGTTGCATCGTTAATGTTGACGGAAAGGAAAGAAAGCAAAAGAGTAAAAGCGAAATCAGAAGAGCGCTGACGAGAATCCTTTTTATTGGTCAAAAGTTTTACTTACCGGTTCACGATTTTCAAATGCCGACTCAAGCCCAAAGTTAATGCATCTGGGTTTCAATCATATTCATGTGATACAGCTATAGGATAGCGTTGTCATCGGGTCTAAGGGTCCTGTTCGCTAGCTGTATTGCATTGTCAGCGGGTGGTGAAGTGAGTCTTGAAGACAAGTGGACTAAACACAGCTGTTCACTTTGGCTTAGCCACGACCTAAGGCGTCGATTTTGAAACTCCGAAAGATCGGTAAGAAACTAGCTCGCTCCAGTTTTTCTATTTCTTTCTTTCTTTCCCTCTCTTCAATCATTGAATCAAATACATTTGCCAAATCACTTCATCCCCTACCACTCTTCCATTACACTATTAACCTAACCACGTGGATTCTATAGTTACTTATCCTCAGGATCATTTAAGTGGCTTGATGAACAAGGATACAAAAACCGCAATGAAGAGGGAGACAGCCGAACGATTACGAACAAGAACTCCACATTATCAAACATGTAAGTCCCGAGTGTTGCAAATTTTTTAAAGGCTGTGTTATACTAAAACATTGTTCTTTATCATTAGCTACTTGTCGTCATTGTGAAGGTGGGCATTATGATGCTGGAAACTGTGCGCCTGATTACCGCCCTGAAACTGGTAAGGGAACAACAAAATATCACAACTATTTGCTGCAGCTTTTGACTGATGGTTATGTTTCTCGATAGGGTAAACACCAAGACAGCATATCTGATGTTCAAGCGAAACGACAGAAAAGATGGAAGCAACGACGTTAAGAACCCTCTCTTTGTACAACCTCTGACTATATGGATGCGCAAGAAGGTAATAGTATAGATCATCGAATCATCATCCCCTTTTGGTTTACTTATCCATGTTCTTATTCTGAGTCAGGATACCGAGCACCAAGTCGACAAAGCAAAGCTTCGCCTATGCCTGTATGACGGACTTTTCGGGTTAGCAACTCCTTCCTGGCCGACAAGTTTGGAATCAAGTGATGGTTGGACACAACTCGATGTAATCATGCAAACTGAAGATATTGGCCTGCCCTACCAATGGAATGAAGACCATTAACTGTACAGGTATACTATTCAAAAGATATGGGCTGTAGTCATCGATGTGCGATTTACTGACTGACCTTCCTCCCCACATTTCAAACACCGCCTAGTGAAACTCCGACTGCTTGGAAATGCGAGCGACATGCCGAAAATGGAAGGCCAAGGTAAACAAAGGCACTTGCTTCTCTTTTTCCCTTTTCTCCGCCTCTCTTTCACTTGCTTCTCATCACCTTGATTACAAGTCATGAAGGGTCGTGATCCAGTGGATAAGAAACGACAAAAGAACTCACTGGCATCCTTCTTTTTTCGACACAGGCCCTACTTTTTATGTGGCAATAGTTACAAACCCGAAGGTAAGCCATAAAAGTGAAACGATGGAGGACAAGCGACTCATCGGCAATCTCTATCTACTAGGACAGTATATCGTTAAAGGCATCTTTGGCGCTCCCTTGGAATGTGCGGCACAATGTGGGACGTTGACACCTTATGGACTCTCTGTACCTGATCCTGTTAATCGTTGCTTTACGGAGATCTTGGCTCGGGGGCTACGCGTGGAAGGGCTGTTTCGACTTTCTGGCGCTGCTATGGAGGTGGAACGACTGCAAGAACAATTCGATCAACCGCCCACTTATGGAAAGTACTTGGACCTCACCAAGAATGATATCCATGCTGTCACTAGTCTTGTCAAGAAGTATCTGCGTCATCTCCCTGATCCAGTGATCCCTTTGGCTTACCATCATCAATTCTTACAACTACAAGGTAATGATTATTTGAAAAGAAAGATTCATAGGCACAGTTGACTCAACTTTGGTGTATATAGTGGACTGGAAACATAGTGATCGGGATTTGGTCTCTGAATGGGCAAGGATGATCAAGAACGAATTTCCAACTACGCATTACCATGTGCTGCACTATATTATCCTGGTGGTATCTTGGATCCAGCATTATCAACATCTTAACTTGATGAACCCCGAGGCGCTGGCGGTTGTCTTGGCTCCCATTTGCTCTGGCCTCGAGAAAAACATCCTCCTCTCGTCTACAAGCGACTACACCAACAACAGCAGTAGCAACAACAGCAGCAAATGGTCCTCTCGTACGGCAGAATCGGGCTTGGAAAGTGTAGATCAAATCATTGCCGCCAATTTGAAATGGACCACCGCTTGGACCTTACTCATCCAGCATCATGATATCTTACTAGATCATTGGCGACCGAAGGACCTTTCCCAACATCATCATCATCATCCCTACCATCACCATCATGCTACAGAAATCAACACTCCCACCAGCACGCTGCTATGGCAACGCCACTCTATTCCATCCTCCTCAACCGAATCTGGGGTAGACACACCTTTCCCTTGGACACAATCGACTATGACTGCCCCTGAAGATGACACCTTGATGGTGCTTGACGACGACGACGACGATGACGATGACGACGACTATGACGACAGGATCACAGCTCCACAACCGAATGACGATCGATATGGAGTCATCGTGATGCGCAAACAACACAACTATCGCCGACGCCATTTACCCGGCGTGGCCAAGGACGACGAGCACATCTACTTGTATGATACCCCTCTCCCACCTCTACCTATTCCCGAGTTACACCCGCATCATGGCTCTTGTGGTGAAAATGATCTGAACAGCAAGATACCTAAAAGCAAGAAACGGCGCTTCCTTTTGCGGAGACCGAAATCCATCGCATCTCTACAACCACGTCTCAAGGCCTCCCTCTTCTAGTCGATCCCCCTCTCCCTCTTTTATCTAATTGTAATGTAGTCATACACATCCAACACATGCCCTTTACATAGCATTAGTCTTCTTTGTAGTTTAATAGTACGTTTATGTAGATGACAGCAGTGGGTAATAAAGTTTCAAGTAAAGATGATTATCAGTGTGATGGCCAAGAATGGTAAAAACAAAGATGGTGGGGTTTGAGCTGGCATTGGAATGGGCCCAATCTCCCTAGGTCTTCCTTATAAGGGAATGGCATTTAGATCGCAGAACCCTTCTCTCTTGTACACTTGCGGCAACAGATTATCTTTTTTTTTCTAACCAGATGATATCTACATCTACAAGATCAAAAAAAAGTATAAAAGCGGCAGACGAATCCATTTCGACTTTCTTTACTTCTCTTCTACTTTCTCCACCCTCTTTTTTAAAACTCCGCCCTATTCTCAACATAATGGCTCCTCCTAGAGACACTAACGACACCACCAACGACATCGACCGTGTGCGTGAACCCATCGTATCTCCTTACATGCCCAAGTACCCTGATCCCATGTCAAATGTATCCAAGTTCAAGATCATTGAATCCACTCTCCGAGGTAAAACAAAAAAATCCTTTCCACCACCCCCATGCATACATGAACTCACTCTATTTTGTCCCTTACCTATAGAGGGTGAACAATTCGCCAACGCCTTTTTTGACACTGCCAAGAAGGTGGAGATTGCCAAAGCCTTGGATGCCATGGGTGTAGATTACCTCGAGCTGACTTCCCCTGCCGCCTCTGAACAATCCTACAACGACTGCACCACGATCTCGAACCTCGGGCTCAAGGCCAAGATCTTGACACATACTCGCTGTCATATGGATGATGCTCGTCTTGCCATTGAAACCGGTGTGGACGGTGTGGACGTGGTGATTGGCACCTCTAGCTACCTGCGCGAATTCTCCCATGGCAAAGATATGGATTACATCACCCAAAAGGCCGTCGAAGTGATCACTTACATCAAGAGTCAAGGCAAGGAAGTGCGATTCTCAACCGAGGATTCGTTCCGCTCGGACTTGGTGGATTTGCTGTCGATCTACAAGGCGGTGGATAAGATTGGTGTGGATCGTGTGGGGATCGCTGATACTGTTGGATGTGCTAACCCTCGTCAAGTCTACGAACTGGTGCGCACCTTACGAAGTGTTGTAAACTGTGATATTGAATGTCATTTCCATAACGATACTGGCTGTGCTATTGCCAATGCCTATGCTGGTAAGTGCAAGAACGCATCAATGAACCACACCCACTGACTCACCTTTTGTTTGTTCAATTAGCTTTGGAAGCAGGTGCTACACACATCGATACCTCCGTCCTCGGGATCGGCGAACGTAACGGGATCACTCCTCTCGGCGGCCTCCTTGCTCGCATGTACACCGCAGACAAGGCCTATGTCAAGAACAAGTACGACCTTACCAAGATCCGTGATGTGGAAAACATCGTGGCCGATGCTGTCGATGTCACTGTCCCTTTCAACAACTACATCACCGGCTACTGTGCCTTCACCCACAAGGCGGGCATCCACGCCAAGGCCATTCTCAACAACCCCTCCACCTACGAAATCCTCGACCCTACCGACTTTAACCAAACCCGCTATGTCTCCATCGGCCATCGTCTGACCGGCTGGAACGCCGTCAAGAACCGCATCGAACAGCTCAAGCTCGACCTCACCGATGAAGATGCCAAGCAGGTCACCCAAAAGATCAAGGAACTCGCCGATATCCGCCCCCTCAGTTTGGAAAACGTCGATGTGCTGCTACGCCAATATCATTCCGCCAAGGAATCTTCAAATCATCTTTCTATTCTGGAAACTGTTGTCAGCCCCGATCAGCTCACTTAATCTAGATAGCTCCCCCCCCCTCCCTTCTTCATACCTCCTTCGTTTCTTCTTCATTTTGCCCTTCATTCCCTTACTTCATACTGATCATAAATACTCTCGATATAGCATCCTCTCCCTTTTTAAACGTACTCTTTCCCAAACCTGTATCTATTCAATAAAAGCCCACCTTCTTCTTCACTTTGTGTGCATGATTCTCGTAGGAGTTCAAACTCCGCTTCGCCTATGAAGATTATTTTTCCGTCACACCCATCTGCAGTTTGGTTTTTATAGTGTGCATGGCCTTGTTATGTCTCTTTAGATCACTATTCAAAAGAACAAAGTCATGGAGATGGGTTAAAGTAGGTTTTTTATTGGCTGAATGAGACTATGCTAAAGCTACATGTTTTAGTGGATGGCAGTGGATATAGGGCTTGTCATGGAGTGACTAATCTAGTGTAATGAGCTACGGAAAAGGGAGGTGGAAAGCAGATTAGTGTTATCCAAAGTATCAGTAGTGGTAGGTGCTGCAAATAGGTCAAGGGATAGTGCGCTTTATCGGTACAGTGGCTAGGTAATCTACTATAGACAAGATGAGTGCAGAAGAAAAAAAATTTCAAGGGTTTCCCCCTGTTTTTTACATTTGAAAATTTTAAAAAGGGCCTTTTTAGGCGACATGAAGTAGTGGTGGAGTCGGCATTAGCATCGTCGTCGTCTTTATCGTCGTCATCATCGTTGTAGCGAATCTAGCGTCAAAAGAAAGAGGAACGATGCAAAAGGCAAAAGGTTAGTAATGGTAAGCAAAAGATGAACATGACATAAGAGGAGAGTTACCTTTCGTTCGTTCGTTTGCTCGTTCGTTCGTTCGTTCGTTCGTTCGTCGTCATCGTAGATTGAAGAGGGATTAAAGAGCAAGACAATGTGGAGGCAAAAAAGTGATGACGAGGAGAAGAAGGAGCAAAATAAAGGTTGCGCAGAAGAAAAAAAATCTTATAGCCGAGTCGGGGTTTGAAATCTAAAGTGCGTAGGCACGCCTTGTGGGAGGAGTGTGTGGGCAGGATCGTGTTCCTGAGCTTCAATTTGCAGCAGATCCCTAACATATCAGAGTGAGCATGCTAATGCTATGATGCTGACTTACCTTTTGAATGACAAGTAGGCTGGAAAGAGTCCTCGCCGCACAAGTCCTTATTGTCCGCGAAAAAAAAAATTAGGGGCCTTCGCCCATGAAAAGTGTCACTTTTTATTGGATAGGGATTTTCTCGAGAAAGAGATAACAAGCCTTACTTCAAATTTCACATGACAAAAGAAACGCATCTTATCTACCGAATGATGCCAATGATGTTGCGTTTTGGTAAATGAGTCACCGTTTCAAGGGGCAACTGGAATGAGTCGCTGTTTTGGGGTTTGGTGTAGTGTTCATCGACGTATACAATACAGGCATACTTCACGTGCAAACCTTTCAATACATATAAATTTCATCCTGCTTCATGTGAAATTTGAAGATGGGTTGTCCATCTCAGTTTTGAATCAAGGCAACTCGTCACTAAAAGGTACAACTAGAAATCGTACAGTTTCTTTAGAAAGATCCAAATGTTTTCAAACGCCGCCCGCCGCACTTTTATTTCACACCCTGCCTTTTTTTCAAATTCTGTGCGTAGCAATTGGCCTATATCACATTATCCAAAATGACTGTAACGTAAGCAGAAAAGCAAAGTCAAGGAGCTGGTCAAAAGTTGTTTTTATTCACTGAATGAGACAATGGGTAAAACTACATTAGGACTTTTCAAGAAGACTAATCTAGTGTAATAAGGTACGGAATGAAGAAGGGGAGAGCTGGTCAGCGGTACCAAAAGGATCAGTGGTAGAGTCTAAAGGGAGAAAGCTAAGGAATGGTGCTCTTTGAAAATGCAATGACCAGACAATCTACTATACAAAAGTGAATGCGAGGCTTCCCAGGTTTTTCGTAATCCCTTGCCCCTAAATCCCTAATTCAAGTACATGCCTGTCCAGTCATGGTGCCAGAGAGCCTATATCCGTTGCCATCCCATTCGACCATCTAACAAAATGAGGAGCAATGATGCAAAATGCAAATGTTAGTCATGGTAAGCAAAAGATGGACAAGAAGAGAGAAGGAGAGAGTTACCATGCGTTCGTCATTCAAGGTCGCTGTATATAGGACGAGTCGTTTGTGGTGCGTTACTAATGTCGATGGAAAGAAAAAAAGTGATAAAGAAGCAAAGAAGAAGGAAATAAAGGGATTGTCAGAAAAAGTGCCCTTGTGTAGACAAAAAAAAAAGCGGAGATTGAAATTCCAGTTGGAGCTGTAACCAAAAACAAAAATCATCTGCACCCATTTCTCGTTTTGTGGCGGCGTTCGATTAAAAAAGTTGCATGAATCGGCGGAGTTGTAAAACGAAATCATTTATCTCTCTCGAACCATGTGGGAAAACTGACACAGGTGATCGATGGGTTTCAGTGATACAGACAAAATGTAGCGGACTTTGGGATTCTCGGTCGCCGATTGAACCGTTCGGCTCTGACAAGCGCGCACCTTATGATATGATACAGAGTTTTTTTTTTTAATTTGTTGGCAGCCACTCTCTTTCTCATCTTTCTTTTTCTCCCTCTCTCCCCACTCTTTACGGATGCCTTCTTCCCCCCTTCTTATCACCTCTGTGGCTACTGCCGTGGCCCTCCTCCTCTGGCAGAACCGACGTATACATCATGATCCTATCACTACCCCAAAAGTCATTCCGGGGGCGTTGACCCTGTTTGGCCATTACTTTGCCCTGTCGAAAAACCCACGTTTGTTTCTTGATCAAGCCAAGGCATCGTGTGGCCCAATCTTCCAGATTCAACTACCCATGCTTTCTGGTTATGTGGTGACAGGTCCCTATGTTGCCGAAGTACTCCGTTCGTCTCGTAAAGATTTCAGCTTCAAGGATGGGATTGAGACCATTGTGCCGCTAGGTCGTGCAACTGAAATTTCCTATGGTCATATCTACAGAGGGGAAGGCGAACTCAACCCCAGGGATAAAAATCCAGGTAAGGCAACGGCGGGGTTTGAAAAAAAAAAAAA
>LT553041.1:39177-50162 GCA_900079185.1 Absidia glauca
GTGAGGTGGGGGGATAGTAAGAAAATAAAAGTCTAGGAGGTAGAATGAGCGTCTTCGTTCTTGATCACTTTTTTGTTATTGACGGCGCACCTAAAGAGAGAGAGAGAGAGAGAGGGTGAGTTTCTTTCAAGGTGAGACCCCTTTGTCCCCCACTTACATCCAGATGCGAGTCTTGTAGACCTTGAAAAGATCCCTCACAAGTTCCCTAAAGTCCACGCGGCGTTCGGCGATGAAGTAAAAGATCAGTTTACGACGATCCTATAAAAACAGGGATGAGTCATGTATCCTTCCCTCCTTTTGTACTTACCATTTGGAATTCTGCATTGACAACACTGATATTGAGTTTGCGTTGCTGGACGCGGGCTTGACAAGTGGCCAGGGCTTTCAATTCCTCTTCATTTTTCGACATGAGCTGGGACACTTCTTCAGGGCGGGCCACGCGGAAGAGTCGTTTGATGCGTTGTGGGGGAGTCTTATCTGAAGAGTCTTGCTGCTGTGTGTATGTGGTGAATTCGGTCGGCGTCATGGCATCTACAGTGACTTTGCCCAAGTCGTGGCCTCGATCGGCTTCCACCATCACCAGGTCACCTATCTTGATGTCGGCCTGAGAGGAAAAGTACATGTCCGTCCGCCCCGCTTTGAATTCGACGACGTAAAAGCTGGCGCCTTTTGGTATGGAGTCTAGTTTGATGCCCTTGCCCATATCGTCGCTTTTTGGAAGAATATAGTAAGGACATGTCGTTGGTTGCTGCTGCTGTGAGTAGGTGTGCGAGTCAACCTGCTGCTGTTTCGATTCTTGATTTGATGGGGAGCGCGAGGTGTCTGGTATGCCTGCCGCAGCGACTTTGGCGTATAAGCCCTTGGCGGTGGTTGAAGTAGAAGGGAGCAGTTGCGGTGGCGATGTCGACGATGAAGAGGAAGAGGAGGTGGATGTGGAGGATGCAGAGATTGTCGGTGGTTCATTATCGATGGATGCGGGCGGTTGTGGGTTGGTGAGTTCATCTATGGAGTCGGCCAAACTAGTCATGATAAAGGTAGGCTCGTCGTCATGTGATAAAGTTGGACCGGCCATAGAATGTCGCCTAAAAGGAGATCAAGTGGTGTGTAAGGAGGTTGTGAGAATATACACTGTTCCGGTATCTAAGGGTTTGTTTACCTGTCATTTGCAGTATCTTTGGCTGGAAAAGAGACTTGGTTGAAAGACGAAGAGGGCTGGACCGAGAATCGTCGAGTTGGACCCAGTCGTTGAGATTCAGTGGTGGATAGGAAAGGAGTATATAAAGTGGGCGGTAGCTGTGATTGTTGGTTGTTGATAGTGCTGGTGAGGGCAGAAGTGGATTGGTGAAGCCACCTATTGTTCAGCTCGGTGGGTGAAGTGTCGGATGGATACCAGATATCAAACGCAGGAGCCGAGGATTTCGATCGTGTACGAGGGAAGGCCATCATCGCATCGTCGTCACCAAGATGGTCATTGTCGTTCAACCTGTTGTTGTCGTTCTGATAGCGAGGGAGGGTGTGAGAATGACTGGCGTTAAAAAAGAAGGGTGTGTTGAATGGAGAAGGAGGTGGGTGCATCATATTATCCGCACTCTCTTCAGGCATAGTGTAAAGAGACGATGGTCGACTACTAAGGTGATGATTGTTGCTATTGCTGTTGCTGTAGATATTGCCGCCATTGTTGTAGTTGTCTGTATGATAGTAAGCCCACGAGTCCATACGACCCACCTTGTTATTGTTGCTGTTATCGGTAGTGTATGATCGATTGTATTGGTCGTCTTTAAAGAGAGGGTCCTTGGAAGGATCTGGCAATATTTGGTCGGAGGAGATATCTTGGTAGTCGGAGAACAAAGATGGAGGTGCCGTAGTTGAGCAGTCTAGAGGATACGGAGGTGAGGATGGTATAAAGGAGTCATGAGCTAGCGGGAGAGAGGAAGCCCAAGGCGGAGGAGGTGGAGGGGAAGATAAAGGTGAGTCCCAAGGGACGGTGGTCAGTCCATGAGGAATCGTGATACGAGTGTTGTTGGTGTTGGCTCCTTGTGGACTTTTTGCTGAGTTTTGTTGTAGAGCATAATCAGAGAAACGTGGGCTGAGTTGCTGTTGAATGGGTCGAATGGGTGGTGCGCTTGTCATTCCTATAGGTGCTAGTGTCTTTGGAGTGATCAAGGAAGAGCAGCTGTTGCGTTTTGCTTCCTAAGGAGAAAGATAAAGATAAAACGATAAAGGGGTGCGGTTGTATGATACCAAAAGTAAGAATAAGAAGCAGCAACAACATTCATCTTGACAAGTATTCACTCTGTCTATTCTTACTTACCAAGCTATGCGGTTTATTTTGTGTCATCATGTAGACTGGTAAACAAACAGAAAGTGAAAGAGAGAGGTGAAAAAGAAACGAGACTGAAAAGCGCAAAATAAGCATAAGCGGAGTTTGAAATCTAAAAACGATCAGACCAAGAAAAAAAAAGTCGAACCTTTTTTTTTCAACTCAGGTCCCTTTCTTTCTCCCTTTCCCTTCAAAACACACACACACACACACACTCACACACATGGATACTGAACTTGAAATTAATACCCAAGGAACGGCAGCAAAAGTGTTGGTGGAGACTATATCTCACAAAAGGTACACTATCTAAAGAACTTGAACAAACTCCCACATGAAGCTTGGTGCTACTTTTGAGGTACTCACTCATCTTAAATTATAGGTTCATTACTGTCTGGAACCGACAAACCCAGTTTAGTGATGGCCGCATCATCGAGTGGGACGTAGTTGGTCATCATACACCCTATCCTACGTTTGTCGTTGTCTTTACTTACAACACTGAAACGGTAAGGCACAACAACAATCCCATTGCCTGTTCTCATCATGCCTTCATATCATAACGATCTAGAAAACAACCTGTATCTTGAAGGAATACGCCCAAGGAACCAATGAAATCGTAAGCGGACCATTCTTAAACTTGCTGATATCCAGACTAATCATGCTTCTTTTTGTCGAACCCAAACTAGAAATATACCTGCGTCTCAGGCTCCGTAGACCGACGCAAGCATCAAAGGTAGGGAGGGACCAACAATTCTATCATCCTATCATTCATCTCTCCTTTATGTGATACCAGCCCTTTGGAATCCGCCCAGCATGAATTGTCCGAAGAAGCAAGACTGGCCGGTGGCGAATGGATCTCGTTATTACCCGAAGACCAAAAAGACGGCATCAGCGAGTTGAAATGGGGACGCAACCGATTTGTACCCTATCTATGCATCAATCCTCACCAGGACGACCAACCAAGGGAACGGGACGAAGAAGAATGTATTCAAGTGGTGGATAAAGTGGACATCAAGGACCTGAAGACGTTTATTACAAAGGGGGAAATGATGCTACCAAGTGTGCAAACTTCTTGGATGGCGTTGGAATATCTGTCTAACCTAGGCATGCTATAATTATCTACAGTAATGGTTTGGTGATCTTGACTAGCCTGACAAGTCGAATATGTTCCTAGTCATAGTAAAATAGAATAGTAGAATGTTAGTGTTAATATGCCAATCTTCGTTTGTATCATCTTGTTTGCTAGAAATAAACTGCCTTTCCATCTTCACTGATGATCTTTACCTTCTCTAATTGCTTCAGTTCCTTCTGTAGGTTGTATATAGATGTCGCCTTTTCAGTAGGTGCCTTACTTAGTTGGTCCATATATGCATCGAGATCTTCTTCTTCATTCTTGCCTTGACCAGTCTTGTCCTTTACAGCTTCTATTGGACAAACAGTGAGATCTCTTGTCAACCCTCCCCCTCTTTCCTTTTTGTATACATACCGGACTTGTTTCGTTCCTCCAGTTCTTCTCTAATCCTTTTGATTTGCTTCTCGGTCTCCAGCTGTCGCTTTACAAGATCATCGTGTGTTTCAGCCTTCTCTTCCTTCTTCAGGGCCTTCCTTTTCTTGGTATCTACATCCATATAAGTTAATCATCCTTCTACCTTTGATTGCTCTAGTCTTTATCCACTTACTGGTCTTATCGTAAAGCTCTTCATCACTATCGTCATCCCCAAACATGATTTCCAAATCCTTTCTTCGACGTTCTATGGTAAAATCAAAACATGAGTAGTTGCCCTGGCAACCCACGTGGCTACTTACTTGCATCAGCGATCGCCATTTGTTCAGATTCAAAAGACAGCAGCTGTGCATCCCCACTAAGACCACGTCGACCTTCTCCACCCTGTTGTTGTTGTTGTTGCGTTTCGCCTTCGTGTTCCTCGTCCTCTTCTTCCTCCACGGCGTCTTCTTGGAATCCCCTAGTAGTAAACGATCAGTCTTTCCCCCCCTCCTATTCTCCTTGTACGGTTCCTTACCAGCTGATGCCTTCTTGATCACCTTCTGCCGCATGTTCCACATCCGCCGCCCGTGTTCGATGTCGCAGGAGGGTGGCTTCTTCTTCTTCCAATTCATCCTCGGTGCGTGGCTTTTCTGTTTCAAAGATGCATAGTCGAGTACTTTCGCCGAATCGGATCTGGTCCCCTGAATGGATAGGTGTGTATGTTCTGGGCGCAATCTTTTTCTTGTTGAGAGTGGTGCCGTAGCCGCTGTCGAGATCGTACAAAAACCCCTGACCATCTTCGTTGAATTGGATCACAGCATGGTACCTTGATAGAGACTATTCGTACATAACAAAGCGTCAGTAAGTCATTCATGTCTGAAAGAAAAAGATGAGGGATTTACCGGATGTTCCATCATAATGTCACAAAGAGGCAAACGTCCTATTGTTCAACACAATGAAAGATATTTGTTAGTGAGAGTGGAAAGCAATAATTCGTTTTCTTACCAATGGTGATGAAGTCTTTTCGTGGACCCTGGATCTTTTCAATGCTGAGACCGCCTTTGAGTACTTCCAGACTATAGTCAAAGGATGCAACATCACCCCAGTCTGGTTTATCATATTTCAAAGGAGGAGGCTGTTGTGGAGAGCTTGTGTTGCTTGGCGCGGTAGGCCCTGGTGACTTTTTTACAGGAGCAGGGGCAACAAAAGTGTTGTCGGTTGAAGACAATGTCGAGGGTTTGTTGACAGGAGAAGGGACAGCAAAGGGTTTGTCAATGGGATCAGGCATGGGTAATGAGAGAAAGCGAAAGAGAAGGGAGGTGACTTGGCCTGCACAATGCCCACCCAAGTGAAAAGAATTATTTCAACTCCGCCATTTCAACTCCGCCTAAAATGACAAGCGTGTGCAGGGTTTGAGTTTCCCTTCTCTTCCACTCTTTTCCCTTGCAAACCCTTCACTCTTTGAAATCTCAGACGATGGGCTTTTACATCCAACCCATACTTTTACAAGGTTATTGGCTCTTCAAACCCTTGGAGGTTGACTTTATTAGTTGATCTCTTCACCCCCATCCTTCTTTTCCTCTTCTTCACACTTCTATCTTACGACCTCTTTTGCAGCAACTATGAAGTCCTTATTACTCATCACCACTTTGGCGGTTTTGGCAGTGACCGGTCAAGCTGAATTGAACGACATGTATCTCCATCATCACCCCAGTCAGGCCAAGAAGCTTGCCATGGCTGCTCGGGCTGGAAACAACCAAGGTAAGCACTCGAGAACACACCTGGTTGAACTGAACTCACTCTTCCCCTTTGTCCAAAGAACCTCAGCCTGCCAACACCGGGGGCCGTCATATTGGTGGCTATGACTTCCGCAAATCTTACGACAACGGTGGCGGTTACGGCTCTTCCTTCTACGACGACGAACCCCGCCAACGCTCCCCTTACCGTGCAAGCTACGATGATGAAGCTGACTGGCCTCGTCAACGCTCTCCTCACCGTGCCAGTTATGATGACTACGACTATCAGCCTCGCCGAGCCAATTACGACGATCGCCGGGGCCCTGTCGTCGGTGGAAACTATGGCAACCGCATGGCAGCTGCAGACGACAGTGGGGTCACTTACAACAAGAACGGTGGCATTGATTGGAACCATCCTACCTTGAAAGGCAGTATCTTTGTCGACCGTGGCTATGATGATGCTTCGTTTGATATCACCCAGAATCTCAAGATGGCTAGCGTTGTGGATCCTGGCAAAGACTATCATACGGGGAAAGGCACCTATTACGACGTCGAGACACACAAGAGCACATGTGGTATCAAGGCAACAAACAAGGATCTGGTGGCGGCGATGAACTCGAAGCAGTTTGGCGGAAAGACCAAGGACAACAAAAAGTGTGGACAAGAAATCGAAGTGACGGGTCCGTCTGGGAAAACTGTCAAGGCCAAATTGATCGATGGGTGTGATACTTGTGCTGAAGGGGACATTGATCTCAGCCCTGCTGGTAAGTAGCTTAAACCCTTCTTGATCTGACTTGACAACTAACTTTCTCTGTGTGCATAGCTTTTGAAACCATTGGTAGCTTTAGTCATGGTAGTATCTCCATCAAGTGGAAAGATGCTGCTTGAATCCTATCCGTCTATCTTTTTACATCTATAATTCTTACTCTAATAAACAAAATTTGTCTTCAATAAAGCCGAAAACACTCCTTGACATGTCATTCATGCAAAATGAAAAACCTTTCTCGGCAAGGGTTATTTCAAACTCCGCCGAGAAATCAATATTGACTGTCCGAAGGTGGGCAAGCTGACTTTTCTTTCTTCTTCACTTTACATTCCCACCAACGATGGACAAGACGGCACCTCCTCGACAATGGAACATACTTCTTGGGGCAACTGGTAGTGTGGCAAGTATAAAGCTACCTCAAATTGTGGATGAACTGAACAAGGTATGAAAATGACTCGAAGAAAGAGAGAGACGAAACCCTCTAATGCTGTTCTTGTATATAGATCCCCGGTGCCAATGTCAAAGTAGTGCCTACAGCAGCAGCCTACTTTTTCTTCAAGGATGCCACTGTCAATGCTCGAGTTCATCTCGACGAAGAAGAATGGGCTGTAAGTAGTTGAATCCCTTTGTCATGATACTACGGCACAACACTGATTTGTCATCTTTTTGCCTAGACATGGAAGAAAAAGTCAGACCCGGTGTTGCATATAGAAGTAAGTATTTGAAGGAGCTTATGAACTGGACCTTAATGCAACCTACGAGTAGCTACGAAAATGGGCGGATATCATGGTCATCGCCCCTTTGGATGCCAATACACTAGCCAAGATAGCCGGCGGACTTTGCGATAACTTGCTGGTAAAAAGAAAAAGTCTGCCCCTGACAACTCTAATCTGATGATCTAATCCATCTTTGTTTCCATAGACCAGCGTGCTAAGGGCTTGGGATACAAGTCGACCTGTCCTCGTTTGCCCCGCAATGAATACAAACATGTGGGTGCATCCGTTTACGAACAAGCATCTGAATGTTTTACAAGATACGTTTGACTTTCAAGTGGTTGCTCCCATCAGTAAAACATTGGCATGCGGTGATACAGGTAAGGAATCATAGCATCAAATGGAACAAAAGACCACTGATCGCATCTCTATATAGGGGTGGGTGCCATGGCTGAACCTGAAACGATTGCCGCCAGGGTATTGGACCTTTTACAAAATCTTGAAAATGATCAATTGGCAGACGCTGACGCCATTCCTGATGACACGGAACTGAATTAGTTTGACATTTACCCCATGATTAGTTTACCTTTAGTCTTGTTAGATATAATAATCAGTAGTAGCAGATGTTGCATGGCACCCCTTCAGGGTGCAAAAGCGGCGTTTGAAACTCTCCCACCCCAAAATAAAAAAAAAGTCGGAATCTTTTTTTCCCTTTAACCTTTTGTCTTCTTCTTTACATTCTTCCATCTTTTTGTTTTGCCATGTTACACGCCATTGCTCTATACGATTGCGTAGCTGATGAAGAAGGTGAACTCTCATTTAGCGAAGGAACTCGGTTTGTGGATGTCGTGGATTCAAGTGAAGAAGATTGGTTAGAAGGCAGAATTGAAGGTACTTCTCAACGTGGCCTCTTCCCTTGTAACTATGTGGATGTTATCTCTGTGCCTTCTCCCACGGTGGTCAAGTCTATTCCGAAACCGTCGACTTCTGAAGTCAGTCAAGGAAGAAGCGTGTCCCCTCCAAACTCCACCATATCTTCGTCTTGGTCTGTTATCTCTAATGCACCAACCACCACCACCACTCCAACAACAACCGCTGACAACAACTTGATATCGACCAAGTCAGATGCATTCGATACAGCTATACATGGTCTACCCTCATCCAAATATAGCGATATTGCAACCACTTTGATGAACAAGCGCACCATGCCGAAACCGACCTCCTCTTCAAAAACAGCTGAAGCTCACCAACCTTTGTCCACCACCACCACCACCACCACTACACCTCCACCAAAAGCTTCTCCAACCCTACCTGACAGAAAACCAGTATTAGCGCAACCGGCACTCAAGCAACAATACCAACAACCACAGCAAACTAGAGCTCGATCGTTTTCTGCTTCTTCCACCACTTTCCCAGCAACTCCACGAAATGATCACGATACCACCCTTCTGAAGCCTTCTGCCCTACGACAAGACGCACGACTCAAAACACAACTGGATACATCATCACCTTGGCGCACGAAACTGGAGCATGCTATGCCATCATCAACTGCAAGGCGGCCCTCCTTGAACGCTATCTTACCAGGGAACAAGATCGGTGCAACAGGATTCTCCGGAAATGACGATGAAGAGGTGGAAGAAGAGGACGGGTATCAACTTATCAAGCCATCTCAGCTACGCAAACAGCAACAGCAGCAGCAGCAGCAACAACAACAGCAACAGGGCCAAGTTAAAGATACAGTGAATACCAAATTTGCGACATTGTCACTATCATCTTCAGTCTCGACCTCAGCCATACCTACTCAGAAATCGTCCAATGGTGTCCGGCTGCAAACTCTTCCATCATCCAGCACACTCGCCAAACTTCCATCACGACCTGTCTCACAAGCAAACCGACTCTCCAAATCTAGATCTTCTTCTACCCGCACCAATCGCTCAACTCCACCAGCAGCTGTCAACAACACCAACAATAGCACCAGTAGTAAAACAGCACCTTCTCTCAAACCTAAACCGGCACAATTGAACAACCTTCCTAAAGCAGCAGCAGTGACAACAAAAGAACGTAGCGCTTCCAATCCTCCACCGATCCAGCCCAAGAATTTCACCATCGACCTGCAACGGCCCGCCAAACCAGCTCTGGAAAGCAAGCCTCTTTTTCCGCTCAAATCGACACAACAACATACGGAAACCCCTCACCTCTCTACACCTATCCGTGGCGGCGTGGCTTTACCTGGTTTAGGGAAGAAAAGCTCAGCACCTACCTTACCCATTCGACCTTCTTCAGGCACCACCACCACCACCAAGCCAGCAGCAACGGACGAATCTATCTTCAAAGACAGATCACTTTTAAAGGACGACGATACGAACCTTAAACCATCGCAACTATTAACGACACAACGAGCAAGATCATCCACCAACCCAAGTTTTGCAACACGGCCGCTTATTGATACCAAAAAACCGACAAGTAGCAGCAAATCCCTATTGACAGCTGGACTCGATGGAGGTGCCATACGATCGCCACCACCGCCGCCGCCACCGCCTTCTCTGACGTCCAAATCATCTTCTTTACCGGCAATCCCATTGACAATCATCAAGCAAGCACCGCCTCCGCCCCCTCCCTCAAGGCACCACCGCACGACCAGCAACAACGATCCTCGGTCTCGTACAAGGTATGATGTCCTATTCGATTCGATTCAAGACGATGGCTTTGTGGATGGACCAACCGCGCGACTGGTGTGGAGCAAGAGCCGGTTGCCTAGCGAAACCCTGGCTTCTATATGGCAGCAATGTGATCAACGCAAATCCGGCTTGTTGGATCGGCAGCGCTTTATTGACGGCATGACTCAAATCGATGCCAACTTGGTAAAGCATCGGTCCATGAAATCAGTCTCTTGACCTCCTCCTTCAGTGGTAATAGTAGTGTAGTGGTCATAATAGTGTAGTTTTATCTCTCTCTCTCTCTCTCTTTGATTGTGGTCGAAAAATAAACTGGTTCAGATTGACTCTTTTGCGTTGTGGTGTGAAAGGAGGAGGGGGCATCATGACATGTTTGCGTGGTATCGAGATTTTGCCTCGGTGCCTCGTATCCTGGATTTTGCGGACAATAAGGACTTTTTGGCTGGGGTGGGTGGGGGGGCGTAAACGTAATTTTTCGTTGATTAGATTGAAGACAGGTTAGACCTTGGAAAAAAGTCTCACTTTTTTTTTGGAGCTCATTCTTCTTGTGAACAGGATGGACAGCCCAACTTCAAATTTGACATAGACTCAAAAGTACTTTTTATCTATCCACTGATACCTAGAAAGTCTGATTTCCTTGGATGGCTTGCTATTTTTGATACCACTCCAATTGGTCGCTTTTGGGGGTCTTCTCGGAGTGTTCACGGCTGCATACAACACCAAAAAGCTGAACGTCCTTAGGGCATCCACTATGGTTCACTAACTTTATCACTAGCTAGTGGAAGTACCCGATTTCACTTTCTTTTTCGGCAGACTTAGTGGCCGCACTGATGATTTTTTTTTCATCTCTCTTTCTCTTTCTCTCTCCCCTTTCCTTTTATTTTACAGAAAAACAATGAAGGACAACAACAACAGCAACAACAACAGCAACACCCGTACTTCCACTCAAATTACTACCATCAACACCCCCACTTCCACTGTTATCCTGAAATTTTTTAGTGAACCATAGTGAACCATAGTGCATACCAAAAACAATTTCACTAACTTTTCCAAATTCAAGGTCCGCCCTCCCAAATTAGGGTTAGTGGAGTGAAAAAAGTTAGTGAACCACTGTGGATGCCCTTAAAGGGGGCTAAGCGGGGTTTGCAAACTTTGGGGGTATTTAAGGATTTCAGGCCCCCCGCCGCGCGGCGGAGTTTGAAAAATGTGTATAAAGAAGACTTTTCCCCCCCTAATCCTTTCCTTTGCTTCTTGTTCCCCTCGTCATCACTTTTTTTTTTTTTTTTTTTTTT
>LT553041.1:59550-73520 GCA_900079185.1 Absidia glauca
GTTGCGGATAGGAAGTCTAAAAGAGGCAAAAGTTAAGCTGATAGAGTCGTGATCCGTGTATCCCTCCTACTTACAATTCTGGTGAGACCTCGTGGATTGTATCGAGTAATCGTTTATAAATGGTTTCTAATAGAGTCCCAAAGAAGTGTGAGTACGCAGTACTTTATATACTCGTTCATCCTTTCCATACATACCACATTGACGGAACTTGTGCCATAAAATCTGCATGACAGGCTTTGTTAGAGTTTCGTTCTTTTCGTCGATCGTCAGCACGTTCTTGATATCCTTCAACATGTTGGCATAAGGTTCCAAGAACTCTTCCGCATATATCCCAAATTCGTCCAATCGTTCGAAGCAGTGCTAAGTAAGGAGAAGGTGTATGTTAGAAACGTCAAATGTCATCGATTCTGACACTTACGGAGATGGAAGCTACTTGAGAATAGACTGCAGGACCTACAACACAGCAACAATGACAACAGGGTAAGGCTTGCATAAATCACATACACTAGTGTCAACTTACTTTCTCTGATTTTGCCCAGCGATAGGAAACACAAGCTAATCATTTGACATACTTCATCCAGCAAGTCGTCGCAGCGATTGGCCTGTTGCTTTTCGTCTATTAACACACCATGGCGTACATTGGTGAGCTCCTGGATAAGATCGGCCGTTTCTTGTCGGAGAGGTTCGAGTTGGTGGATGTCCAAATGGGTGGTTCGATCTCGTTTCAGTACTGACAAGCGCATGCGCAGATTCAACATCTTGAGGAGGATCGGTTTTTCTGTGAAGCATATTAGTAATGAGAATGAGTTAGTCACCACGTATTGACTGCTGAGTCCGGGGTAAAATATATCTATCAAGGAGTTACCTTCTTGAGGGACAGTTTCCGGCATTGTGTAAAGAGGATTCCGTAATGTAAAGTTTGGTAATGAAAAGAAAAGGAAAGGAAAGGAAAAGAAAGCAAAAGAAATGGGAGGTGCCAGAAATACACTTGATCGGCAAAAATAATCTTCCTCGATATCCCTGCCGAGATATTGAAACCCCGCTCGACAATGGTGAGCCCTGCAAGATCCCTGCCGACGACCGTTTGACAAATGTCACCCACAAAGGTGTTCTCTTATCACCATCTCTACCTAACCACTTACTTACTATGACTGATAATAGTTTGATAGATGCACACAGACGTTTTACAAGTGAGCTCTCAATGTGTGTGGAGAAATCTGACTGATTACGTACTTTTTGTTACACCTTTCATTTCGGTAAAGGAGTAACAAGGTTCATTGTTCATTTCGCAAAGCATCCCATCCCTCCCCCAAAAAAGACGCAGGACACGATCCGCGCACAGAGCTTGGGACCCTCAAAACAGTAAGGAGAAGTTAAAACGTGGGTTTCAACCCCCGACAAACCCGATTGCGAAACTCCGCCCATACTACCGGGAAAACTACCGGTTGCAGATCCTCCTTAAGGGTGTGAATTGAAAGAATGAAGTCATAAATCAAAGCATAATCGTTTGTAATCATCATCGGTGTATAATATTAACGTTTGTGTATAAAGCTAACGAATGACAATGCAAATGAACGAGGTGAGCATTTCACGTCTGCCCATTCATTCTTGCGCTTGTACTGTACAGAACTGTACGAGGACGGAAGAAGGTCTTGAGGATGCAATTGGATTTCTTTATTGGACAGAGGATATAAAGTGAGAATGTAAGATACAAGTTAAATGTTAAAAGGCAAAGACAGTATAAAAGAGACTGATCAAAACTAATATGTACATGTAAAGAAGCAAGAAGAAGGAGGGGGAGGGGGACAGTCTAATTTAAGCTAGAAACCTAGATGTGGCGGCCGATTATATATCAAGGATCTTCAGCATATCCCTTTTAGCCATACCATTAAAGTCTTCGCTTTGTAGTCCTATGGAAGATGTCACCACTGACTTGACACGTTGACCAAAATCGACGGGATCTTCGTTGGGCAAAGGAGATTGCGGGGAGTTATAGACCACCTTGATGGGAGTTGTCCACCTTGTCATTCTGTAGAAGGCATAGTACATGAATCCTTTCCTAGTATCCCAATAAGGCGTTCCATAAGCAGTATCGTACTTGATGCCCACCGGACATACTTTGACACCGAGTTCGAATGCCCCTTTTTGGAAGCGGATGGTGTATTGGTTGTTGACACAGGTGCCTTCAGGGAAGATGATCATTGGATTTGGCCATGTTCGAGGACTCATGACATGATTCCTTAGCCTACAACCAGCCATCATAGATAGATAGTTAGTATCTCGTTGCATATTTCCGATGGTTTACCTTTGCGAAAGGGTCTTTCGTTCTTCGGGATCACTGCGATTGAAGGTCATGGAGTTCAAGTAGTTGAGGCCATTGTTCTGTAAGAAGCCCAGCGCACCTTGATGTTTCGCCATCACCACAGCCAACGGATATTCATGAGCACTGAGAACAATGTAGTCCAGGTAAGATGTATGATTGGCCTAAACAATCATATATTGTCAGATTATGCTCTTATGTAAATCAGTGTCACTTACCACAAAAACATGGGGTTCCATCAGATTGGGCTTTGTTCCACTGTATTCGGTAGATACACCCAGAGAGAATAAGATACCCTTACAATAGTACTTGACCAAAGTCGACTATAGAAAAAAGAAATGAGTGAGGAATAGGTACCAGTTTCAATATATCTAAAACACTTACCACCATAGAGTTGCTTTCAAGGACAAGTGCGACAGGTAACGAGGTGAAAAACGCAATGGTGGAAGCTGTCAAGGTCGTCACTCGTAAAGGTAAAAGAATGCCGTACCTAATCAGTGTACTTGGGACACCATACAGCACGTTGAGAATCGGTGATTGAGATTGTTGCCCTACTGTTGATGTTGTCGTGAAGCATTTCGAATAGTACAACTAGAGCGATCGGATCGGAAGGTAAATGTTAGTCTCTTCTTCTGACATATCAACTAACCGCACTTACCAGTTCCTCCCGAGAGTAAAGAGAGCGATCTGCTGTGTATAAGCTACAGAAACAATAAGTAAGAGAGACATCAGGCAGCATTTCCCGAAGTTTACCTTTTTTGACGTTGTGGCAGTACATCGATGCCAGCTGTATCGAGTGCAGTTTGATCAAACGTATCGGAAGCACAATGGGAGAAGTTTTCGTGAGGAGGCATTGCTGTGACCCTTTCTTTAATACAAGAAAAGGTAAATGACAAAGATAACACAAACCGCCAGGGTCTTGAATGAAGGGAAAGGGAAAGAAGTGGAAACCTACATGTTTATTTTCCCTCGCTGGTCAACGGTTGTTAGTTTCAAACCCCGACCTGTGTCAAAAACTTTTTTCTTTTCTTTGTTCTATCCCAGCCCTGTCTTTGCTCTTCTTCCCGAATAAAACACATACCGTAGACGATCTCAACATGCTTCGCCCACTACTTCTTCAACAAAGTAAGTCTTCCATTGTTCAATGAATGTCATCGGACATGCTCTAATTCAACCACTAAACCTTTTCTTCTTGTTCCATGTAGAGTCAAGATCGTGCCTAGGCTACCAACTGCGATCTTATGCTATAATGAATCGTGCCAAAAAACAAGCGGGCATCACTGATATAATCCAACCAAAAGGATCTACAACCAATTCCTCAACTCCCCGTCCTCACAATGTGGTCAAGTATGAAAAGGTGCAAGATCACTCGTTAAGTCATCGAAATTCATATCCTACCAAGAAGCGCACCTTCAATTCTCTACAGGAGCATCGCCCATCAGACTCCAGTAAACCCAGTCGTCAACCCGCCAATCGCTCAAGATACCGACATCCACTAGACACAATGCCCCATGACTTTGAAGGGGCTCTGAAAAGCTACGATAAATGGGCACCAACACCTTTGAAAGTAGTAGAACGATCAACAGCTACAGAAGGAGTTAATCGATGGGCCTATACCACTACTGCCACTACTCCTCCTCCACCTCCTCCACCATCAGCCTCTGCACCATCACCGCCACCAGCTAAAAATAGACTATACGATCGGCTTGCACGCATGAGCCAGGACAAAGCAGCCGGTATGAATGAACGATTGATCAAGCCCATCAAGGAATTCACGCAACCTGATAATCCTCATATGATCAAAGTGGCTGTCATCGGTGCTCCCAATGCTGGCAAATCGACCTTGGTCAACAAGTTGATAGGTGAAGAGGTAAGTTATTGCACTGATATCCCGATGACTACCAAGCGCCTAATCCATCATCCTTTTTAAGGTGTCCATTGTGTCACCCAAATCACATACAACTAGGGAACGCATTCTAGCCATCTTATCCCAGGACAACTATCAAGTGGTAAAAACGCAATGTCTTTTCTTGGCCAGTGCTTTACTCATCTTCTCTATCCCTTTAGGTGTTTTTGGATACTCCTGGGATCATCTCACCGAAAGCCAAAGAAAACATGAATAGAAGCATCACCACCTCCTCTTGGCGCTCACTAGACGAAGCGGATCACGGTAAGGCGAGGGAGGAATAAACCTGTTACTGCTACTGACTTTGGTGTTACCCCTAGTGCTCATTATGATGGACAGCAAGTATATCACCACAAAGGAATCGCAAATGGTGCAAGACTTTATGATGGAACGGCTATCAACATTAAGCATCCCTGCCACCTTACTTTTCAACAAGATGGACGTTACCGGCACTGATGAATTGGCTTCTCTACAACAGATCGGCGACAAGATCAAGTCCTTATATCCTCATATCCGCAACGAACTCTATATATCAGCACTGGAGGAAGATGGAATCGAAGATGTCAAGGTAACCAGGGAAACCACAGCGCAAAAGGGCAAACACTCAGCTCTACTTTTATTTTTTGTTATCGCATGCATAGAAAATCCTATTTGACGCTGCTAAACCCCAGCCCTGGATCTATCCTCCCGAGCAAACAGTAGAAATCTCCGATTTGAAGCGGGTTGAAGAGTTGATCCGGGTCCAATTCTTCAAGCGTCTCCACCGATACATCCCTTATATGCTGAAACAAGAAAACGTGGCCTGGACTGAACTACCCAACGGTACCTTAAAGATCGAACAAAATGTCTATGTGGAAAGAGATAGTCAGCACAAGATCGTTGTCGGCGCCAATGGCATGGTCATCAATCGGGTAGTGGAAGAAGCTCGTGCTGATATCTCCAAGGCCTTTAAACGAAATATCCAACTGTTTATCCAAGTCAAGACTAGAAAAACTTTACATTAGAAATAAATAGATCAATGTTACCTTTTATGCACTTTTGAACCCCCGAATAAAGACATTGAAACCCCGCTCTTGTGGCTTGAATCCGAAAAAACATAAAGTGTGGAGAATCTTGCCCTATTCTTTCTTCTTCCTCTTCCCTTTTTCTTTTGAAACCTCGACCGACATGGAAACCAAGATCTTTGAAAGACAGCCTGGACAAGCGCCTATCAAGAACGAGTAATGGAACTTTACAAAGACAGAAGCACGGGACATACACAACTAACCGGCTGTCTATTTTATTGCTAGATTTCGAAAGGAACGTTGGTTCGACGACGAAGAATCCGGTGAACCTGAAAACTTTGCTGTCTTTGGCGACGATGATGCCGCTGAAGGTGAAAAGTTCAGCAAGGTAAGACCGGACCTTGCTTGGCATTTGCAAAAGGAAACGAAGAAAGAAAAAAAAAAAAAAGGTCTAGTTGCTAACCGTCTGTTTTGTAACTAAAGGGCGACAAGAAACTTCGTAATGAACGTGGTGCGAACAAGGGCAATCGTGGCAAGAAGCGGATTGAAGAAGGTATCAAGGTAAGTAGTAAAGTATTCAAGAGTCCTACCTTCTCACCATGTCCTTTTATATGCAGATCTGTAGCTCTACGGCCTCAGGTGAACCTTGTGCCTTTGGGGATAGGTAAGTGCATACACATTCTTGTGTAGCCACCGCTCATATGATGTTTGTTTTGATCTGTAGCTGTCGGTTCTCTCATGCTTTGGAAGATTACCTGAAGGAAAAACCTGCTGACCTGGGGACTCGATGTGTCCAATTCGAAGTGCTTGGAAAGTAAGTCGTGATTGGGCAGGTAGGACTTTTGTCTGACTAACAAATCCGATAGGTGTCAACGTGGTTACAAGTGCCGTTACCTTAATGCGCATTTGGATGAAAACAAGAAGTTGGTGATCAATGAAGAAGTAAGTCCATCCACTTTTAAATGCTTCCCTCCAACTCATCTCCCTTTGTTAGTTGGTCAAGTCAAACCCAGTATTCACCAAGAATGGTATCTCAGCCGAAAGCCAAAAAGCATTGTCAAAGAGAAAGGTAAGAGCATGTGTGTGTGAGTGACTAAGCGGAATGAACTTGACATGAAACTTTTTTTTTAGTACGAATTCCCCAAAGCAACCGCCTATCTGAACGAAGTGGCTGCTGAAACGAAGGCTTTGGAAGATCAAAAGGACGAAAACCGGAAACGAAAGATCGCAGCATGGAATGGAACCGCCAATGACGATGACACCGCCGAGGATACTGCCGCCAAGAAGGAAAAGCTCGAGGATGGTTCGGCCAAGGTGGTGGTGGAAGAATCGTCGTCCGCCGACGTTGCTGCTGATATCCCTGCCCCTGAAAAGCCTGTGGGTCCAATTGATACACAATACAAAAAGGTAAGCAAGGGTATCTGGATGACATGTCGGTTATTGACATTGTACCTTTTTTGTAGCTGATCGACTTTAGCAACAAGACCTATTTGGCTCCCTTGACAACAGTAAGGAACAAATACTACAGAAAGTCGTCGACTTACTTTTTCTCATTAGGTTGGTAATCTCCCATTCCGTCGTATCTGTAAAGGCTATGGTGTCGATATCACATGTGGTGAAATGGCCATGGCTCCCAACTTGTTACAAGGACAGCAATCTGAATGGGCGTTGACCAAACGTCACGTTTCTGAAGACATCTTTGGTATCCAGGTAAGAGGAAGGGTCGAGATGGGGAAGGGGGGAGGGTACCAAAGCGCCATACTAATAGAGTGATATTTCCCTAGATCTGTGGCTCTAAAGTGGATCAAGTGGTGAAGGCCTGTGAAGCTATCAACAATGAAGTCGATGTGGACTTTGTCGACTTGAATATGGGCTGTCCCATCGATCTTGTGTTTAAAAACGTAAGTTCACAGGAACGACATATATGACACTGACATGCATGGGCTTTTCTTTTATAGGGTGGCGGGTCTGCTTTGATTGAATCCAGGGGCAAAATGGTAAAGATGCTCCGAGGCATGCAACGAGTCATGGATATTCCCGTTACCGTCAAATTCAGAATGGGAATCAAGGAAGGCCATCCTGTGGCTGATAAGCTGATCCCTCGATTTGAAGATTTGGTAAGATACAAGGAAATAATCATCACTGTGCATTTCCACTAACTCTTTGCATCTCATATAGAACATCCCCTTGGGCACTGTAAGGACCAGAACACATCGGTTGGCTGAAAAGAAGTTACTAACCTGGTCATCCTTCTGTTTCCCTAGATTCATGGCCGATCACGCACGCAACGATACACCAAATTGGCCGATTGGGATTACATCTCACAATTGAAGCAACAAACCAACTCCATGAAGCTATACGGTAATGGCGATGTGCTCAGCTATGAAGATTATAACCGCCATAAGCAAGAAGCTGGCATTGATGGTGTCATGATTGGACGGTAATGCTCCCCATATGAAGCGAGTGAAATGACTGACACTATTGTTTGACTACAGGGGTGCTTTGATCAAGCCATGGCTCTTTGACGAAATCAAGAACCAACGCCATTGGGACATTTCTTCTCGGGAGCGATTCGATATGATGAAAAGCTTTTGCGACTTTGGTTTGGAACACTGGGGGTCGGATAGCCAAGGCGTCAACACAACCAGACGATTCCTTTGCGAATGGCAATCCTTTTTGTACAGGTAAATTGAATGCCAAAGCTCAAACCCTCGTTGATAGTCATGCCTCTTGCTTCTCTAGATACATTCCTATTGGCCTTTTGGAAGTCTATCCTCAAAAGATCAACGAACGGGCTCCTCCCTATATGGGCCGCGACGATTTAGAAACTTTGATGGCTAGCCCAAAGTCCTCTGACTGGGTCAAGTTAACGTAAGTGACACAAGATAAAGATTCCTTGAAGCGAGTACTTACCAAATGTGTGTGAAATAGAGAACGACTCTTGGGCCCTGCCCCTGATGATTTCAGCTTCATACCTAAACACAAGGCCAACTCCTTCCAAGGCTGAAATGTCTCGGCATGCTAGCGTAGATAATCTTTTGCTGTAGTATTTAATTAAGCTTGTATAGTCTATTAATAATAAAAGCACGATGGGGAAAAGGCAGGATCACTACTGTTACCAACTTCAAAGCAATGCCCTTTCTTGGAGCACTTTGGGCTTACCCTTATTAAAACTCCGACAAAGTGCTCGCATGAATCAAGTTTGTGTGACCTTTGGCATGGAGTTTGCGTATGTATGCTGTCACGTAGGTACTAAAAGGAAGGTCCCACCATCAGACCCTACGATTTGGGCTTACAGGTTACGGCTTGTAGTGGAATGAAGCGGGGTTTTAAATTCAGGCTATAAATGTGAAGGTACAATCCCCAAACACTTTTCTTTGCTTCTTCTTTCCTTCTCCATCCCTTTTTTTCATTCCATCGGCATCGCCATGGTGCCTCCTCTGGAATGAACTGTATACAACTACCTTTAATGCTGACTGAAGGGTAGCTCTCAACAACTCTCCATCTTGTCCATCTTTCCCTTGCCATAGTAACATTAACCTTTTGCATCAATGCTTGTTTTTTTTTCCTAGTTGATCGAATGCGATGACAATGGATATAGGCTCTCTGGCACCAGGGCTGGACGGACATAGGCTTAGATTAGGGATTGAGCTCAAGGGATTACGAAAAACCTGGGGATCAAATCAATCTTTTTTAAGGTGCACTCACTTTTTCCATTGTAGATTATGTAGCCATTATACTTTTGGAAGAGCTCTATTCCTTTGATCACTCCCACTGTCCACTGCCCATTGACGTTTTTAGCACCGCCTCCTCTTAGTCATTACACTAGATTAGTTACTTTATGGCAAGTACAGCACATACAGTCCGTCATCTCCACGTATAGTTTAGCCATAGTCTCATTCAGTCAATAAAAGTAAACCATTATCTAACTATAGTCTCTTGTCCTATCACATTCTGTTTAAACCCTAGTGGTCTGTCGTATCAGGCACTAGTTAGGCCAAAAGGGGTCAACACATAGTTTATACACCGCCAAGCGACGAAGTTGGCAATAAAAAAAGGGTCAGGGCTTGGCGCACCAGGTGATTTGTACCGCTACGTATCAGAGCCTCTAAGATCACTTGAGCTTATACAAAAGAACAAAGTCATGGAGATGGGTTCAAGTAGAGTTTTTATTCACTGATGAGTATATGCTTAAGCTACATGTCCTAGTGGGTGACAGTGGATATAAGGGCATGTCATGGAGTGACTAATCTAGTGTAATGAGCTAAGGAAAAGGGGACCAGTGTTATCTAGAGTATCAGTAGTAGTAGGCGCTTCGAATGGGGCAAGGGATAGTGCACTTTAACGGTACAATGGCTAGGGAATCTACTATGGACAAGATGAGTGCAGAAGAAAAAAATTTCAAGGGTTTCCCCATGTTTTTTACATTTGAAAATTTTAAAAAGGGCCTTTTTGGGCGACATGAGGCAGTGGTGGAGTCGTCATTAGCATCGTCGTCGTCCCTATTGCCGTCGTTATCGTCGTAGCCATTCTAGTGTCAAAAGAAAGAGGAACGATGCAAAAGGCAAAAAGTTAGTAATGGTAAGCAAAAGATGAACATGACGTGAGAAGGGGAGATTTACCGTTCGTTCGTTCGTTTGCTCGATCGTTCGTTCGTTTGCTCGATCGTTCGTTCGTTTGTCGTCGTGGAGTAAAGAGGATGACAGTGTAGGCAAAAAAAGTGATGACGAGGGGAAGAAGGAGCAAAAATGAAGGACGGGCAGAAATAAAGTTCTTAAGCCAAATCGGGGTTTAAAATATGGAGTATATAGGTGCACATTGTTGGAGATCCCTAACATATCAGAGTGAGCATGCTTCTACATTCCAACGCTATGATGTTGACTAACCTTTTCAATGAGAAGTAGGCTGGATCAGAGAAGATTGAATGTTGCCAAATAGGATGGCAGGGGTGGAGATCCATCATGAGCACCAAGTCTTGTATAAAAGTCTTCCTGAGCATCATGATCACCTGTAAAAATGTATTGTCAATGACGATAGACTGAATAGGATTGTTGCTGTCAGGACTGAGTTTTTTTTTTGCCGCCAATTGATCATGCCATTCGTCGATCGCCGGGAACAACTTTTTGCAGAGGCTGGCAGGTGGGTCAAGGGCTGCACGGGCAAGGTGAGAAGGAGAGAGTTCGTTTACATTCGTCATCCAAGGTCGCTTAATAGTGGGCGAGTTACTCGTGGTATAATGTGGATGAAAAGAAAAAAGTAATGAAGCAAAGAAGAAGCAACGAAGTGGAATTCCTGGAGCCATGATCGGCATTTGAAATGCCGAAGTGGAGAGCCTCGAATTTGTCAGACTCCGACAGCACGTGCCCCCCATGCCCCTCCAATAAATTGAGCCTTCCCAATTTTTTCCTCGTCTCCATTCTTCTTCCTTTTCTTTCTCGATCGATTAGTAAACAAACTCGGTGAACCCTTATCAATGTCAGAATCTTCTGCAAGCTCAAGTGCGCCAGCATCACCCTCAGCATTGCCACGTCTTGTCCTTCGATCCTACAAACCTGGTGATTTCGAACAAGTTGATTATATCTTTTACAGCACCTACTTTGCCTTGGTCCCGGAAGGTGTGAAGCAAAAGCTACGGTCGCCTCTGTTTTGGATTGGTTGGATTGGTGTGTATGGCTATCTCTTGGCCATTGTCCCGGTGCTACTTTCCGACATGTCTGTACCAAGTTGGAGTGGTCGCCTACTTCAAGCATTTATGACGATAGCCTGGGGTTTGGTCTCTTTTGCGGCCGTCTTTGTCATGACCGACCGCTTGGATGTTGTCGACCATATTGAAAAGGCCCGGCAAAACGATCTCCGCGATCCTGAAGTCAGCTATATGAATCTCATCAAGGAAGAACGTATTGTATCGGGCGAAGAAGAAGCGGCAGTGGGTCAACCTTCGTCAACAACAACAGCAACAACAGCAACGAAGCGGAAGAAGACACCCAAGAAACGTGTGACTTTTGACAAGGATACAAAACCAGCAATGGAGGTCGTGCGCATCACCAAACCTAAGGATCAGCAAACACAATCTCATTTCTGGGTGCTTCAAATGGATGGACAGGTATGTGGGACGATTGGGCTGGCACAATACAATACGATTCAATACGACCAACGACCTCCTCTTGCGCCAGCCTGGAAGAAGATTGGGCAAGCTCTCTGCGAACGCTATGGACTCTCTGTACCTTCCTTTTTACAATACGATGCAGCGGCACATCAACATGATTCGGTCTTTGCCCAAGCACATGCACCCAACACTGCAACCCTTCAACGACTCGCGGTGAAACAGGAATTCCAAGGGTGTGGACTGGCGTCGATCCTTATCAGCCGTGCTTTGGCGTGGGCTCATCAACAAGGAATCACTCAAGTGTTTGCTGTCACCAACGAAATGCAATCCCTAGCCGCCACTATCCTGCGCACTCAGCACCAATTCACAAAAGTCAAGACCGAACGCAAAGGGTGGTTTGGACAGCATGAAACTACCTGGGTCTGTCAGGTGCAACAATGGCAGGATCAACATGCCTCCCAGTCGGACAATTTATTCAAGGAAACAAACAAGACTCTCTCCTCTGCGGCTGTAAACTGATCATTGCCACCGATTCACATTTGGTAAATTGTAAAGGGCTTGGATACCGGTACTCGATGGTTTCATCTAAATGGTAGTAGTAGTAGATATAGTGGGACGCCTGGTGATGCTAATAGGCTTTTAGATTTTGTGCTCATTCATGCTTTGTGAAATAAAAAAAACTTTATACCGTCAATTACACCAGCAGGAGCTCTTTTGAATTACGGCTAAACACTATGCCGACTTCACTCATTTTAAAAACAGGCGGCATTTTGGATTGATCGGAAAGAAAGTCTGCAGCCCCCATTGTATTTCAAACTCCGTTTTGTCTACAAAGATTCGCTTTTTCACTGAATTCATTTTTTTGCTTCTTCTTTGCTTCTTCATCACTTTTTTCTTTCCATCGACATAAGCACCACACCACGATTCGCCCTCTATACAACGACCCTAGACGACGACGACGACTATCTTGTCCATCTTTGTCTTACCACGACTAACCTTCGCAATTTCTTTGGAGGGTGCACCATGCACTCCACCATAGTAGGTTATGTTGCCATTGCACCGCTAAACATCACTAATAGTTTGTCTACCTCTCTTTGTCTACTACTACTGACACTTTTATCGCCGGCAATCAGCTTCTCCCTCCTTCATTCTCTTGGTCATAACACTAGGTTAATCATTCCAAGTCCTGCACAAATCTTCGCAGTGTTCTCCCTCCCCCATGTAGCTTGAAAAATAGTCTCATTCTGTCAATAAAACTTATTTGAAAACATCTTCATCACTACCGTCTTGATTTCTATGATAGGCTCAGGGGTGCATAAACTCCGCTCCTATAGTGGTACGGTCGGGGGGTCCTAGGCTTATCACAGATTGAATGCCCTTTGGCACTTGAGTTTTGGCATGTGTGTTGTATTCGCTCAATGGCTCGAATCTGCCCAGCATTAGATCTCACAATGTTGGACATGAAGGGATTGGGGAGCATACGATCATTCCTCGGCTTATTCAAGCAGGGGGATCATTTTGCCGAGTTACTACTGAACCTGTAATTGAAAAGTTGATCTGTCCGTTCAGAAAATGAGCTGACAGTGTATACCATCATTCTCCCGCCATTAGCTCATCAAAAGGATGGATGTGGGCCGAGATTTGAGAAATGATTTTTTTGAATTCCCATTTTGCGTCGGACTTGAAATAAAAACATGAATGGTCGCTCGAGACAAAAAAGAAAAGTTTCGAAAACTTTTTTTTAAAAAATCGAGAATTGGAAGGTGTCATTAGCCTCCTGAATGACCTGTCTTCAAACTTGAACGGTATCCTCAGGAAGGCCGTACGAGCATGCACACGCCATTAGAATTGAGATTCAACCGGGTTGAAAAATGAAGTCCATGGCGGTGAGTAACCACAGGCCATCACCCATCCCTTTAGAGGCTTGAGTAAAGTCATGAGCTTATCACCGCCATGGGCTTCGGATTTCGATTTGCATTCTAATGGTATGTACATGATCGTACGGCCTTCCTGAGCATACCGTTCAAGTTTGAAGACATTTCATCTAGTAGGCTCATGACACCATCCAGCACCATGAACTTTTCGAAAAAAAGTTTTCGAAACCAAAATGAAAACCTGAGAACGGTTTTCAACTTTTTCTGGCGGAGTTTTCCAAAAGGCTGAAAAACGGCAAAAGGCCATTCAGAATTCACAAATGCCGTTGCAGCTGAACTGCGCATTGCAATGAGCTCCCCTTTGACAGACTGATTCTGCTATGGTATATGATCGTGTGCGTACCATTAGGACTCTGCTAGGCTCATTCTGAAGTGACTTATAGTGATGAACGTCTCAGGGCCAATTTAAGCGGGGTGACGGAGTTTCTTGTGATATTTTCAAGCACAGGCACATTTGATTAGTGAGCTTTTTCTGTACGGATTCTACTGTCATGTACCATCAGATTCCTACCATTGGATCCTCCCAATGGTGAAATCTTGTCTGCATGATGAGCCATTTCTCATAAACCTAGGCACGGCGGAGTTTGAAAATCCCATAAGTACTCAAGCGTAAGGGCGAAGGGTGATGGCCTGTGCTTGTTACCGCCATGAGTTCCACATTTCAAACTGGTCGAATCTCAATTCTAATGGGATGTGCATC
>LT553043.1:10019-21322 GCA_900079185.1 Absidia glauca
GCAGGAGATCGTAGTTCCATCGAGAGCCAACCATGCTCTTTCCTCACAGGATGGCGCTTAAAAAATGTATGGTTCCTGGACGGCAAACTTGATGTTGTCCGTACAAACCGACATTTCTAGTGAGCGACTGTGTAACACTACTCCATTTCTCAAAGATGTAAGGACATGATGATTGAGTGCACGTAGGCTTCCAAATGGTAGAATTCGGTATGATCAAATAGTAGATTTTATTGATTGACATATTTGGTAGACTATAACTATGACTGACCTCGGAGTCAGATTGAGAGAGGGGCGTCCATGGCAAGAACTCACTTTTTCCGTCAATCATTGAAAATGTAAACTTTTGGTCCCCTTTTTTTGTAAAAAGTCACTTTTTTTCTCAATCCGAGATAGACAACCCACCGTCAAGTTTTACAGTCACCACGATATAGTGCATATCTATCGACTGATACCCAGAATCAAGCACTTTTATGTTGTATGCGACCGTGAACGCTACGAGAAGCCTCCGAAAAGCGACTGACTGGAGTGGCACCAAAAGCAGCAAGCCATCCAAGAAAATCAGGCTTTCTTGGTATCAGCCAATAGATAAAGCGCACTTCTGAGTCTATGTCAAATTTGAAGTTGGGTTGTACATCCCGTTCACCAGATAAATGGGCTTGAAAAAAGTGAGACCAAGGTCTGTCTTTTCTTCAAAGACGGTGTTTGAATGTGAACCTTTGACCTCCATTTTTTTAAAGAGTTGCTTATTTCTCAAAAACGGGATAGACAGCCTGCCATCAAATTTCACAGATAAGACAATGCGACCCATATCTATCGAATGATACCCAGAAACAAGCAGTTTTATTTTGTATGCGGTCGTGAACACAATAAGAAGTCCCCCAAAAGCGACCAATCGAAGTGGTATCAAAAATGACAAGTCATCCAAGGAAATCAGGCTTTCTTATATTCATTCAATAGATAAAGTGCACTTCTGAGTCTATGTCAAATTTGAAACTGGGTTGTTCATCCCGTTCGCAAGAAAAATGAGCTCCAAAAAAATTGAGACTTTTCTAGGGGAATGCTACAGACAGAATCACCGGGACAGAACCAATCTGTGTATGCTGAATTTTCCGGACAATGAGGACTGATATGGTGGGGGTCTCTCTGAGTCCCTGACTTGAGTCCCAGCTATGCCCGGGACTCAAATCGAAATGAAGATAAAACCGCCCCGCCAGGCACAGGAATGGCCTTACTCTTCTTATCGGGATTCGATCGGCAAGACCCTCTCTTCTCCTGGTATCAGGTCCAACAAAAAGACACATATCAATTGCGGCTCATCAACTCGTATGGCGAGTAATGTGGGCGCGAACGTGGATCAAATACGACGCCAAGGCCGATGGAACAACACAACGATAAACGGCGCATATCTCACAAACCTTCCAAGAGATTAGTGCGATCAATGGTAGGCTTCCCCACATATGGTCGATTCTTTTATATTGCACGTGCCGCCCTTAACCCACCTACCAGCCTCTGCAAGAAGTTGTTCCCGGCGATCGGCGAATGACATTACCGACTGGCGGCAAAAGATCTCAGCCCTGGCGATTCTATTCAACCTACCGTCGCTGAAAGTGCATTTGTATAGGTGATTATGATGTTCAGGAAGACTTTTATACAAGACTCGGTGCTCATGATGGAACTCCTTCCCTGCTATCCCATTTGGCAACATTCAATCTTCTCTGATCCAGCCTATTTGTCATCCAAAAGGTAAGTCCACATCATAGCATGAAAATGTAATAGCATGCTCACTCTGATATGTTACGGATCTGCTTTCAAAATGAAGCTTAGGAACACGATCCTGCCTACGCACTCCTCCAACAGTGTGCCTGTGCATTTTACATTTCAAACCCCGATTGGCTATAAGATTATTTTTCTGGCCCGTCCTATTATTTTGCTCCTTCTTCCCCTCGTCATTACTTTTTTGCCTCCATTGTCATTCTCTTTACTCCTCGACGTCAAACGAACGAACGAACGAGCAAACGAACGAACGAACGGTAACTCTCCTCTTCTCACGTCATGTTCATCTTTTGCTTACCATTACTAACTTTTTACCTTTTGCATCGTTCCTCTTTCTTTTTACACTAGATCGACTACGACGATGACGACGGCAATAGGGACGACGACGATGCTAATGACGACTCCACCACTGCTTCATGTCGCCCAAAAAGGCTCTTTTTAAAATTTTCAAATGTAAAAAACATGGGGAAACCCTCGCAATTTTTTTTTAGGTGCACTCCCATTCCATTGTAGAATCTCGTAGTCCAAGTTACTAATAAAAGTATACCGATTTTTTGCCCATACCCTTCCGCTACTATCTCTGATACTTTTACACAGCTTGGCCATCTTTGACCATCTCCATTTGCTGGGTTTTTACAGTAGCTTAGTCATTCTCATTTCAACCCGTCGCCATTTACACATTAGCTTAACTCCGGCCTCAAACATAGTCTGTACCATATCCCATTAATCCCAATGTACCAATAAAACTTTGTCTGTATGCGAAGATAGGTCTTACGATTATGTACATGCCATTAGATTCATTACAATTAGTAAACCAATGGTGTTTTAGGAGTTGTCAGTGATGAGCTACTCATCTGTAGTTTGGTTTTTATAATGTACATGGTATTGTCATGGTTATGGATTTGAGAAACGTCTTTCGTAGGATGATTTAAGTAGGTTTTATTGATTGTAATGGGTCTAATGGGCTATGGTACAAACTATGTCTGAGGCCGTAGTTAAGCTAATGTGCAAAATGACGACGGGTTGTAATGAGAATGACTAAGCTACTGTAAAAACCCAGCAAATGGAGATGGTCAAAGATGGTCAAGCTGTGTAAAAGTATCAGAGATAGTAGCGGAAGGGTATGGGCAAAAAATCGGTATACTTTTATTAGTAACTTGGACTACGAGATTCTACAATGGAATGGGAGTGCACCTAAAAAAAAATTGCGAGGGTTTCCCCATGTTTTTTACATTTGAAAATTTTAAAAAGAGCCTTTTTGGGCGACATGAAGCAGTGGTGGAGTCGTCATTAGCATCGTCGTCGTCCCTATTGCCGTCGTCATCGTCGTAGTCGATCTAGTGTAAAAAGAAAGAGGAACGATGCAAAAGGTAAAAAGTTAGTAATGGTAAGCAAAAGATGAACATGACGTGAGAAGAGGAGAGTTACCGTTCGTTCGTTCGTTTGCTCGTTCGTTCGTTCGTTTGACGTCGTGGAGTAAAGAGAATGACATTGGAGGCAAAAAAGTAATGACGAGGGGAAGAAGGAGCAAAAATGAAAGACGGGCATAAAAAAGTTCTTGTAGTCAAATCGGGGTTTGAAATCTAGAGTGCATAGGCACACATTGTTGGAGGATGGGCGGCTTTATCTTCATCTCAAGTTGAGTCCCATCTATGACCGGGACTAAAGTCAGGGACTCAGAGAGTCTCCCGCCATTTGAGTTTTTATTGTCAGCAAAATTTAGGATACGCAGGTTGGTTCTGTCCGGATGGTTCTGTCTATAGCATTTCCCTTTTCCAAGGTCTGTTCGAACTGGATGTGAATGTCAGAAATAATTTCACCGCCACAAGCAAAATTTAACTTTTAAACTCCGTCGGGCAATTTTCTTGGTGTGGCTGGTTGAATATAAAGGGAGGCGCTTCCTTTTCTGCGCTTTCCTTTCTCCTTCTTTCTCTCATCTTTTCCCCATCTCGTCTTGCCATGTCACTGATTCTGAAAGAGGAAAACTTCGTCGTCGTTGAGGTTGGGTCTTATGTCACTAAAGCTGGGGCGGGAACTCAAGACACCAACAAACCTCCTTCCGTGGTATGTATGAACAACAATGGACGAAACGGAACTCGTAGGGTGACCTAGCCTCTTTTTCTTTCTTAGCTCGTTTCCATGGCTGACTACAACAATCCAATCCAGAACAACCTTGTTCAGTCTTGGCCGGACTTGGTAGCTTCTTGGTAAGGAAGCTACGTTTGCTCTCATCTTTAAAGTACTACCACGCTAACAGCTGTTGTTTGCTGATGTAGGCATCATATCTTATTCAAGGAACTTGGTATCAAACGGGCGTTTAATGAATCCCCTGTGCTCTTTAGTGTTCCTGTACAATGGACTAAACTGGAACACGAACGATTGACGCAGGAAGCGTTTGAAACTCTGAATGTACCTGGTCTGTATATTGCGCCGCAACCCCTCTTGACTCTGTATGGATGTGGAGCGGTTACTGGTCTTGTCGTTGATATTGGTCATAATACTACAGGTAAGATACGCTCATATGCAACAGAGTAGGCTTCTAAGTGGGTCTTTCTTTTATTTTTACAACAGATATCAACGTTGTTGTCGACAGTTTGGTGCAACCTTATTCCACTATGACGATCAACATTGGCGGAAAGCAATTCGACGCTTACCTGCTCTCTTTACTACAACAAGATGCAAAGCTGGTGGAACAGTGTCAACAAGCTGGCGTGACTTTGGACGAATCCTTTGCTCGATCCGTTCGCGAAGGGGATGATGTCTGCCATATCTCAGTGGGGCACGACTTGCAACAAACGGCAGAATCGACAGAAGATATATCCTTGGTGGGCGGTATACCTGCAGCGACATCGGAAGAAATCGTGGATAACGAAGCAGTTAGCGACGACGAGGAGGAAGCGAAGGATATCCCCGAGAATGTAGACATTGAATATCAAGGACACAAGGTAATGTTAGTTTTTGCAATGCCAAAAAAGAAGGACTTTACGCTGACTTTTCTCTTCCGTGGGACATATCATGCAGTTTACCATTGGACCTTATCGACACAAGGTGTACGATCCTCTCTTCAATCCTACACTCATCAACGAAGATACACTATCGCTACCTTTATTGATGCAACTGGCTATGCAGAATTGTGAACCACCTGAAATACGACCTAAGCTCTGGGAAAGCATCGCATTGCCTGGTGGGTGTGGACAAATAGCGGGGTTACAAAAGCGGATCAAGTCTGAAGTGGGGAAACTTTTGTCGATATCTGAAAACGCTGGCGATGTCCAAACCCGTGTGGTTGGCTTTTTGAAGGTGCCTGCTTACTTCACTGTGCTCAAGAAGAAGGAAAATCAACAATACTCAACTTGGTTAGGGGGTGAAATCGTAGCAAAGGTAAGATGATAAGCATAAAAGATGAGAACCGGACCATTCACCTTTGTATATCTTTAAGCTTGTATTCACCGATGCCAAGAATCACATCAGCAAAGTAGATTACAATGAACATGGTCCCTCTGTATGCCACACCAAGAGTTACTAAATTAGCCATTCCCTTCTCTTCCTAGCGTACTAGCCCCTTCCCTCTCCCCTTACCTTATCTCCATTCATCACATTGTAATTATCATTATGCTTTCCCTTTGCTATCTCTGTTGCCATTCAATAAACTCTTGAAGCTTTTTTAATCTTGTCCACAGTATGTACCCCTGATAAAACAAGCAGAACCACTACACGGTCGGTGCTCAAAATTCTTGGGTACCTTGATTTCGTCTTTTTTTGACCACCATTTCTTGATGATAAGAGTGAATTGTATCTGTTACCTTTGAATTGGGTAATCACAACGTTATACCAAGTAAACTCCATTCACCCTATCTGCTTAGTCTGGTACGAGGCGATCTAATGACGAAACCATATCTATGCACCTTGTTGGGTACATTTATTTCTTTCCCCTACTCTCTGAACACAGTCGGCTATATAAAACACCTCAAAATGCCAAACTACTTCCGAGGAGACAGGTTACAGAAGGTGATTTCGTACTCAATGATCAGATAATAAGATGTGAAACAAAGCTTCGGAGTTTGAAACGTCGGAATTGTAAATGCATGATTTATAGACATCGACTTTTTCCCACCCTTCTCCCCGCTCGTAGATCGGCACATGTGATGGATCGACAGAGAAAAGATAGCTGAGTGCGGACAATTGCAATTTGATACCTTCAGCTATACGTTGGTTACCAGGAGTTCTAAGAGTGATGAGCTGATAGTGACGGAAAGAAAGTTCTTTTTCAAGTAGCACCAAGAGCTTAGTACGATATCACATGTCCTTCCATATAAAGAACTGAACTGACAATCAAACATCAATACCTCAAAGGTTAAAGAATTGCCATGTGTAGGATAAGCTCAAGAGCAATGTTCTATAGGGTTATCACTTGCCTCCACCTTCACTATCCACTACAACACTTGTCCGTTTCCAAGGCTTGGTATCCGTGCTCACGGAGATAACCCTGACCCCGGTATGCCCGAGGCTCTTTTTCTTCAATTAGACCCTTAGAGATGAGTTACCTCAACCAATGTACCAATCGTAAACAACAAAATAGAAAAAAGTGTACCATTCATTGACAGTACAGACCCCACGAGACTCCATCAAGATGTTTGATTGGCTGGTTCTTTGTCCGCTTTCCCATTCTGTATCACTATCAACCCAGGCAAAGCCGTACTTCGAAGAGTGTTGTTGTCCATCCTTTCACACACACACGCACACGCACACACACATACACATACACAAGCACAAGCGGTACAACACTCATTCTATTAAAGAAGGAAAGAAAAAAAAGACGTGCTACTGATTGGTGATGGTCTCTTTGTTCGTTTTACCGGGGCGAGAATCACAAAAGTGGCCTGAACGCACTTTAACGGTTGATTGATCCCTTTACTTTTTTGATCGGAGATCGTATGTCGGAGCTTAAATTCTTAAACCATCCATTTTGGGGTTGACTTTTACGCTTTATAGTGCCTTTCTTTTTCTCCTTTTTCTTACTTTTCTTTCCTGATTACCTATCTCATTTTTAAGACCTCATTATGCCATCTACCCTATTGTTTTCGAACTTGGTCCAAACTGATAACAAACCCTCGTCGGCGCCCGTGGATCATCAAGAACAAAAGGAACGGTGGTTAAACCAAGTTGTATCAACGATTGGGTACGGAAGACAAAGAAAACATGATGAACAAGGCTGCCAGCAATGCGACATGGTGGCGTTCTACTATCGACAAGTTTTGGAGGAATCAAGACACTACGAAATGGATCCTGCTGTGCTTGAATTGGTTTGGCAAATGACAAAGATGCTATTGGAACATCTGGAGGCAAGATTGTACCATCCACTGGACTGGTTTGGCGTGATGACACGAGATCTCTGGCAGTATGCAAAGCGGCTCAAGGAAGAAGGCGTGGAAGGTGAACTGGAGAATGCGATCCGTATCACGATCTATCACTGCCGTGCTTCGATTCACCAACATGGCGGTGGGATGGACGATTTGGTCAAGGCCAGACTCTATTATCGAAAGTGTGTGTCTCTATCTACTGTGTTTGCACGACAACAATCATTACAAGATGCCGCCTCTATCTTCTTATCTCAACACCCCTTCTCTCTCTCCATGTCCTCATCTACTCTTAGCATTAGCAGTAGTCATAGTAACAGCAGTAGTCAATCATACTTCAGCCACCCTCCCCCTTTACAATCCCCTTCCTCGATCAGCTCCTCCTCCACTGTCTCCTCTTCCTCTTCGACGCCATTGATGACTCCTTGTGGTCATTGCGGGTTAGAGAAGAAGGCGATGCCCATATGCGCTAAGTGCAGGTCCCAACGGTATTGTAGTGCTAAGTGTTTGAAAGAACATCGAGCTATTCACGTTTTGACTTGCCAAAAGCCATGATGCTTATCCCTTTTTCTCATTGTCCTTACCTGCATTTGACTACCTCTTCCCTCCTCCCATATCTTCTTTATTCCCCAAAACCCTTTACTCTTCACTTCCTTTACCCTTCGCATGATTCAATAAAACGGTACTTTTCAACCTTTAAACATTATAGATACTTGTTGACGACAAAAGATCAATTACATGGTGCGCGTCTCCGAGATAGAGTCATTTGATAGAATGTGATTGTGTATAGTCATGGACGATCTTCTTTTATTCCCTTCACCTGCCTATTTCAGGATAGCCTAGCCCTTTCCGAGCCTTTTTTTTATTATCCTGCCAAATCATATGATGAGCAAAGAGATCTGTACTACCGGCAATACATGATGTAAACAAGGATGGATCTATAAAGAGGCTATGAGGGGAGGGGGTATATCAAACTATATCTACACTAGCAAATGCACTATCACACCCGCCTACAATCTGCCTGTTAAGATCCACTCGAGGTTTCCAAAGAAGAGGTGTTGATCTATCGTCTCCATCAAGATTCGTCGCATAGGTTCGATCACATCGCTTAGGTCCAAGTAACGTCCCAGTGAATGTCGTATTGTACCATCCTGTCCCGTCCATATTATCATAGCCAGTAATAGTAGTAACGATAAAGATACACCAATGAAGATAAGCCGTGCTCCAAATGTCCTGCCTGCCACTTCCCCTGGTGTACATTCGTTCTAAAGAGTGGTGAGAAGAGAGAAGAGTGAGAGGGTGCTCGATAAACTGAATGGCATTGCCTTTACCATGAAAGTCAAGGGTGTTCCTGATTCCTCCGTTGCTTTGATCGTTGTTGTGTGTTCGCCTTCATGGACCTGCAGGACCTGCAAAGGAGGAGGAGGAGGAGAGAGTTTAAATCAGTAGCAGTATAATATTTTCTATGTGATTGATTACCTCTTCTTTCTTGATGGCAGCTAGGTCAATGCCTTCCCGAGATATAAATGCAAAGGAAAGATCCAAAGGTTCGTCAGTGTGGCTGGATAAAGATGCTTCAATAGAAGAGCCATTCGTTTCAGACGTGGCGGGTGGCTGTACTGACGTCCTCGTCACAGCTACAAAAAAGCAAGTCGAGTAACCCGATTAGTATATTTGTTGTGTCTCTATGATGACATTGGGCCTTTTGATCGTTTCCTTTACCTTTCAGAATAGACAAGTCATCGTACATGGTGAGAGGTGGTGCCATGCCGATTTCGATGGAAAAGTAAAATTGAGAAGGAAAGAAGAAGGAAAAGAGTTAAGGATCCATACTTATGGGTGATTTTGCGGAGTTTGAAAATGCTATAAGTCTCCACTTTTTCCACAATTTTTTTTAATTCTTTACTTCTTCGTTTCTTCCCGTCACTTTTTTCTTACCATCGGCTTTGCCATGGCACCCCCTCTGAAACGAACTATGCATGACGACACTCAATAATGACAGCAAGCGTAAGTCTTCTTTTCAGCTTCTTGCCCACCTCTCTCTTACATTGCTAACATTAACATATACCATCATTACTCTTCTTTATCTTGACAGATTCAACAGGATGGCAACGGATATAGGCTCTCTGACACCAGGACTGGATGAACATGTGGTTAGATTAGGGATTGGACTCAAGGGAAACCCTCGCAATGTTTTTTTTAGGTGCACTTCCATCCCTTGTAGAATCTCGTAGTTGAAGTTACTGATAAATGTGTCCCAATTCTTTGCCCATTCCCTTCCGCTACTATCACTGATACTTTTACACAGCTAGGCCGCCTTTGTCCATCTCCATTTGCTTGGTTTTTACAACAGTATAGTCATTCCTATTACAACGACTTGTTGCCGTTAGACCTTAGCCTCACAACGGCCTCAAACATAGTCCTTTAGTCCTATTCCAACAATAAAGCCTACTTGAATCATTCTTCAAAAGACGTTTAGCTAAGCCATAATCATAACAAGACCATGTACTTTATAAAGACCAAACTACAGATGAGTAGCTCATCATTGACGTCTCCCAAAGTCCCCGAAAGTCCTCAAAAGTCCGAATACAGGCAAATTGAAAAGACGGAGTTTGAATAGGATTGCCCAGGGGCGAAAGTAAGCGTTGGGGTCAAGATAGCAGCCCGAAGTCTGCATGAAACAATGAAGTTATGGTTTATAAACGAGTTGCTTATATCTCAGAGGGGCGTAGACAACCCACCGTCAAATTTTACAGGCACCACGATAAAGTGCATATCTATCGACTGATACCCATAAACAAGTACTTTTACCTTGTGTGCGGCCGTGAACGCTACGAGAAGCCCCCAAAAGCGACCAATTGGAGTGGTTTAAAAAACGGAAAGCCATCCGAGGAAATCAGGCTTTCTTGATATCAGTCGATAGATAAAAAGCGCTTCTGATTCTGTGTCAAATTTGAAGTTGGGTCGTTCATCCCGATCACAAGAAAAATGAGCGTTAAAAAAAGTAAAACTTTTTCCAGGGGAATGCTACAGACAGAACCACCGGGACAGAACCAATCTGTGTATGCTGAATTTTGCGGACAATAAGGACTGATATGGCGGGGGACTCTCTGAGTCCTTGACTTGAATCCCGGGCATAGCTGGGACTCAATTCGAAATGAAGATAAAACCGCCCCGTCAGGCACAGGAATGGTCTTACTCTTCTCATCGAGAATCGATCGGCAAGGTCCTCTCTTCACCTGGTATCAGGTCCAACAAAAAGACACATATAAAATTGTGGCTCATCAGCTCGTATGGCGGGTAACGTGTGTCCGAATGTGGATCAAATACGGCGCCAAAGCCGATGGAGCAATACGACGTTGGAGGGCATATCTCACCAGCCTTCCAAGATAAATGATGCAATCAATGGCAGGCTTCCACACCAATGGCTGATCCTTTTATTTTGCACGTTCCGCCCTTAACCCACCTACCAGCCTCTGCAAGAAGTTGTTCTCGGCGATCGACGAATGACATGACCGACTGGCGGCGAAAGAACTCAGTCCTGGCGATCCTATTCAACCTACCTTCGCTGAAAATGCATTCGTACAGGTGATCATGATGCTCAGGAAGACTTTTATATAAGACTCTGTGCTCATAATGGAACTCCACCCCTACCATCCCATTTGGCAACATTCAATCTTCTCTGATCCAGTCTATTTGCCATTCAAAAGGAAAGTCAACATCATAGCATTGAAATTTAGTAAAATACTCTCTCTGATATGTTAAGAATCTGCTTTCAAAATGAAGCTTAGGAACACGATCCTTACCCACGCACTCCTCCAACAATGTGTGCCTATGCACTCTTGATTTTAGACCCCGATTGGCTATAAGATTATTTTTTGGCCCGTCCAATTATTTTGCTCCTTCTTCCCCTCGTCATAACTTTTTTGCCTCCACTGTCATTCTCTTTAATCCACGACGTCAAACGAACGAACGAACGAACGAACGAACGAACGAACGAACGAACGAACGAACGAGCAACGAACGGTAACTCTTCCCTTCTCACGTCATGTTCATCTTTTGCATACCATTACTAACTTTTTGCCTTTTGCATCGTTCCTCTTTCTTTTGACACTAGACCGACTACGACGATGACGACGGCAATAGGGGCGATGACGATGTTAATGACGACTC
>LT553043.1:21636-38647 GCA_900079185.1 Absidia glauca
AACCAAACTACAGATGAGTAGCTCATCACTGACAACTCCTAAAACACCATTGGTTTACTAGTTGTAACGAATCTAATGACATGTACATGAGCGTAATTTCTATCTTCGCCTACTTACAAAGTTTTATTGGTAAAATAGGATTAATGGGCTATGGTACAGACTATGTTTGAGGCCGGAGTTAAGCTAATGTGTAAATGGCGACGGGTTGAAATGAGAATGACTAAGCTACTGTAAAAACCCAGCAAATGGAGACGGACAAAGACGGCCAAGCTGTGTAAAAGTATCAGAGATAGTAGCGGAAGGGTATGGGCAAAAAATCGGTATACTTTTATTGGTAACTTGGACTACGAGATTCTACAATGGAATGGGAGTGCACCTAAAAAAGAATTGCGAGGGTTTCCCCATGTTTTTTACATTTGAAAATTTTAAAAAGAGCCTTTTCGGGCGACATAAAGCAGTGGTGGAGTCGTCATTAACATCGTCATCGCCCCTATTGCCGTCGTCATCGTCGTAGCCGATCTAGTGTCAAAAGAAAGAGGAACGATGCAAAAGGCAAAAAGTTAGTAATGGTAAGCAAAAGATGAACATGACGTGAGAAGAGGAGAGTTACCGTTCGTTCGTTCGTTCGTTTGCTCGTTCGTTCGTTTGTTCGACGTCGTGGAGTGAAGAGAATGACATTGGAGGCAAAAAAGTAATGACGAGGGGAAGAAGGAGCAAAATAATACGATGCGCAAAAAAAAAATCTTATAGCCAATCGGGGTTTGAAATCTAGAGTGCATAGGCACACATTGTTGGAGGAGTGTGTGGGTTGGTTCGTACTATATCAAGCCCAGGTTTCAAATCCCTACGTGCCCTTAGCAAGAGTTTGTAAAGCACTTGGAAGAGTCAATGGAATTTTCAGTAGATGTCTCGGTTGACAAAGGCATGAGACTGGACTAGTCATGCTCTCAATCTAAAACTTGAAGCTATGCGCAATTGTCCCGAAAAGGCAACCATCATGCACCGACAATTGATTTGGCGCTTGTTTTATCTAGTGGATGGCTAGGCAAAAGCACGTAAAAGGATCCCTACTTCGGCAAATCCTAGATTTCCACATACGTTGTACAGACACTTGAAGGCGAGCTATCATGCAAACTGCGAGACTTGAGATTCTAACAAGTTGGAGATCATGCACATTCGACTTTGATCTTCTCGAGGTCGACTTTAAACCCCGCCATCGTGGAAGACATCATTTTGCAGATGGGAAAACGGCTTTTATGTACTCAATTTGATAGATGAACATTTGAAATAAATGACGCCCAGCATTTGATGATCTTGTTTCATGTTAGCCCTAGACAAACCAACCGGAGTTTGACGGGTTGAAAAAGAAGGTCGGGGGACGAAGATCAGTGATAAAGTGCTTCTATTCAAGATCACTGCGATTGAGTAACAGTAGATCTAATCCGAAAACATAAAAAATGATCAATGAGAATTACCTCAAGTGGATGATAGAACTCGTCAATGTTTCATTTGTATATTGGTCATCAGTGAAGGAAACGGTTTATCCGAAAGTCAAATTCTTCTTTTATCTCCTTTTTCTGACCCCCTTTTTTCCCTGTCCCCTGGTTTCCTCAGGAAAGATCGACCATTCATGCTTATATCATATATGCATAAGGCACACATAAAAGCAATTCATCTCTTTTTCCTTCCTTCTTTCTTTCTTCCTGTACTTTTGAGCGACAACACCACCTTTCATCATACCATTAGCCTATCATGCTTTCACGCTGGGACGTACCAACTCTGGCATTGACTACCTCTAACATCCATGCAGTTTCACAGACCTCGAGGCAGAGTGGTAAATGCAAAAGAGATTGTTTTAAACTCCGAATGATTGGCTGGAAGGGAACTGACAAAAACCCATTCTCATATTGCAGCATCACACAAAAACCATTTTGAAATCGACTGGGCAATGAAACACTCTGACGATGAAATTTGGATAGGTGGGCAACAAGAGTTTACAGTGTCACCACCGTCCTTATGTACGACAATCGACGGATCGTGGTCAGACTGCCGATCCTTTACATCATCCTTTTCCTTGGCATCCACACTAGACGACACAAAACACACCGACTATGCAACCAACCACACTAGAAGCAACGCTGACGACGATAACTACCAGCCGATAGCGATTCGATCCAGTCTCCCCATCAAAATCGACCCATCGAGGAAAACCCTGCGGGCGGAGTTCGAAACAATTTATGCAAACCGAAACAGGGCAGTTGGCGAAGCTGAGCACGCAGAGTACATCCTGGATTCTTACGATGACGATAACGAGACGCTTTTGGGTGACGACATTGAAATTGAAGCATCCACTTTGATCTGTCTTGGATTTACAAAACAAACCCCTGTGATTGCAGATCCCCCATCACTTTTGACCAGTATGTTACTGCATCGCCCCCCTGCGTCTGCTTCGGTGGCCAATGAGACGCAATCGCCTGCCCATCCGTCTATCAGATTGGTGGAGAATGATTGCCTATCCCAAAGCTTGAAACAACAGGTGCTATGGGAAAACATGATGAATGGTGTGATAAAACGGTCCAAAAATAACCTTGCCGACACTGCCTCCAACCTGCCAACCGATTTTCTTTATGCATTCACTGGATTCTGGTGATCATTGTCATTGCGCTCTTTTTTTTTCGGCAGCAACAACATTCACGTACAGTCTAACATACCCCCTCCCTTCCCTTTGTTGTTTCCATATAATACACACACTTTTATAGACTGTATACGTACGTGTTGTTACTTTATCTATAGCTACCTCTCTCTATCAACCTGTATGTTACCCTTTCGCCACACACTAGTCCTTGTTTCCTATGCATGAAACCCCCAATAAAGAAAAAAGCGGAGTTTACAATTTGCATGAATCCCCCTCTGGATGCACTACGGCGATGATGGTCAAGTATTAGGAGCTAATAAGACTTTATTTTCTAAATCAGTGATTGATGTTAATAGTGATGATAATTTTGGCGCTTTCTAAAGATAAGCACAAGAAGATGACCTATAATTAGATATAGGGGACGGATAAGGGAGGAGGAGTTGATGAGTTTGTCGAGAAGAGATTATGTATAAGGTGACAAGATGAGGCTAATGTAAATGGATGATGTATGAAGAGTTACAAATAAAAAAAACAGCTACCATGATAAGATAAAGAGTCTATTCCCATTCGATAGTAGCAGGAGGCTTGGAGCTGATATCGTAGACGACCCGGTTGACACCCTTGACTTCGTTGATGATACGAGAACTGATGCGCTTCAAGCAGACAAACCATTCAGCAGAGGCAAAGATATCGGCGGTCATAAAGTCCTTGGTTTCCACGGCACGCAAAGCAATGACTTGTTCGTAGGTACGCTTGTCACCCATGACACCAACAGCCTTGATAGGCAACAAGGCGGCATAAGCTTGTGAGATATTTCGGTAGTAGCCGTTCTTCTTGATTTCTTCAATGTAGATGTTGTCGGCCAAACGAGCGATTTCGACTTGTTCTCGGGTGACTTCACCAAGCACACGGATGGCGATACCTGGGCCAGGGAAGGGATGGCGCCACACCAATTCGTCATCTAAGCCAAGGATCTTGCCAAGAGCACGGACTTCATCCTTGAAGAGTTCACGGAGAGGTTCGATCAACTTGAGCTTCATATCGTCCAAAAGACCACCGACGTTGTGATGAGTCTTGATGGTAGCACTGGGACCCTTGAAGGAGATGGATTCAATGACATCAGGATATAAGGTACCTTGCAACAAATACTTGATCTTGCCTTCGGATTGAGTGCGTTCCAATTCTTGTTCGATCAATACACCTTCTTCTTCAAACACATTGATAAAAGTGTTGCCAATGATCTTGCGCTTTTGTTCGGGATCAGTGACACCCTTGAGGCGGCCCAAGAAGAGATCGGCAGCATCGGCCACCTTGATGTTGATACCCATCTTGTCACCGAGCATTTTCTTGACGTTGGCACATTCGTTGAGACGCATCACACCGTTATCGACAAGGACAGCATGGAAACGAGTACCAATGGCTTCGTGCATCAGGCGGGCAGCCACAGTGGAGTCGACACCACCAGAGACGGCACCAATAACATGATCAATAGGTCCAACAACACCTCGGATACGTTCGATTTCCTTGTCGACAAAAGATTCCATAGTCCATGACGCATCGCAGTGACAGATTCCAATGACAAAGTTGTGTAATAATTGCTGACCGTCTACAGTGTGTGTCACTTCGGGGTGGAATTGGATACCTGGTACAAATCAACACAAAACAAGGTTAGGTTTGCCCTTATTGTTCTCTCCCTTATACTTACCAAAGAAGGGCTTTTCTTCATGAGCAACAGCGGCAAAGGGAGCAGTGCGAGTTTCGGCAATGACAGCAAAACCAGGAGCGGCAGCAGAGACTTGATCACCATGACTCATCCAGACTTGCACATTGTCACCATCCAAACCGGCAAAGAGCTTATCGATGAAGGGATGTTGAGGATGCTTCTTGATGGAAAGCACAGCATGGCCATATTCACGGTGTTCACAAGCATCGACCTTACCGCCCATGTAAGTGGTCATTTCTTGGAGACCATAGCAGATACCAAGGATGGGGACACCGGCATCAAACACAGCGGGATCCACGCGGGGAGCGTCCTTGTCGTACACAGAGTAGGGAGAGCCAGACAAGATAATACCCTTGGGCTTGAAGTGGAGATCAGCCATCTTTTGAGTGCAAGGCAAGAGTTCACAGTAAACACCCAATTCACGGACACGGCGGGTGATCAAGTGGGAGTATTGGGACCCAAAGTCCAAGATAAGGACGGTGTCAAACATTTCATTGACCTTGGTAACGTTTTCTTGTTCAAGTACGGACATTGTGAAAAAGAGTTGTGGAGAAGAAGAAGAAGCGAGACAAGTCAAAAAATTTTCAGTTGGTTTAAAAGAGGGAAAGAGGCGGGGTCAAATGTCAAACCTAAGCCACTATTCCCGGTCTCTATTTTTGACATTTCAACTCCGCCTCAGGCACCAGCATTACTGCTAACTGTAAAATGTTTTATTATGACGATGAATGAAGATGTATGAATAGGAGGTTATACAATGACAGTAACTATAGTAAAGGTACATGGTAAGATATAATTGTAAAGTAAAAGGGAGAGAGAGGAGAAGGAAGCTTATTCTATACTAGGCCAACCATTCAGAGAGCCCATGACACTTTGAGGATTTCCCTTTTGACGGTGCTATCACTTTCAAACACCTTTTCAACCTTGAATTTGTCCCCGTCTTCATCGATTGCCTTGTTTACAAGTTCACGGAATGGCAAAATACCACCACCAACACCAAAATAGACTGTTTTCGCCGCAACGTACCTAATAGAGCTAGTGTTAGAGAAGAGCCTAAAAGTTTTCAACGCATTGTCACTCTTACCCAACACCGTGCGGCTTGACAAGTGCTTTTTGGAAAACACGGATGAGATCAGGCAGAGAATGTTCAGCATAGATGGTTTCCGAAGTAATCAGCATATCGTATTTCCGAGTCAATTGTGTTGGTAAGCCTTCCCAGTCACCAATAAAAGCCTTGGTGCGTTGTTGCAGTTGTTGTAGCATGTCAGGGACCTTATCAGCAGGGATTTCAGCTTCAGCATCGCAGGTCACAGGGTCCTCCATCACTTGGTCCTTTTCTTCTTCATCGCCTTCCCCGTCCTGCGTTTCATCACCGTTGTCGTCATTGTCGTTGTCGTTGTCATCGTCGTCGTCGTCGTCTGAGGAGGATGGTTCGTCGACAAGATCGCCATTCGCTAAAGCTGCTGTTGGTTCTTGAGGGGAGAGGATGGTATTCAACAAGATATTTGGGAGCGTAATCAACCGGATGACTTGGTCGTTGTAGTCTTGTACATCCACAATGTTGCTTGGGTGGCGGGCCAAGAGGTACAATGAAGGTAGAGCAGAGCCACATCCGATTTCCAGGACTTGTTTGCCTTGCATTGCCTCATCAGGAAGAGACGAGAGCCATTGGACAAGATCAATCGAGCATTCCCACGTTTTGAAGCCGCCTTCGTAGACTCCTCGCACCAGATCGCTGTTTCCTGTCAGATTCAACATGTCCAGCACCTTTTGATCTTCATCGCCGTCGTGCTGCTGTTGCTGTAATGTATCTTGTTCAGCCATCTGGAACTTGACATCGGCCAAGGTGCGTTTGTAAATGGGAAGGGCGACGTTAGGGATGGTGAGAATATCAGCTTGAATCACACTGGGCAAAGGGGAGCTCTAGTGGTTGACAGGGAAAAAGAGTGTTAGTTTTGAGGTATGTCCTTAAAAGTTTCTTAATAGTGACAATCACTCAGCCAATGTTCTTCCAACGCCTTACCAGGATGTCATATTCTTTGCAAGGCAATTTAGTAAGATCTTCACTCAAAGAGAGATCGTTCAATGAGGTTTCCAAATGTTGTTGTTGGTTGTCAGTTTCGTCTAAGTCAAGATCGTCCACCTATTCCATGAAAGATAGGTCAGTATGTGGGCATTGTTCACTTGATCTTCTATGGTGCATGCAAGTCTTCTTTACCGTAAAGTTGAATTTGAATGCCATGATGTGATTACAAAGTGAAAGAGGACAAGAAGATTGAATTTTTTGTTTTTCCTTCCTTCTTTAAGTTGATCAAATATTTTCAAACTCCGCATTATTTGAAATGGATTCCTCGATCCATCAGGTCTCTTTCGATGTCTAATCATTGACCATCTTTATACATCTCCCAATAAAGTGGCAAGTAATGTTGAGACCTGATGATTTGGGCGTACGGAGTCTCCGTCTTTCTTAAGCTATATATAGCAGTCAAGTTGATTCAGAAGAAGGGGCTACGTACAGTACTCTCGTAATAGCTATCGAATGGGGAAACCGAGTCTCTACGTTCTGATGACTGTCAACTTGGTACCGTAGATGATTTTATTGAGCCAATGGTAGCTGACTGTCAGACTCTGTTATTTGAATGCATTTCAAATCCTGATGGCGGGCATTCATGCAAAAGGAGAAACCTTTTTGGGGGGATCCTCGTGGTCTAGTATTCCAAAAGTTATGATGTCATGGTATTGGTCTATTGGTATACACAATAATGTATTCTGTTAACAAGAAAATGAAAGACATGGTATGGCAATGTCATTCCAATTCGATTACTCTGCCCAAGTTGAGTTACCTTGGCAACTGTCAAAAGTGTCAAGTCAAATAGCTTGTTTTCAAACCCCGCGTATGTCTACAAAAATATAAAAGCTTCTTTGGCCTCTCATAAATTGTACTTGAAATCATCTCCATACGCAGGATTGAGGACTATGCGCACGGGGCTGGGGATGCTCCACACAGCACCATACGTCCAGGACCAATCAAAGGTCGGCATTTGAAATAAGCCTACGCAGAGGACCAGTCTGATAGTGTTCATGAATCCGTTCGACATCCAAATGCATGTTTCTTGGTATCATGCAATAGATGCGAAGCATGTCCAAGCTGCTGTCGGATTTGAACGCAGGTTGTCTATCTCAGTTCTGAGAAATAAATCATTCTTCGCAAAAAAAGGGTTGAGCCATCCCCGTGGAAAACGTTTTGTGTCTCTTTCTCTCCCGAACCGAATGAACAACCTGCCCTCAAATCTGACAGCAGCTTGGAAATGCTTTGCATCTATTGCATGATACCAAGAAACATGCATTTGGGTGTCGAACGGGTTCATGGACGCTATCAGACTGGTCCTGCGTAGGCTTATTTCAAACGCCGACCTCAGATTGGTCCTGTATGTATAATCCTGTGTGGAGCATTACCTCTGTGTGGAGCATTCCCCTTTGAAAAAAGTCTCACTTTTTTGGAGCTCATTTTTCTTGTGAACGGGATGGACAAACCAACTTTAAATTTGACATAGACTCAGAACTGATTTTGATCTATCGACCGATAGCAAGAAAGCTTGATTTCCTTGGTTGACTTGCCATTTTTGACACCACTCCTATTAGTCGCTTTTGGGGGGGGGGAGCTTCTCGTAGCGTTTCACGGCCGCACACAACGTAAAAGTACTTGTTTATGGGTATCAGTCGATATATATGCACTTTATCGTGGTGCCTGTGAAATTTGACGGTGGGTTGCCTATGTCAATTCGGAGAAATAGGCAACTCTTTTATAAACCATCGCTTCATTGTTTCATGCAGACTGCCGCTGCGCAACCCTATTCAAACTCCATCTTTCCAATTTGCCCGTGCGCATTGTCTCTGCGCGGAGAATTCCCCAATAAAAACGGGCCGGGGCTTGGCCCACCGGGTGATTTGTACCGCTACATATAAGAGTCTCTAAGATCGCTGGAGCTTATGCAAAAAAAGAAAGTCATGGATATGGGTTCAAGTAGGTTTTTTATTGACGGAATGAGACTATGCTTAAGCTACATGTTCTAGCGGGTGGCAGTGAATACAGAGTTTGTTATGGAGTGGCTAATCTAGTGTAATGAGCTAAGGAAAAGGGAGGGGGGGAGCAGACCAGTGTTATCCAAAGTATCAGTAGTAGTAGGCGTTGGGAATGGGTCAAGGGATAGTGCGCTTTATGGGCACAATGGCTAGGCAATCTACTATGGACAAGATGAGTGCACCTAAAAAAAAAATTCAAGGGCTTCCCCATGTTTTTTACATTTGAAAATTTTAAAAAGAGCCTTTTTGGGCGACATGAGGCAGTGGTGGAGTCGTCATTAGCATTGTCATCGTCCCTATCGTCGTCGTCATCGTCGTAGCCGATCTAGTGTCAAAAGAAAGAGGAACGATGCAAAAGGCAAAAAGTTAGTAATGGTAAGCAAAAGATGAACATGACGTGAGAAGAGGAGTGTTACCGTTCGTTCGTTCGTTCGTTCGTTCGTTCGCTCGTTCGTTCGTTCGTTTGACGTCGTGGAGTAAAGAGAATGACATTGGTGGCAAAAAGTAATGACGAGGGGAAGAAGGAGCAAAATAATAGGACGGGCCAGAAAAATAATCTTATAGCCAATCGGGGTTTGAAATGTAAAATGCACAGGCACACTGTTGGAGGAGTGCGTGGGCAGGATCGTGTTCCTAAGCTTCATTTTGAAAGCAGATCCGTAACATATCAGAGTGAGCATGCTACTAAATACTAATGCTATGATGCTGACTTATCTTTTGAATGACAAGTAGGCTGGATCAGTGAAGATTGAATGTTGCCAAATGGGATGGCAGGGCGGAGTTCCATCATGAGCACCGAGTCTTGTATAAAAAGTCTTCCTGAGCACCATGATCACCTGTACAAATGTAATGGCAGCGACGGTAGGTTGAATAGGATTGTTGTTGTCAGGACTGAGCCAGTCGGTCATGTCATTCGTCGATCGCTGGGAACAACTTTAGCAAAGGCTGGTAGGTGGGTCAAGGGCGGCACGGGCAAGGTAAAAGGATCGACCATCGGTGAGGAAGTCTACCATTAATCACATCATTTCTATTGGAAGGCTGGTGAGATATGCCCTTCATCGTTGTGTTGTTTCCTCAGCCTTGGCGTTGTATTTGATCCTCGTACGCACACACGATACCCGCCATACGAGCTGATGAGCCGCAATTGATATGCGTCTTCTTGTTGTTACCCTAGCTGTCATCGTTAAAGCTTGCTATGTGTAGTTATATCAGAGGAGGGCGCTATGGCAAAGCCGATGGTAAGAAAAAAAAAGTGATGGGGAAAAATGTGGAGACCTGTCGCATTTTCAAACGCCGCCACCTTCCCCGCAAAATTCAGGGCATTGGAATTTGAAGCGAGCCATGGATAGACTGACGTGAAGCAGATGATGTATGTAAAAGAGGGTTGTTTTTTATTTGATTGACAGATAAACAAAAAGGATATATACAAGAATGTAACACAACTGATTAAAAACAAAAAAAAAAGAAAGAAGGAGTCCTTCCTAACAGCTAACTAACGAATAAAGAGTAACGGACTAGATTTACTTTTGGGAGTTGTTCAACACATGCGTACTTGGCCACTGCTTTCGCCGATGATGTCGCCGTCCATTTTCCGTAGCCCAAGTAAAAAGTCGCCGAGGTCTTCGTGATTCACATCAGACTCTTTGGTGCGTCCATGCATAGATGAAGAGCGGGTGTCGATGCAAATCGAGGCAGGCCGGCGTCCAGGGCCATCGAAGGATAACCGATCTGTAATATTGATAACGTTGGGTGGCTTTGGTGTTGCATTGTGTCTTTGGTGTGCCATGACTGGAGAGGAAGGGACGGAGACTGGTGGTTGGTGATGAGAACTGAAGTGCCCCTTAGTTGATGCCGAAAGCGATTCACCTAGTTTGTTGTTTGCATCATCGACGTCGTTGAAAGACGCATACTCCAAGCCAGTAGATGCATAGTTCCAAGGTCGAGTCGACGAGGGCAGCGGCTTGGCGGATAGTCGAGGAGACGCTGACCTTGTGTCGCCCTTGTTGAGGATCCCGTTGTATGTGATCTCCATTGTATCTGACAGCAATGGCTCTTCTGTTGTCTTTGGTGATGTAGGTAGCTGTTGGTGACGATAATAGTAGTATTGCGGATTGGATGCGGTCGATGAGGATGAGGATGATGTTGGTGGGCTGTTTCCTGGCAGAGGTGTTGAGTTTGATATGGTGGGTAAAGTGGTAGAGATCATTGGTTGAGTGTGTCCCAGTACATGCTTGGGAGGTGTGGTGGGCTTCCCATGGTGATGGTGATGGTGATGAAGGTGATTAGAATTGTGGTAGTGGGAAGATGGCTGTTGCTGAATATGGTGAGCATGATGATGAGGTTGGCTGATGTGATGCTGCTGGGGAGAGGCAAAGCTATTAGCAAAGAGGTCTGGTGATGATTTACTGGCATTGGTGTTGTGGATCATCCAATCGTTCGGGATATCTAAGCTTCGTCTATTTTCATTAGGACCCTGTAGGAAGATGGTGGATCGAACCTTGGGGGTAGCAGAGGGGGCGCGGCGATTAGGCGTTGGTGTGAGTAGTTCTTCATAATCTTCCTCCTTGCCACTGTCGCTTGATGACGAAGAAGATTGTTGTTGAGAATCCAATAAGCATTGCATATCCACGCTTTGCGACTTTCTGTGGCGGAGGGGTCTGGCTGGTGGTCGCTGTGAGCTGCTACCTGTCATATTGGATGAGGTGTGTGACGAGGATTTAGAAGCTTGTGTAGACTGGTAGGAAGATAATCGGTAGGTATTGGAAGAGGAGGAATAGTGATTGTATACTGGGGTGTTGTGTTGTGTGCTGAATGTGGGTGATGTTATCGGAGATCCAAAGGAAGTCGAGCGAGACCGAAGGTTTTGTAGCTGAGGTGAGAGTGCGGTAGATGAAGTCGAGTTGGTGGAGACGGTGGACACTGTCGAGTTGGAGTCCAAAAGTGATAGCGGATCACCTTTAAGAAAACTGATGGCTGTTTTCAGAGTGACCAGGGCAAACCTAGCCGAAGTATAGCCAGTTTGTTAGCGTACATGCCATTGTTCTGTGAGTCGTTTAATTACTTACCCATGCTCGGATCGTTCCATGTGTGATAATCGGAAGTGCTCGATATAAAATGCCAGGCTAGCAATGCGACGTATCTGAGAGCGAGTGATAACATAAGCCAGTAGAGGGATCATTTCATCAGTTGTTACAGAAGATTCTAAGTGGTAAGAAGAGAAGGGGGCAAGCGTGTAAGTACAACATGATAAGCCTGATCGATCAGATCCTCTCACTATTGGTTCCCAAGTTAGCTTACCATTTTGAATTGAGCCATTCCTGACTTCCTTTGCATAGCCATCCACCGCAGCAGCGATCAAGTCCAGGGTTGATTTCACACAAGCGACCTTTTCCAAGGGAGTGAAAGCCAAAGAGTTCGAGGCTACGGTATTTGTGGTGGCAGGGTTGTCATGGCGATGATTGGAAAGTGGTGTGTCAGAGTCAGCATCCGTCCGTCGTAAACAGGCAATGGCTTGATCAAAACAAGAGAGGGGCATTTCAGAGATCGGGTAGCTGACGGCGTAGCGCTGAAGAGTGATACCGTCCCTGGAATAGCATTCGCAGATAGAGTTGATATAAGCATCTTGAGATTGAAGGATAGAGCGCAGTGATTGGATCCAAATCTTTTCGTGAAGGAAGCCCATAACCACACTATAAGAGTTGGTACGGTTAGTATAGTTTGTAAAAGAGTCATCATCGCACATGATATGATATATATACTAGAGGGTGAACTTACTTTTCTACCAGTTCCAAAAAGTGGTCGTGTTCGGCCTGGATGCGACATGTATCACGAATCAGCTTGTTTCTTTGTAGCATTGTCTATTTGTTGATCAGAGTCACTTGAGAGAGTTCTATTTGATCACCACCCATCTTGTCCCTTACCTTGTAGGCCTTGGTATAGATGTGTTGGATCTTTTCCACAGTGTAGTTGTTGAAGCCACGGATGTAAACATAGGTATCGACAAACTCTTGTACGGCGGACTGCAATTCCATCAAGGGTTCGACATTTTCAGCAAACATATTAAGGAAGTCAAAGTCACTATATAGAAAAGGGAAAGAGGGTGAGAAATGTGGTGTTTAGGGCGGTGGTGGAAGCAAGCGAACCTTTTTGAGTTTCGAAGAGTTGGGATGTTGATGGTATTTCGACTTTTCTGGTACTGTTGCTATAAACACAAAGAAGGGTCAAGAGTCAAGGATCAATGCATATTAAAGACCATGGACTTACAGATGCTTCGCCTTCTAGGGGTCTTTGGGTTATATATACACGCACCTTCTTATTGCCAACATAGACCCATTCTTCGGTCATGATGTGGACGGTTCTTTGCTCTCTGAAGCCTACAGATAGGGGTAGATCGGCAAATCAGTCAATCAGTCAGTCCATCAGTCCATCAGCTTTACATACGGATTCAATACAGCATTGATTTCTTACCAGAGACAGTGGATATGAGAGAGCGTTCGATTGATATGACTTTTCCATTAGCAGCTTGATATTGGCCACGGTAGTATGGCGAAGAGTTGTAGCAGTGTGTTTCTATGTATAAGAGATGGATAATAGGTCAGGGGACAAGACATAAGATTGGTGTTTTCTTCAGTTACCTATAAAGTCTTTTGTCAGGACGAGACCTCCTAGGGATCGAGAGTGCGGTATGCAGACGACCATGGAGCGGATAAAGATGTTGTTAAAGTGAGATCGTAGGTATATATAGAAGCTGTTGTCTTCGACTTCTTCAGGGACCAAAGGAGGCGCAGGTAAGGTAACAGAGGCGGGTTGTGAGCGAGATGATGTTGAAGAGGTTGGTGAAGGATTAGGTGACGTTTTCGCCTGGACCATGGAAGTCAAGATTGGGTACACTTGGTCTCGTAGTGACGAAGAGGGAAGAGAGTGGAAGGTCTCCTCTTGTTTCTTCTTGTTTCCAGTTTTCATGAAGAAGGGGAATGAGAAGGACATTAACGATAAAAAAGAAGGATGGGATGTAAGTGATCTTCGGGTATGGATATATAAGTATGTATAGTTGTGGAAGGGATGAATACGAAAGGGAAAAAGAGAGGGAGAGAAAAGGGTCAAGATAAACAATAGAGTGTAAAAAATGGGGGAGGGGAAAAGAGCGAAGGGGAAAGAAAGAAAGAGAAGAAGAAAAAAAAAAAGGTCCAAGGGATAAAATAGATCAAAAAGACACAGGTGACCGGAGTTGAAATGAAATCTTTCACTTTGAAACGCTGTCTCCCAGTATGTCTTACAGGTGTATCAAGTCCTTCTCTCACAAAGTGTTAGCAGGTGGCGCAACATACAAAAGATATCATCATGAAGGATTGGGCGTTTTCTATTTGGATTCGGTCCATAAGTCCAGTTTAAGCCATGAAGAGAACCCATCACCAAACTAAGGCCTGGGCGGGGTTTGAATTTGTAGGGCGGCATCTATAGAAGGGTGGATTCTTTCAAGAATTGGCGATTAGACCTTCTTCTTTCTTCAACTCTACACTTTTCCCCCTCCCCTCCGACACAAGAAACAAGAAAGAACTACTTTGATAGTTTGGTATATGTGGACTGTCTATCATGCGAAGTCTCAACAAGTTCTCCAAGACCATCGACATTAAGCTTGTGGAGGAAAAGTACTACTTTCCAGGTCAAACGATCAAAGGTAAGTGTTATAAGGATTCACCTCATGGTTGATGCTTACTTCCTTCCCGTTCCGTAGGGTTTGTCAATGTCCATCCTAAAAACCCAACAAGGACCAACCATATTGTCGTCAAATTCACAGGTGAAGTGGCGCTATCGGTGAAAGAAAAGGACGCTCTCTCTCTCTTCCAAAAGACCAAGATCATCCAACTGGCCGGTGACGAAGAACAAACAAAGTGTTATATCATGGAAGCCAAGCTGCATAGCTTTCCTTTTGAATTTGTGGTACCTGATGATATCCAACTACCAAGCGCCATGGAGGTAAGTTTGTAGTTAGTGACCCCATCTGATCGCAAATTGTCATTTTACCTACTTTTTGTTACTGTGGTACTTTTATGTGGTTAGGTTAACAAGAAAGTACGGATCCGATACACCCTCTCCGCATTACATGACAAGCCTATGGTACCAGAATCATTATGCCCTAAAGCAGAGTATCCGGTGCATATCTTGGAGTTTATTGACATCAACGACGACAAGTACAGGATCCCTCAGAACAAGTCCTCTCAGGTGCTCCTACCCTTATCAAAACCAATGAATCTATGTGGCGTCTGGGCCTTTCTACCACGCTGTGGCTTTACTCGCGGTAAGAATGATTATGCACGGCAACACATGCGTGCTTCTCACTGCAGATGAGGGCTTCCCAGTCATATTGCTCTTGTTTGTTTATGTTTACTGATCTTCTGTTTTCATCTGCTTCCTTATGCATCTTGTTGTTATCAATAGGTGACATTGTGCCCCTCTCTTTGATCATCCACCACTATGAACCATTCTATCTCACCCAAGCTATTGACATCACGCTGATTCGTACCGTGGAAATTCGAAATGGAAAGTAAGTGGACCCTTTATCGACACATGCTGCATGTCACATGAATCATTCAGAATGCTGACAACTTTCTTCTCATCATACTACATAGAAACTTGCAAGTCAAGGAGGACATTCTCAAATCAACAACATGCGACATCCAAATCACTGATCCCCATCACTTTTCACAAACCATGAAACGACAATTATTGATTCCAACTTCAACTCCTCCATCCATCGACTTCAAGAACAACTTACTACGCATCCAATACAAGGTCCGCATCTGCACTCGATTCATCAAACTACCACCCATCGAAGACAAAAGGTCGTCCTATCAACAAAACGGCCATTGCATTGTTGACATCCCTATTGTGATTGGTACCTGGCCTCGTGCTTCTATTCCTATTGACGATGACGACGATGACGATGACGCTATGACAATGGAAGACGCCGACTTTATCGACGTTGCCAACAACAGTGTCTCTGGATCGGAAAGTATCATCTACCACGGTGATCACAGCAGCATAGTCAGCGGCGACGATCGATTACGTCTATCACAGCAGCACATTGATAGATTAAGGGGTACACCAACCACCGAATCGTCCTCGGGCAACTCATCATCATCCACCATCAGACCTATCACCAAATCAACATCTCCGACTACTATCAACAATGACTCGATGACTCGATCCGACTCTATTGCATCTAAATCTTCTAGTACGTCCTATGCATCGTATGCATCTTACCAATCTAATCAGTCCTGGGGCACCTCTTCAGCATCATTATCACGAAACACCTCTCTTAGTACCACTGTCTCCATTCCAGAATCATGCAAGTCTAATACCGCCATCATAAACAATAGGCCAATGCCTCACTCTGAAACCATCATGGCAAGCCCCACTTCGCCCTGTTTCACCAACACGAACAACAACAAATATGTATCATCAGTATCTTCTCAGCATCGCGGGTCCGATCCAACTGGAGCAGCAACGATCCAATCTCAACAACAGTATCCAGTACTTGTTGGCCCATCTCCCATGAAGTATCAGAAACACCAATCCATGATATTCCCATCTCAACAGCATGTATCAAATGGCAACTCTCCTTCCACTATCAGATTCTCGACATCCAACATTAACCTCTCCGGGGTCTCTTGTCCACCAACTCCAACCGAACCGACAAACACCAGACTGCCTTTATCTCCATCTCCATCTCTATATCATCACAGACGCTCTTCATCATCCTTCTGGCCATCTAGTAACAACAAACTGCCGGAATCCTCCCCTGTCTCATTGTCTCCGCGATTCCCTCAATCACCAACCATGTCAAACGCAATCTTATTACAACCTATCACCAACAATCATACTAAAACTACTTCAGCCCTAGCCCCTACCAAAACTATTCACGTCCCGCCCCATGATGAATTGGATACTCGACATACTGTGCATCAGGATCTGAATACCAATGACGACGACGACAACGATGACGATGACGACGACGAAGAGGACGACTTTTTGACCATTGTGAAACGAAAACAAGAACAGGCACTTTTGGAAGAATCTACCCGGCTCCATATGACTGAAATGAAGATCTAGTTTGCCTCATTCTACCCAATCGTCTATTATGCACCATCATACCATAACATACTCTCTCTTACCTATCTACTTTATCCGCTATCCTACATACATATAGTTTTATACCCCCCCCTCCCCTACTTGTACATTACACTAGCGTCAAATGGATAGATCCACATGTTATTCTTCTTGGTATAGTGATTAATAAACTGTCTCACAAATATGCTATTTCTGTTTTCAACAGGCTAGGCTTTGTTTACAACATTCGAACAATGGTAGGAACTTTTATGCATACTTGCTTGTTATAGGATCTGTCTATCTTTAGATCCAAAAAAGTCTTTTTGGGCATGGTCAGTTCCCACATTTCATTTGGTTTATGACACCACGGATGCTGTCTGCGGCAGTGAGGCAAACCGTCCTCCAGTGTAAGAGAGAAAATATAAATGTCGATATGGTGTCCTATACGATAGAGTCCCCCCCCC
>LT553043.1:68592-78613 GCA_900079185.1 Absidia glauca
ATCTGTCTATGAATTCGCTCACAATGGTAAAAAAAAAACACCGAGCAAAGATTTTTCAGGGGTAAACTCACTTGTTTTTCCTTTGGCTGTAGATATGCATCTCAACGATGGTCGATTCATTGCCCCGGACGCCGGTATGGGTATTGCGGGCATGCACTGGATGAACAACAACAGGATCCTTGTTACTGGAGGAGGGGATTGTACGGTAAGTGATCTAAAAGGGGAGAGGTGTCAAAAGTGTTGTATCTCATCAAAGGACTTTGTAGGTCAAAGTGTGGGATGTGTTTGGTGGAAACGGGCTGTTGAAATCATACCAGGCATCGGATCCTATCATTTGTTTGACTGTCAACGAAGAACTCAATGCATTGGCTGCCGGGGTTAGTGGCTCTCAAGGTGTGGTACATATTTGGCAACCTTGATAATTTTCCCCCCCTCCCATTCTACCTTACTGTATCTCATTCTACCTTACTGTATCCCATTCTCTCTTTTGTAAATAGTAATAAAACATAGCTGTGTATTGCAATAAGACTGGGATATTTGCTTCTTGTGGCAGGGGAGGCGACAATGATATCACTAGATGTGGGACACTATTTTAAAAAAGTGTGTGTGTGTGTGTGTGGTGTTAATCGGGTTTTTGGCCTCGACCAAAGAGTCTACCAATGGATTGTGTCAGACTTTTACGACGCTCATGTTTTGACTCCATCGTGGTAGGTTTGCTTTCAGCGGCTGTGTTATCTCGTGGATTAAAGTCATCGGGGAAACTTGCAGGCATAGGTCTGATAGTGTCCATGGGCTCGTCAACTAGGGATCGAGTGGATGCAAGACTATCCGAGCATGAATCTTTGCGAGCGGAGTTTGTAGTCGGGGTTGAATTTGAAACGGCTTCTGCATGATTGGACACTTGCTCTTGATCTATCTTACACAAACCGTCGTGCTCTTGGGGAAACATGGTTTTCATTTTGGATTGGTCTTTGGGAAGAGAGAAGCTACTGCCTATCGTTGCCGACTGGTTTTCTGTATGTTCTGGACCGAGGGAACCTTTCTGGGGTGCTTGGGCAAGAAAATTACTAGGGTCATGCAACTCGTTGGTTTGTTGGCTTGGGTGATAGTGCACCTCCTCGTTCTCCTCATGGAGGTTTGTTTGGTGGAGTCTTGGTTAGAGAGTCCAGTAAAAGAAAAAAAGACGAAGATCAACGTTTGTCTTTGATTGTCCATCTTTTCTTACCTGTCATCATGATTCGACGAATGCTGATCATGCTTTGTGAAGGAGTCTTCCAGCCCGCGGCTAGAATGAATCCAGTTTTGTGTAAATCCAGTGGGTGCCATTGTTTGTAAAAAGAAGGTGAAGATGAGCTTTTGCTATTTTTCCAAGGACTCTTTATAGTGGAACGCAGCGGTCGACATGTGTCGTAGGGTTTCAGGATGGACGTAACCGTGGTTCTCTTATGTCTGCATTTAAAGGGTCTGGGTTTGAAATTTTGTCTGGTTTGCATGATTTTTGCCCAAGACGCTCAAATTCATGATGACAAAACCAGAAAGCGCGGGGTTTCAAAAAATGCTCCATTACCAATCCTTTTTCAAAAAGTGAAGAATTACTTTTCTTTCGCTCTCTTCTCCATTTATTCCTTCCACACTGCATATAATGTCCTTCCCTAACATGGCTGGTGCTGCTGCTGATTGTTCCAGTGACCAGAACCCTATGGCTCAAATGATGAAACAGTTTGGCCAAGATCGCTCTTTACAACAGGTAATTGGAACGAATGGAAAAGCATCCCAACCCTGGTACTGATGCAATGATTGACTCTTTTTCATTGTAGGATCGGTTTGCTGGACCCTCCCAAAGCCATTCTTCACCTGCAACTGTAAGTGTGAACAAATGTATACGTCCTAATGTGTCGATGTGCTGATGGAATAATCAAACTAAGCTCGATCTTTACGATAGATGCGGACAGGGGGACAACAGACTTTTGATCAAGGCGGCCTGGTGAATGACTTTTTCGGACAAGAACAACAACATCAGGGAGCGCAGCAACGAAACTTGGGTGCGTTTGAACTTTCTCAACTTCATCGGGAACTGGATATGATAGGCGGTCCCCAACAACAACAGCCCTCTACTGGTTGGACGTCTGAATTTCAATTAAATGGGCGACCGAACGACGAAGCGGCAATGATGGAAAGGGCGTTCATGCAAAACCGCTCAGCAGCAAAGGCACCTTCAGGTATGCTCACACAAAAGAGGGGGGGGGATTTATGGTAACTACACTGGCTAATGGTATGTTGTACTCTATAGGTTGGCAGGAAGACTTTGCAAAGTTTTCTGACCAGGCAAGATTGGACCCTCAACAACAAGCATCCTTTGACACAGCATTCCGACATCATATGGGGTGGTCTGGTGAATTCTCCATGCAACAACCTCAGTACAACCAACAGCAAACCATGAATGGCAAAGGACGAATCGTGGAATTGGATCAACAAGGATGGGAAGATCAGTTTGCAGCATTCGACTCTCAGGGCCAAGAACAGCAGCACGAAGAAACAGAGGATGAAATCGCTCAAAGGATAGAAGAGGCGGCAGCAAAGGATCCAGCGGCTTTACAAGAATTCGAATCCATTTGGCAAGATCTTCGCGACCAGATGGCAAAAGGTGAATCAGAAGTGGACGAAGGTGACGATTGGGAAGACGAATTTGGAAACTTTGGTCCGAATGGCACAACAATGTACAAACCTGACCTGGGAGACTATGTGTTTGAAATCGAAAACCCGTACCTGGAGCATGCAAACCCTTTGGCTGAAGCGATGGAAATGTTGAAGAATCAAACCAGCGGCGGCGATACAATCATTAGCCTTAGCGAACTGGCGTTGGCGTTGGAGGCGGCCGTGCAAAAGGACCCTACGAACTCTGAAATCTGGACTCATCTGGGCAACATTCAAGCACAAAACGAAAAAGAAGAACCCGCCATCCGGGCCCTGGAGAAGGCTGTCGATGTGGATCCCAGAAACTACCCGGCTTTGATGTCTTTGGCCGTCAGCTATACAAACGAATCCTACGATCATGCCGCCTATCAGACCTTGGAACGCTGGATCACCGAAAAATACCCTAATGTCGTGGGCCCCACCCCATTGCCTGCTCCTGCTACCCCTTACGAACTGCATGAACGTGTCACCGATCTCTTTTTGAAGGCGGCTCAAATGGCTCCTGATGGTCAAGCTATGGATCCGGATGTACAAGTGGGCCTGGGCGTCCTCTTTTATGGTGGTGGTGATCTAGAAAAGGCAATCGATTGCTTTTTTGCCGCCGTCAAAGGTCGACCTAACGTAAGAAACAAAAAGTAGATCGAATGGAACCAACTCCTTTCTAAAAAAAAAACTTTGTTTTCCTCCATGTATAGGACTTTTTACTATGGAATCGATTGGGTGCTACTCTGGCAAACAATGGACGGTCAGAAGATGCCATCGACGCTTATCACAAGGCTCTGGAGCTATGTCCTTCCTTTGTCCGCGCAAGGTACAATCTCGGTGTCAGTTGCTTGAACATTGGATGCTATAAGGAAGCCGCTGAACATTTGCTAACCGGCCTCTCCATGCACAAACGGGGCATACTCAACAACGAAGAAGGCATCAACGTATCAAGGAACCTTTGGGAAATGCTTCGAAAAAGCTTGAACATGCTGGTAGGTTGATTAAACTCTACCCCTTTGTCTTTTGCTAATACACTGTTCTTCCCCCCCCCCTTCGCTTCTTAGGATCGCCAAGACTTGGCCAGCAAAGCTATACCCGGAGCCGACATCAACCAGTTTAGAAATGACTTTGAATTCTAGTTATGTATCTCATTTAGTGTAGTGTTTATGTAATTGAAGTATAGACATGTGTTGAAATAAAGATACACTGCCGATATCGCTTGCAAAGGGAAACTCTTAATTCTCACTGACGATTCTCGGTATATGGTCGGAGTTTGGAGTGCTAGATTCAGGGCAGACTTACTTACTTGGTCCTTGTGCTCGGTCGATTCTTATTGAAAACGAGAGGTTTCTAAAATTGTAAAGTAGCTCCTTTTTTTGTTATTCAGTACTCTCTGTTGGCATTTGCTATGAATCCACGCGGGGGGGGGGATGTGTTGAATGTGTATGTCAAAGTGTGTGTGTGGTGCATGTGGGTGTGATGGGGCTGGTATCACTTTATGAGGCCAGCACGCTCTATAAAAAAAGGGTCAGGGCTTGGCGCACCAGGTGATTTGTGCCGCTACATAATAGAGTCTCTAAGATCACTGGAGCTTATGCAAAAGAACAAAGTCATGGAGATGGGTTCAAGTAGGCTTTTTATTGACAGAATGAGACTATGCTGAAGCTACATGTCCTAGTGGGTGGCAGTGAATACAGGGCTTGTCATGGAGTAACTAATCTAGTGTAATGAGCTAAGGAAAAGAAGAAGGAAAGCAGACCAGTGTTATCCAAAGTATCAGTAGTAGTAGGCGTTGGGAATGGGTCAAGGGATAGTGCACTTTATCGATACAATGGCTTGGGAATCTACTGTAAGTAAGATGAGTGCACCTAAAAAAAAAATTCAAGGGTTTCCCCATGTTTTTTACATTTGAAAATTTTTAAAAGAGCCTTTTTGGGCGACATGAAGTAGTGGTGGAGTCGGCATTAGCATCGCCGTCGTCTCTATTGTCGTCGTCATCGTCGGAGCCGATCTAGTGTCAAAAGAAAGAGGAGCGATGCAAAAGGCGAAAAGTTAGTAATGGTAAGCAAAAGATGAACTTGACGTGAGAAGAAGAGTGTTACCGTTCGTTCGTTCGTTTGATCATCCGTTCGTCCGTCCGTTCGTTCGTTCGTTTGTCGTCGTGGAGTAAAAAAGAATGACAATGCGGTAAAAAAGTGATGACGAGGGGAAGAAGGAGCAAAAATAAAAAACAGACGAAAAAAAAGTTCTTGTAGCGAAATCGGGGTTTGAAATATCAAATACTTGCTGAGGGGGAACATCTTTCTTCGGCCTAGAAGCGGCGTCTGAAAAAGGCTGATCCAAGAATCCAGTTTTTGCATCTCATCAGACATAATTCCGTACGAATGTCATTCTTTTGAGAGGATATAATTTTATTGCATTGGTGAGAAGGTTCTGTACAGTAAAAGCTATAGACTATCTATCTAAAGACCCATTACGGTTTGAGCATAAGGATCTGACATTGACCAGGACGAAGCACCACAGAGTACTTGTTATCGTAGACACCCAAAGATTTACCAGCCCATACATCCTTGATTGTCGCCTTTTCCATACCAACATCCTTGAGAGCAAACTTGATATCATAACTCTTGCCCAGCATAAACATAAAGACACTTGTATTGAAGAGCCCTACCACCACCGAGCCATCAGGCAGCCTTTTCCACCACACCTGCCTTCGGTTGTTCCAAGCATTTCCAGACTGTATAGGTTTGGCCATGATACCAGTTTGGTGAATCGTCAAAATTTCAGGGTGATTGAACCACTTCAAGTATTTGTCAGGTATACAACGAGGATCGGCCCCCAGACAGAAGATGGAGCTAGTCAGGGCCCAGAAGCTGATATAAGAGAGTCGGACATCGTCGTTATCCAGGCCATCAATACACTTTCCGTTGACAGTCATACCCACTGTTACGACGTCCAGGTCAATATAGAATCCACGGTCAGGGCCCACGACACCAGTATGAGCCCAGTTGGCAGCTTGAGTGATACGTTGGAAGACACGCAACGAGGAAGTCATAGAGCGTTTGGAGTAAGATTCGATATCGATGAAGATGCGAGCACCATTTGCCAGAGTAGCCCATTCATTGGCGTAAGCAGGGTCCAAGTACCACGAGAGTTCCATCCATATATTGTGTTTTTCAAACGCCTTTTTCATCATTGCCAAGCATTTCCGGTTGTCGGGGGACTGATTGGGTCGCAGTGTATCTCCACCACCAGGGCCACAGCCATCGATCTTGACAAAAGACACGCCCCATTCAGCAAATAGGTCACCCATGGAATCATAGTACGTTTGCGCCAATGCAGTCGATAGATCATCTTCGTCGGGCATAAAAGTAGACCCCAAAAAGCCATTGCCATCCCGCTTCTTCTTGACAATGTCGCCCAGTCGATGGTTGGTGCCCTTAATTTTGACATTGGAATCTTCAGCAGCGTCTTTTCGAATCCCCGGTAGAATGTACACCCCCAGTTTCTGGCCATTGCTTGCCAAGTAGTCGGACAATGATTTTAGACCATATGGAAACAGATCTTGACGATAGGTCCACCTTCCATATTGGTCATAAGTTTCACACCTAAAATACATACTGGTTAGTCAGGGGAGGAACTAGAACAACCTTTTGCACGCCCGCTGGTGGGTAGTAATAGCGTCTTTTTTTTTTCCTTTCCCACTGGAAATAGATCCCACTTACCATCCTGAGTCCATGTTGATGTATTCATACTGAGGCATCTTGATCTTCATTTCCAAAGAGATATCGCGGAGGACTTGATCGTTAAACCTAGAGTGAATGAAAGAGTGGTTAGGGTTTATGTTCTTTCGCTGTGCTTTCTGTTTCCTTGGTTACTGACCATGGCTTGATGTGTTTTCCTCCATAACCGGGGACACTGTCTAGGATCTGTGTGGACCACGTGGAGAATCCCAATATTGGTTTTGTTGCCCAGGGAGGAACCCTAAACGCCGCCAATCAAGAGTCAAGACAGAGAGACAGAGAGCAAAACAACATGGAAGAAGTACAGGTGAGTGCATGACGGGGGCGACATTGCGATCGGCGTGAGTAGGTAATTGAGTTATGATACGTACGATTCATGAGTTGTATGATTGTTTCCACCGTTCATTATCGATTGCTGGACATCAATATAAAGAAGAAGGAGAAGAAAGTAAAGAAGAAGGAACAGAAGCAGAAAAAGCTTCTTAAGTTCAAACAAAGAATTAAATTCAAACTCCGACTGGCATACGAGCTCATTGGCCAAGACCTGGAAGGGGTACTGTGAGGAAATCCGGAAAATATACTTACACAGCTCAGTGGTCTTGTCCCACCATAAACAAGGTGCATTCAAGCAGCCAATGATTACACAGAGAATGGTTCACCCACAGTGTTGGACCCATGACATTATCAATCAGGACCATTATAGCACTTGGAACGAGTTCAACATCACCTTGCATCTGCATATGCTACAATGCCAAGCGATAAATCACAAAACAAGACTTTATTTCAATATCAGGACATAAACAGTACTATTCAAAGGAGGGATAAAGGGTAACATGAGGGTTATAGCTTGCTATGATGCGCCCGAGGAAGCATCTGTTCGTATGTATAATGACTAAGGTAATCTAATGGACTTTGTACAAAGTGATCCTTCAAGTTTCGTATATCCACCATCCTGCTTGTAATATGCCCAATTGTAGGAGCTCCCATGAGACGCATACACATCACCAATTCGTCATGTAGCAACTGCAACAGCTTCTTCACGCCACTATCACCGTAAGTCACCATAGCATACTATGCCAAGAGAAAGAGAAAGAGTTAGTCCATCATCGATTATTATCACCACCGTCATGCCTTACCAAAGCAGGTCGTCCAATTCCAACCCCTTTTGCGCCTAGAGCAATGGCTTTAAAGATATCTGATCCCCGTCGAATGCCGCCATCTATATACACTTCAAAGTCCTTGTCCAGCCCTTCCACCCGCAATGCATCCATGATTCCAGGTAACAGTTCAATAGGAGACGGCGAAAAGTCCAATTGACGACCACCGTGGTTTGAGACGACAATACCGGCACAGCCATGTCTAGCAGCCAAGACGGCATCCTCGGGGGTTTGGATCCCTTTCAGTACGATGGGCATTTTGGTGAGTCCATGCAGCCAAGTGAGATCATCCCAGTTCAAAGAGGGGTCGATAAACGAGCTGACGTATTTGGATGTCCCTTCGTCCTGATTCACGCCCAGCTGTTCGTCCACATTGGCAGGCCCTTCCATCGAATACTTGGCACGCATATCCTTTTCCCGATGACCTAAAGAAGACAAAATGAAAGTATGTTTAATAGTAGAACATTTTCAACCGCCGCCGTTACTTTACATTACCCATTTGAGCAGCATCCACAGTGACAAAAAGACCCTTGAGACCACGTTTTTCTGCATGTCGTACAAGGTTTTCGGATATGGATCGGTTAGAGTTGGCATAGAGCTGAAGCCATTGCGTCTGCGCGGGGAGGGCGGTATTGACCATTTCATCAAAGGAGCAACTACCCAAGGTAGGGATCATTTGGATGATCTTTTGTTGACCGGCTGCACGTGTGAGCACCAATTCGCCATCAGGGTGGCCAAGTTTCCCGAGAGCAGTGGCGGAGATATACAGAGGCATGGACACAGGGGCACCGAGCATTGTTGTGGATACATCGAGTTCTTTGACGTTCACCAGCACCCTGGGGCGCAACCAAATCCGATGGAAGGCATTGTGGTTCTCCCGCATCGACACTTCATCATCAGAGCCACTAGAGTAGTACGCCCACGCTACAGGCTTGAGGACAGTTTTCGCAACCGCTAGAATCATTATGTGAAGAGGTTAGTTCATAGTGACTGTATGAGGTAGAGAGGGAAGGAGGGAGGGAGAGAGAAATGCTTACATTCAAAGTCAAAAGAGTTGTACATTTCATCCAACCGAGGCATATGTTCCCTAGCTATTCGCACTTGTTCATCCGCTCTTGCTTCTTTCTTGACGGTAGGTGGCGTGCCAGTTATATCATCGAGTTCACCCATACAATGCCTTGGACTAAGGTAAGCCGAGAGAATATCAGGAGGATGGATAGGTTCGAAAGCCAATGTAGCATCTTGACCAGCATATTTCAGAATGACACTTTGACCGCCAGGGTGGTTGGGTAGGAACTTGGTCAAGTCATACACTTTGCCATGGATGGCTACCCATATGTCATCTATGTATACATCAGGTTAATCAGTACAGGTATCCTTCTTCTCACTTCAGACTTACCTTTGGTATTATGAGTTGCCAGTTCTTGCGAGGAGATTGCTTTCATGGTGTAATGCACAAGGTGGGAATAAGGAGGAAAGAAGGGATTCAATCGGCATACTCCGCTTATAAGCACTCTTTCAAGCGTTGAGAACTGGCGGTGTTTGAAATGTCCGTTCTCAGGTTTTCGGTTGCTTTCAGAAACTTTTTTTTTTTCAAATGATCACCCTACTGGATGAAGCCATTGTACTAATGGAATGTCATGAAATTAGGGCGGCGTGCCCAGGAAGGCCGTACGATGATGTACATACCATTGGATCCAGAATCCAAGATTGTAGCCAATGGCGGCAAAACTCAAGCGTAGAGGGGTCGGGCGGAGTTTAAAATGTCCGTTCTCAGGTTTTCGGTTTGCTTTCAAAAACTTTTTTTTTCAAATGACCACCCTACTGGATGAAGTCATTTGTACTAATGGAATGTCATGAAAACAGGAGGGTGTGCTCAGGAAGGCCGTACGATCATGTACATACCATTAGATCCAGAATCCAAGATTATAGCCCATGGCAGTAAAACTCAAGCGCAGAGAGGCAGGGCAGGGTTTGAAATGTCCGTTCTCAGGTTTTCGGTTTGCTTTCAAAAACTTTGTTTTTTCAAATGATCACCCTACTGGATGAAGTCATTTGTACTAATGGAATGTCATGAAAACAGGAGGGTGTGCTCAAGAAGGCCGTACGATCATGTACATACCATTAGATCCAGAATCCAAGATTATAGCTCATGGCGGTAAAACTCAAGCATAGAGAGTCAGGGCAGGGTTTGAAATGTTCGTTCCCAGGTTTTCAAAAACTTTTTTTTTCAAATGATCTCTATGAAGTCATTTGTACTAATGGAATGTCATGAAAATAGGACGGTGTGCTCAGGTAGGCCGTACGATCATGTACATATTATTAGATCCAGAATCCAAGATTATAGCCCATGGCGGTAAAACTCAAGCGTAGAGAGTCAGGGCAGGGTTTGAAATGTGCGTTCTCGGGTTTTCGGTTTGCTTTCAAAAACTTTTTTTTTTT
>LT553043.1:81984-107632 GCA_900079185.1 Absidia glauca
AGGCATCAAAGACGGCTGCAGAAGGGTTTTGTGGACTACTACGGGATCGATTAAAAGCACAGACAAGATTTTACAAGATGTTGGTACCCTTCCTTAGCACATGTGAATCTGAACGCATGTTTGAACCAAAGACTGTCGCCGAGTCGACGGATGTTGCCATGGAAACGAAGGGATCGACGGATGTTGCCATGGAAACGAATGGATCGACGCAACGTGGTGGGCTAGGACTGGACTTCGGATTCCCGGGTGATGCCAAGCAAACCAAGGATCGCAGCAAAACGAAACTATGGAAGCATTACTTTATTGGTAATCACTGGATAGAGCAAGTAGGAATGTACTTTTGGACTCTTTTACTGACGATTCTATATGCACTTGTTGACACTAGAAAACGGTCGAAACTTGACAATGATCCGCACCCCCAACTTTGGCAAACTTGTCCGTGTTGGTCTTCCAAACTCACTCCGGGGCGAAATATGGGAAATGTGCTCTGGGGCGGCGTACTTGCGGTTTGCCAATGCAGGTGTCTACGAAGAGTTGCTGAAGAAGTATGCTGGGCAAGAATCTCTCTCCACCGAAGAAATCGAAAAGGACCTGAATCGCTCGCTACCTGAATATGCTGGCTACCAGACCCCTGAAGGCATTGGACGGCTCCGGCGGACTCTGACGGCGTATGCATGGCAGAACCCCGAACTTGGCTACTGTCAAGCAATGAACATTGTCACATCTGCTGTCTTGATCTATACCACCGAGGAACAAGCGTTTTGGCTACTGACTGTATTGGTGGATCGTTTATGCCCTGGTTACTATAGCACCTCCATGTATGGCGCCCTTTTGGATCAAATCATCTTTGAACAGCTGGTGGAACGTACCATGCCGCTCTTGTCGAATCACTTTAAAAAAGCGGATATCCAACTCTCCGTCGCCTGTCTCCCGTGGTTTCTCAGCCTTTACATCAACTCTATACCACTCGTCTTCGCCTTCCGTATCTTGGATTGTCTCTTCATGGAAGGGCCAAGGATCCTGTTTCAGATTGGGTATGCAAAACAAAACTAACATCGAAGCATATACTGAATCTTTACTTCTTCGTAGGCTGGCAATCCTAAAGCTGAACGGGGAACAACTATTGAAAGCAAAAGATGACGGAGCTTTCTTGGATATACTGAAACGGTACTTTGCTACTTTGGACAGCACTATTGGCGATGGATCAGGGATGAACTCTCGTCTTACCGTAAGTTTTAGTGGATTCTATAAATAGAGATGTCAAAACACTGGACTCACTGAACAAACTCTCTTTAAAAGAAATTCAACGAACTTATGTTGACGGCAGTAAGTATTTAGTATGGCATACTAGTAGGGGGCTAAGCACTGATGGCATTTACTTCACATTACAGTATCGAGAATTCTCCTTGGTAACCGACGATATGGTCACGGAAATGCGACGAACGAACCAACTCAAGGTGGCAGCTGGCATCGAATCATACACCAAACGATCAGCGATCCGATACTTGGACGACACATGTGGTTTTACAAAGGACGAAATCGCCATTATCTACGACAAGTTCTTTGGTGCTCTTTACTATGCGAAACAACACGGGGATCGGCAAGAAACGCAGCTGGATCTTGATACCTTCCGTTTGTTGTTGGAAAACGTGGCCCCTTGGACAAAGCAGCGTGTACATACGACAGAAACCACCAACGACGATACCAGGATCAAGCGAAACCTCGGCGAAAGCTTCTTCAATCGACTTTATCTTCACTTCAAGTCTGGTTCTCATGTAGGTGTTAGCTTCCAAGATGCGGTAACTGGATTAAGTGACATATTCCATGGGGTAAGTAGCCAAAAGACAGGAAGGGACCCGGTGGACGTGATGGTTGTTTGGGATTGACATCTTATATTATATTATAGGACTTGATGTCACTGATTGGCCTTTTCTTCCATCTTTACTGTCTTGATGGCGAACATTTGAAAGACAATACGCTCCTGATCATGGCCAAGGAACTCTGGTGGCTGCTCATCCAATTTAATGGCGGCGACGAAGCATCTGCATGGGACACTATCAAAACCTTCATCGCCCAGAGTATGGAACAATCCGAGGTTGTGAATGGAAGCAATGGCCTGGATATCACCGACTTGATGCAACAGGTGATGGATCTTCAGACCGACACGACCAGCCTACGGCAACAAATGGACCAACTGGATCGCCTTTTAGATACAACCATCATTGACAACAACGACGATGATCTTCCTTCATCACGGCCTTCAGCCTGCGACTTGATGCTCGCCTCCTTCCGTATGGTTATCTTGACGATCGAGCCGTTGGAAATGTTTTTCGACCACATCTTCCAGGACAGCTTCAAACTCGAAAAAGCGACAGCAGTGGAACAGCAGAAATCACTCGGACGGGAACTTTTTGAAAACTTGTTTGCCGAAGGTAGAAGCTTGGCCAAATCACCGCATCTGCATCATCATCACCATTATCACCTGCACCACCGACAACCCAAGCTATCACCATCTTCCTCATCAACAACCATCACTCATATTCCCCCACCTGCGAATTTATCACCATCGCCCTCATCAAGTTACAGCTCTCTTGGTCGCAACGATGCCAGCCAGGAAGAAACGATCTCAAAACAAGTCGATCATCTGTTTACTGAACTTGGACACTTGGATGTGCAAGAGAATGAAGAATCGGATCCTTTAGTATAGTTGGCATTAGATGTTAAATAAACTTAGATTGTACACTAGACGTAGACTGCATTTGAAATAAACAACAGAGTCGGGGTGCACCCCTGAAGACATTCCGGGCTATTATCTCAGTTACCTCATTTTTCATGCGTGCCGCCGCTTGTTCTCGGAGTCGACCAATGAAAATGCTGCCCTGAACTCGGCCTTGCATTGACTTGTGTACAATTAGAATCCTCACGTTTTGACTTTTTGCTACATACTATGTACGGCTGGTATTTAAAGCTAGAGGCTATCATAGAGAGGTTGTAAAAAAAGACGTCCCTCCAGAAAAGAAAGGTTGGGGACTTGGCGCACCGGGTGATTTGCAGCCCTACTGGATTTCCCAACTCCGCTTCTGGCTACAAAGTGTCACTTTTTTGCTTAAATCCTCTTCTTTGACTCTTCTTTGTTTCTTCACCACTTTTTCTTTCCCATCGACATTGAAAACGCACCACAAACGACCCACTCTCTATACACCGTCCTTAGACGACAGACGCAGGGTAACTCTCTCCTTCCCACCATCTGGTCCTTTGTCTTACCATGACTAACATTTGCCTTTTGCATCATTGCTCCTTTTTTTCAAGGTAGATCGAATGAGATGGCAGCGGATATAGCCTCTCTGTCATTAGGATTGGACGGGCATGCACTTTGATTAGGGATTGGGACCAAGGGATTACGAAAGTATGGGGGGACCCTCAAAAAAAAAAATTAGGTGCACTGACTTTTTCCTTTGGAGATTCTGTGACCATGGTACAGTCAAAATCACTACTTGGGTGTCTGCCCCTTTTGCCAACTACCACTGATCAATTCAGTGTGGACAGCCATCTCCCCCTCCTTTATTCTCTCTGTCATGACTTTAGGTTAGCCATTCCAAGTCTCTTACAACCTTCACAGCCTCCCCCATGCCCCCCGTATAGCTTAAAGATAGTCTCCTTTACTCAATAAAATCAAATTGAAACCATCTCCATAACTATCGTCTCTATTTCTATAACCCAACTTGACTGTAGGAAATGAGATTCTGCTGTTCTTGTTCACGAGATTGTCTTTTACTGCCAATACGACTCTTCACATGTCGGGAGGGGAAGTTCGCGGGGTTTGACAATTGCTACACAGATGGGGCAGAGTAATTTTTTTTTCAGGTATGCGCAGGTAGACCCTAAGAGCATGTACATGACATTTGTCTTTAAAATCGCTGAAACTTATGCAAAAGAACAAAGTCATGGAGATAGGTTCAAGCAGGATTTTTATTGAGTGGATGAGACTATGCTTAAGCTACATGTTCTAGTGGATGGCAGTGAATACAGGGCTTGTCATGGAGTAGCTAATCTAGTGTAATGAGCTAAGGAAAAGGAGGAGGAAAGCAAACCAGTGTTATCCAAAGTATCAGTAGTAGTAGGCGTTGGGAATGGGTCAAGGAATATTACACTTTATCGGTACAATGGCTAGGTAATCTACGTTGGGATGGGCGTGCACCTAAAAAAAAATTGCGAGGGTTTCCCCATGTTTTTTACATTTAAAAATTTTAAAAGTGCCTTTTTGGGCGACATGAAGCAGTGGTGGAGTCGTCATTAGCATCGTCATCGTCCCTATTGCCGTCGCCATCGTCGTAGCCGATCTAGTGTCAAAAGAAAGAGGATCGATGCAAAAGGCGAAAAGTTAGTAATGGTAAGCAAAAGATGAACTTGACGTGAGAAGAGGGGAGTTACCGTTCGTTCGTTGGTTTGCTCGTCCGTTCGTTCGTTTGTCGTCGTGGAGTAAAAAAGAATGACAATGCGGTAAAAAAGTGATGACAAGGGGAAGAAGGAGCAAAAATAAAAATCAGACGAGAAAAAAGTTCTTGTAGCGAAATCGGAGTTTGAAATCTAGGGTGCATAGGCACCGTTGTTGGAGGAGTGTGTGAGCAGGATCGAGTTCCTGAGCTTTGATTTGCAATAGATCCCTAACATATCATAGTGAGCTTGCTGCTACATTCTAATTCTATGATGTTGGCTCACCTTCTGAATGTCAAATAGGCTGGATCAGAGAAGATTGAATGTTGCCAAATGGGATGGCAGAGGTGGAGTTCCATCAGCCTTGTCGTCGTATTTGACCCTCGTTTGCACACACGAAACCTGCCATACGAGCAGATGAGCCGCAATTGATATGCGTTTTTTTGTTGGACCTGATACCAGGAGAAGAGAGGGCCTTGTCGATTGATTCCCGATGAGAAGAGTAAGATCATTCCTGTGCCTGGCGGGGCGGTTTTATCTTTACTTGAAATTGAATCCCAGCTATGCTCGGGACAAAAGTCAGAGAGTCTCCCACCGTATAGGTCCTTATTGTCCGCAAAATTCAGGATACGCACTCTTATGCTTGCATGACCTCCCCTAAGTTGGATGGTACCGCTTCGTGGTCGGATTGACACTGCCAGACAATGATTGTAAACATATGATCCACTTTGGTTCAAGTCCCCAGAGCATGCAAGCTCATAAGGTCCTTTAGTACCATTCTGTCCACCATCAATAATCACCGTATTCATCGATGGTGGTGTGATACACAGAATAGTAGGGGGTAAAAAAAAGAGGAGCCTATAACCGAGGAGAACGAATCAGTAACAGATGAGGCTTTGTAAATGAATCTATTTTAAGATACAACGACTTAATCAAACATAGACAGCTTCATTCTACAAATGCTCATATTGATACATTGGGGAGTGTTGGATCATGTATGACGGGCAATGCATTGATTCTTGTGAAGTGAAAGCTTTTGGGTCGGAGTTTAAATTCGAGAATTTAAATAGCTCGCCTCCTCCCACTTTATTTCTCTCTCTCTCTTTTTCTCTTTATATACCCCCCCTTTTTTTAACTTACCGTTGCTCCCAGTCACTCTTTATCATGTCCTCACATTGTATATTTCGAGGCGGAAAGCGACTTGCCATGGTGACTTTGGTGATGACCTGTCTCTTCCTGTTTGCATTCAATCAAAGCAGCACCCACACCAACCACCGAATGTGTCATAGCCCTCGATCCTTAAACTCAATGCAAAAGGCGCTTACTTGGAAGACCCGATCTAAACATTCTGCACAACTCTACTACCGGAACCTCAATGGTTTGAATGCCTCTTCTGGCGGTGCGAAGAGCCAGGAACGGATTTTGGTGCTGACACCCCTTCTGCATAAGACCACAACCATCGAGCACCTATCACGCTATTTTGACTTACTGGACAAGACCACCTATCCAAACCACTTGATCTCCATTGGCCTTCTTATTCCAACGACGACACAGCAACCTGATGCAAGGAGGATGATAGAACTGAAAAGTCTGGTTGAACAGCTCCAACAACGATGGTTCCATGCATTCGACGACATCACGATTTACCAGCGCAACTTTGGCTTTGACTTTGATTCGAACGACGGCTTCCGACTCGAGCCGTACCGACGATCGATGATGGCACGGGCGAAAAACTATCTGTTGTCAGCGGCACTCCGAGACGACCACAGCTGGGTGGCATGGGTGGGGATGGATGTGGTCAGCTACCCTACAACGATATTCCAAGATCTCATACGGCACAACGTGGATGTCATTGTACCGAACAGCTTGCGTGCAACAAAGGACGGTAGCTTTTGGGCCCACGATCGCAACAACTGGCAAGAAACAGATACGTCTATGCGGCTGCAAATGTCGGTGGGGGCGGATTTTATCATGCTGGAGGGCTATCGAGAACTGGCAACCGGGCGGACTTTGATGGTGGATATGCCGACACATCTAGGTCCCGACCATGTGGTCCCTTTGGATGGTGTAGGTGCCTCGTTTACTCTGGTCAAGGCTCAGGTACATCGCGAAGGCGCCAACTTCCCTTCGTTCCCATTTCAGCATCAATTGGATACCGAAGGGTTTGCTCGTATGGTCCAGGCAATGGGTTATGGGCTCTTTGGTATTCCCTCTTACTTTGTTTATCATGCTTCAACCTAGTTTAGATCACACACATACATATAGATATCATCACTGCTAAAACATAGAGGTCTATAAATGGCCAACAATAAAGAAAAGGTCGATCTATCTTCTAAAGTCTGTTTTTATTTATAAAAAGTAACAATGCCATGTATAGGCTTAACGCTATGAGCGGCGGGGGGGGGGGATAACAATAATGTGGATGGATGATCAACAACTACGAATGACGGAGGGGGGGATTGTAACAAAGTTATTATAGTGGTAGGTGCGTAGTTGAGACACAAGAGGGGGATGTGAAGGGAAGGGGGGCTAATTAACTAGTGAATCTAATCTGATCATTAGTATGTTTACAGATCATCTCGCATTCTGAATCCAGGGCCATAAGGTTCGTCGTTAAGGGTAGAGTAGACACCAGGGGCAAATTCGCAAGTCTTACGCCCGGATTGAGGACCAGGGGTGATAGGTTTGTCAGCCTTCAAGTTATCCAAAAGAGCCTTTGTGGTTTCGGGAGTGAGATCTTCCTATCAATTCATGAAAAAGGATCTAATCAGATGGATCTCTTCAGATACACTAGGCCCTTCCTCTTCATACTTACGTAGTAATCATCATTGATCGCCATAACAGGTGCATTGACGCAGGCACCAGCACATTCCACTTCCACCAAAGTGAACTTTCCGTCCTTTGTCGTTTCTCCAGGTTTGATATCGAGTTCCTTCGTTAAAGTGTCCAAGATCTTGGTGGAGCCACAGCCACCCAATTGACAAGGCGTAGTGGTGCAGAGTTGTAAAAAGTGTTTTCCAACTGGGGATCTAAAAGAGAAATAGAGACAGAGGTTAGGTGAAACCTATAGACTAGGAGGTAATGGCATACCTGTTGAACATGGTGTAAAAGGTAGCCACTTCGTAGACGCGCATAGGAGGTACTTCGAGGAGGCGAGCCACTTCATTCATGACAGAAATGGAGGTGAAGCCAAATTGTCGCTGTCCAAGATCCAGTAACGGCATGATGGCGCCCTTTTTGTATTGAGGAGGATACTTCTTTAAGATTTCTTCCACACGCTTTTGGTTGTCGGCGTTGAATTCAAACTTGAGTTTGGGGTTGTTTTCGGGTGTATCGCGGTGCTATGGTTGATCAAGAGGTCGTTTGATGGTGATGGTGGTTGTCGAAAAGGCGATGCATAGTAAAAGTGTCGAAAGGTTAGACTGGATAAGGGAATTACTACAAGAAGGGGTTCAAGGACTTACCACAAACAAAGCGTCAGATTGAATGGCAGGTGATGAGTGAATGAATCGTCGGGTAGCTGGAGTTTTGACGGTTTGTCTAATAAGGGTGCGTAAGGAATTCATGTTTCTATTGTAAATGTAAAAAGAGAGGGGGGTGGAGATAAAAAAGTGTAATGAGAATAATGAAGGGAAGAAGAAAGGAACAAACACTTTCCAGATCGAGGCTTTATAAAAAAAATTGTTTATTGCTGTGACGTTGTGAGGGGTGATCGAATTTAAACGCCGACCGTCAAGATTGCTTTTTGGCATGAATTCTTCCAGCATGGATCCTTGAGTGAATAAGTGCACCTGCGAAAAGGCAAATGGTCAGTATGAAAAAGTCCACCGTCATCATCATCCACCTACCCATTTCGTAAAAGCACCATGATATTGTGCCCGAAGCAAGGTAAAAGCAGAATCTTGACCAAGAAGAGCCAAAGTGTTCGAGGAATTGATACACCCAATAGCCGTTTCGTGATTGGCAGTAGCAAGTCCAAAGATAGTAGACAAAGACAAAGCTGTATATGTAAGCGATATGTCGCCATGCACGTTTAAAACTGGAGTTCAGCAGCAAAAAGTCGGTCCATAAGAGAATAGTGGGGTAGAGATGCATGGCACAATCCATAATGTAGGGCACGGGTTCAACTTCCTTGGGGATAAGCAACTGAGGATCTATAAAGGTCATTCCCCAATACAAAAGACTAACAATAGCCTCCAACTATGCAAAATAAGTGATATGGTGGGAGTGATTAGCATCCTATAGCGTGCACAGAAGCTTCACTTACAGGAATTGCGATATGGACGATAAGATCATGAGTGCCTATGTGACAAAAGAAGTATGTTAATACCATTGCCTTTGCAAAGTACAAGTCTTGCCTTTTAAACTAGTCGGGTAAAAGAAGCGATAAATGTTGATTATGAAGGCCAACGTCGCCCAAGTCAAACCAATGATGGTCAAGTACTATCAGTTTCAACATCATAGCAATACAAAGTGACATTAGAAAGGCATTGAATGATTGTTTTACATGGTTAGTGCTACCCCACCTGGAAATGGCCTCCAAAGCCAAGAGCAAAAGGATTGGCATACCAGTAATGGACGGCGTATAGGCAAATGGCGTTGGACATTAAGCCGAGAGAATTCAAGAAGAGCGAACCGTAAGTCGCCATCGGTGACACTTTGGCGCTCTGTTCCATGGTTGTAGATCGAGGGTTTTGATGTATGTATGAGAAAAAGAAGAGAGAGAAAGAGAAGAAAGAGATGGAAAAAAGGGAGCCGAGCTTTAAAAGTGGCGTTAATTTTTCAACTCCGACAGCATGGGCGGGTGGCATGGGCCGACATTATAGGCTCAGCTTCATCGCCGAATGACAGCTCCGGAACCCCTAAATCTCACCATACAAATCTTACAGAGAAACGTGAAAGGGGCAATGGGTTGCCGATGTGTGGGGTTGATACACTATTACTGATCAGAGCATCTTGTTGGCAGTACCCAGCATGTAAAAGAAAGCATACTCCAACGTGCAAAAAGGAGAGGTGCAAGTGGTTGTAACTGCACTCTTAGGTATGCTTGGATGACGTTGGTCCCAGTGAATCTTATTCATGTACTGTACAGTACACGAAACTTTTATCAAAATCCGAACTGATTCGACCGCATCATGCAAGAATGGCGGGGTCTGCACTTCCAACTCCGCTTTTCCTTTTAAGACAAAAGTGCCTTATGCACCATGTTCATCTGTTGATATACATATGTGTTCTAATAAAATACGAACGATGTAATCGAAATCGATTAGTTAAAGTAAAGGAGGGGCTGTGAAAAAGGCTGAAGATAGCAATCTGTGGAATATAGGCGCATCGAGTAAACAAACATAGTAAGGTTATCATAAGAAGTCTAGCTATCGTAACCAGCACATGTCGGGACTGAAAGTTGCAGATCGATTTACAGTACCTCTTCACATTACCTTCTTTAACGTTCCCTTACAGCCTGTCGTCGATAATATGATACTATAGGGTATATGTCCTTCCACCAGCATACTCTCTTGTTCATATTCACCTTTACGTCGAAATCAAGCTGATGAGGAAGACTTACATACAGCCAATATACTGTTCAGGCACATACAGTTCACAGCTTTAGCATAAACTAGAAGAAGTTTGACCCAACAAGGTAAGAGAACAGTACAAGGATCATACACGGCCCACCCCAGAATGTGTTTCAAACGCCGCCGGAGGAGTGGCCTCTAAAGTCCCACCAGGCCCACTCTGGGAAAGTCTCACATTTTAGTACAGGAAGTGAAGCATTGGCCCGTATTGAAAGCGTCACCGCCAAAGCAGCAACATACCAGACTGAGATACCCAACCAAGTGCACACTGCACCTTTGAACGTATGGGATAGTTCACTTTGAGCACCTTTTGTATTCAGTTGCTTCACTTTTTTCATTTTTTTGTATTTGTCATCTTGCCATGGCTTCTTTTATGGATGACCTTTTGCTTTACATCTAACGCTGGTGCGTGTAACATTGGAACAAATCGAATCTATGATTTCAATGGCATATGAGTCGTGGGAGAGGGCAAAGATCAGAATACATCAAACTCCGACTGGGGCATAATCGGGAAGAGACCAACCTTACACGAAAATTTCTTAATCAAGGCCAAGTGGAATCCAGTGCTTGTGATCCGATGCTTGAATGGCCGACAATATTCATCTCCACTTTGGTTGGAAAGGTCTTATGAAGGCGCAGAAATGATAGACATGTCACACAAAAGGGGGTCAGAAAGTCATTTCATGTTCACGCTCAATATCGGAGTTTGAATATTGGAAACTTAAAGCTTGACCCTCCATCATTTTTTTTTTACCTTTTTCAACTTCTCTTTCACTTTAAACATCCTTTGGATTCTCCACCCTTCCTTTCCTTTTACCTACACACTTTTCACTCTATGTCTTCTCCTCTTGCTTACACCGCGATCAAGGAGATCCCCTCGATCGTCAACAATTTACGAAATACCTTCAACACCGGTAAGAAGTGGGTCCCTTTCTTTCTAAAGCTCGGCGTCTCACACTTTTTCTCATTAGGTCTTACGAAGGATGTCACCTTTCGCAAACAGCAACTCAAACAACTCCTCATGTTTATGAACGACAAAAGAGACGACTTGATGGATGCCTTGTATAACGATCTACACAAACACAAAATGGAAAGCAACATTGGCGAACTTTCCAGCATCATTGATGAATGTCAATACATGATCAAGGTAACTTGCGTCTGTGAAAAAAAAGCATACGATTGATTTTCCGTTTACTCTCTGGCTTTATAGAACATGGATCGATTGATGAAACCCGTCACTACGAACAAACGATTCAAGATGAACGCTCTCGACAAAACCATTATCCGGAAGGAAGCCAAGGGTGTTGTTCTTGTCATTGGTAAGTGTGTCAAGAGTAGCACTTTTTGCCACATCTATTAACCAACCCTCTTGCTCTTCTTTGCGGAATACAGGTGCCTGGAACTACCCAGTAAGTGGCTGGATCACAATAAACTGAGATTGAATCATGGCATACTGACCTTCTTGACTTTATACTTGATAGGTCAACTTGTTGCTTATGCCTGTTGTCGGCGCCATCGCTGCCGGGAACTGCGTCCTTCTCAAGGTACATATATAAATGCAACGGGAGGGTGGATCAGATGACTGACCTTTTTCTCTCTATCTTGTAGCCCTCCGAAGTGTCCGCCAACACTGCTGCCGTGATCTCAAAGTTCTTGCCTGATTATCTCGACAAACGTGCCTTCTCTTTTGTGAACGGTGGCGTGGAAGAAACCACGTGCGTACTTGGTAAAGTACTATATGATGCACCGATCATTGTCCCTTTACTAACACTTCTTCATAGAACAACGATTCGATCACATCTTCTACACTGGCAATGGTGTCGTTGGTAAGATTGTGATGAAAGCCGCTGCCAATCACTTGACTCCTGTAACCCTTGAACTTGGTGGCAAATCGTAAAGCAGTAGAAAAGATCCTTGTTGTCTCTCACCTCGACTAAATATCACCCGTCTTCTATTTGCTAACGTTTAGTCCTGCAGTTGTTGCTCCCGACGCTGATCTCGATGTCACTGCCAATCGCTTGGTATGGGGCAAATTCTTTAACAACGGCCAGGTAAGCAGATTCTTATTTCTCATTTTGCCCAACTCACCTTGTCTTCTATTACTTTCTAGACTTGTGTTGCTCCTGACTACGTCCTGGTCTCAAAAGATCAACAAGAAAAACTGATCGTAGCCATTCGTAAAACCTTGCTCAACTATTATACCGCCAACCCTCAGAAGAGTGATTCCTATGGCCGTATTATCAGCACCCGCCAATTCGATCGTTTGAAGGGACTTTTGGATCACTATGATGCTTCTCAAATTGCTATTGGTGGCAAATCTGATCGCGACGACTTGTTTATCGAACCTACCATTCTCAAATCCATCTCCTACAAGGATGAACACATCATGCAGCAAGAAATCTTTGGTAAGTATGAATGTTACTAGCTGCATTCGTTGTCTGCTACTGTATCTGACTTTCCTTTTACTCTCTTTGACTATAGGCCCTATCTTACCAATTGTTCCTGTTGATAACATGGAACAAGCTATTCAAATCATCAACGTCAGGTAAGCACCAAAGCACCGCTCCTGACGAGAACGATGACTAATGCCCTTTCACCTTTTGTAGAGACCAGCCATTGGCATTGTATATCTTTGCAAAGAGTGCATCCTCTTATAACAACAGTAAGTGTACCCTCTCTCCCAGTCTGCTGCCTCAATCATCGACTGATCCTTTTTATCCCATCCAGTTCTGGACAAGACAAACAGTGGCGGCGCTGTAGTGAACGATACCTTGATGCATTTGCAAGAACTCTCCTTACCCTTCGGCGGTGTGGGTGCTTCTGGTATGGGAGCCTATCATGGTGAAAAGTCCTTCGAGACCTTTACCCACCAACGATCCACCATGATCAAATCTACCGGCTTCGAAAACGTCTTGGCGACCAGATACCCTCCCTACACCGATGATAAAGACACCATGCTCTCCTTCCTCGTCTACGGCTTGCCCGCTTCCGCCTCTGCCAAGTTCAAGACCCTGATGACTGTTTGGTCTGCCACTTGGAACAGCCTCTTCAAGAAACAAGGCAGCAATTAATTTACGACATCTCGTTTGTAGTCTAGATCACATCCACTTACTCTCCACTCATTTAAAATTACTAGTTTCTGCTAATCCGCACACATCTTAATATATGTTATCTTCATCATTAGTACCTATATCTATCACCCCCCCCCTTCTCAGTTACTTTTAATTATCACTTATCTTATGCTTGCCAACACTAATAAAACCGAGTTTCTTTCATCTCTGATTCAGCTAGACTTGTGCCACATCATTTTCCCAAAATACGGGTCAATCGAATCCAAAGTGCGGACCTTTGGGGTTTTGTCTCAGAGTGATACTAACCTCTGTGTCACTCCATCGTAGTGGATTTTTTGCCTGGATTAGATCGTCAAACTCCGCCCGTCATGCAAAAGTGCAGGTCGACAACTTGCCTGATACCCTCACTCCCTCATTCTAAATGCCTTCAAAAGCTCTCCTGGTATCATGTCCCACAAGAAGACACATATTGATTGCGGCTCATCAGCTCTTATGGCGGGTATCGTGTGTGTGAACGGGGATCAAATACGGCGCCAAGGCCCATGGAACTCCACCCCTGCCATCCCATTTGGCAACATTCAATCTTCTCTGATCCAGCCTATTTGGCATTCAAAAGGTAAGTCGACGTCATAGCATTGGAATGTAGTAGCATGCTCACTCTGATATGTTAGGGATCTACTGCAAATTGAACCTCAGGAACTCGATCCTGCCCACACACTCCTCCAACAATGTGTGCCTGTGTACTCTATATTTCAAACTCCGACTGGGCTACAAGAGCTTTTTTTTCGTCTGTTTTTTATTTTTGCTCCTTCTTCCCCTCGTCATCACTTTTTTACCGCATTGTCATTCTTTTTTACCCCACGACGACAGACGAACGAAAGAACGAACGAACGAACGAACGAGGAAACGAACGAACGAACGGTAACTCACCTCTTTTCGCGTCATGTTCATCCTTTGCTTACCATTACTAACTTTTTGCCTTTTGCATCGTTCCTCTTTCTTTTGACACTAGATCGGCTACAACGATGACGACCACGATAAAGACGACGACGATGCTAATGCCGACTCCACCACTACTTCATGTCGCCCAAAAAGGCTCTTTTAAAATTTTCAAATGTAAAAAACATGGGGAAACCCTCGCAATTTTTTTTTTTTGGTGCACTCATCCTGTCCATAGTAGATTCCCTAGTCATTGTACCGATAAAGTGCACTAACCCTTGACCCATTCCCAACGCCTACTACTACTGATACTTTGGATAACACTGGTTTGCTCTCCTCCTCCCTTCTCCTTGGCTCATTACACTAGATTAGTTATTCCATGACAAGCCCTGTATTCACTGCCATCCACTAGGACATGTAGCTTAAGCATGGTCTAATTCAGTTAATAAAAATCTACTTGAACCCATCTCCATGACTTTGTTCTTTTTCCATAAGCTTCAGTGATCTTGAAGACAAATGACAGGTACATGCTTTTTATGGCCCATCTGCGCATACCTAAAATTTTACTCTACCCCAACTGTAGACCAAGAATTTTTCAAAAGTTGTCAAGGATGAGCTACTCATCTGCAGTTTGGTTTCTATAAAGTACGTGGCCTTGTTATGGTTACGGATTAGAGAAGTCTTTCGCAGAATGATTCAATTAGGCTTTATTCATACGGCTTTATTCATACAATGAGACTAAGAGACTATGGTACAGACTATGTTTTCAAGGGCGAAGTTAAACTAATGTGTTCATGGCGACGAGTTGCATTGGGAGTGACTAAACTGCTGTAAAAACCAAGCGAATGGAGGTAGGCAAATACGGCCTATAATCTAAGTCTATGTCCATCATGACCTGGTGTCAGTAAGCTGATATCCGTTGTCAACCCATTCGATTAACTAAGAAAAAAAAAAGGAGCAATGATGCAAGAGGCAAATGTTAGTCATCGAACAAAGGTAGACAAGATGGTGAGAAGGGGAGAGTTACCCTGTGTTCGTCGTTCAAGGCCGTTGCATAGAGGACGAGTCATTCGTGATGTGGTGCTAAAGTCATTGGAAAGAACAAAAAAGTGATGAAGAAGCGAAGAAGAAACAAAGAAATGGTGATGAAGAAAATTGAGACCTGCATAGCCGGTGCGGAGATTGAAATTCCAGTCGAGGCAAAATGGCACCGTTGAGCCAAAGCTTTTGCAACTTGAGCAGAGCAGCTTTTTAGACAATGCATGAAGGTTTCGCACAACCATACAGACAGTATTCCCAATGACAACGTCTACTTTTTTCTGCACAGGAGAGATGTGGAATCGACAGGTTACATCGCTTCCCATACATGCAGAAAGGGTACTGATGAGAGGACCCATCATTCAAGGTTTTGTCGATCGCACCACTTTTTTGTAAAACTCCGACAAACACCCACCCCTGAAAGTTCCTGTATTAAAAAGCTATTAGTCCCCGCACACCGACGTTTTGTAACAGTTCTACCATGCCAAGCATTATCGCAACCTTAAAAGCTTAGCTCTGCATAATGGAAGACTCCAAAAGTTTCTTTTTTTCAACCGCCGACACATTTTGACAACCTGGATGGTATGACAACGGTTCTTTTACACCATGTTTATGTATTTATGGTTCGCCTGTCCAGACCCCATGTGCCCCAATTTGGATAGATACAGATGATAGCAACTGGAAGTAAACAGATGTGATGATGATACAAGACAGCTTTTTTTTTATTTCAAACAAAGAAAACCAAGCGCTACACTATGGTTTTGTTTCATACAGGAATATACAATGGGTAAAATGAAAGAGAGAGGTGGGGAGAGAGAGATATCCTAATAAGCTAAACTAGACACAAGAGACTAATCTATTCGGTTCTCCAGAGAGAGTGAGCAACGGTAGGTTCCCAGGTAGGGTTGGAGGTATGACCTTGGAGACAGACATAGGTACGGCCCTTGTATTCAACACGATCACCGGCAGCATAGGTTCCAACGGGATCCCAGTCATCAGAGGAGCAGCTACCCTTCTTCTTGCCATGACCCTTCTTCTTCTTCTTGTCGTCATCATCACTGTCAGATCCAGAGTCAGAGGAGCCGGAATCAGAGGAGCCAGAGGAGGAGTCGTCATCAGAGCAGTCCTTCTTCTTCTTGCGGTCGCAGTCCTTCTTCTTCTTCTTCTTGTCATCGCAGGACTTGGATTTCTTCTTGTCGTCGCAGGACTTCTTCTTGCTGTCGTCGCAGGATTTGGACTTCTTCTTGTTGTCTTCATCATCGTCGCATCGAGCCTTGGCCTTGTGTTCTTCTTCATCCCGGTGTTCAGCCTTTTCTTGAGATTCCCGACGACCGAATTCTTCTTCACGGCGCTTGAGTTCTTCTTCACGTTGAGAGAATTCTTGGCGACGGCGTTCTTCTTCTTCGTCACGGTCATGTTGTTCTTGTTCTTCCTTCTTGTGATCGTCAAAGAGTTTCTTGCCCAAGAGACCAGCACCGATGGCCAAAGCACCCCCGAGGACGGCGACACCAGCTTCAGTAGCATGTTCCTTGGTGCGCATAGACTTGCATTGCTTTTGGTGTTCTTCGTGCACAATGGAGGTACCACGGATAGGGTTGGATTGAGGTTGTTCGTTGCTGGAGTTTTCGAAACCCTTGGCTTGGAGGACAAGGTTGACTTCACCCACCACGTTGCTCTTCACATCGTAGACTTCAAACAGACCATTGAGAGAGGCACCTTGAGCATAGACAACTTGGTTGATGGGGATGGCAGCGAAACCAATCAAAGCAGAGGAGGTGGTTTCTTCATCCAAGACTTCGATGTACAAGTGTTGTTCGCCAGACAAAGACAAGGTGAAGGATTGGTTCCAGCTAGGAGTCTTGCCACCGTTCTTGGCAGTGTAGGTCTTTTGGAAGGACTTCTTGTCTTCGAGGTTCAAACCAAAGCGCATGAAGGGATCTTGAGTACCAATCTTTTGACCATCCTTGAGGAAGTTGGCACCAACGGCATTCACAATGAGGGTTTGGCTTTCAGATTGAATGTGAGTGGAGGAGGTACGGACCACATTGTCGTCAGAGTTGTAACTCGTGGTGGTGGAGGTATATTCATAAGAAGATTGTTGGTACATGTTTAGAGTGAATGTGAGAAGATGAGTAGAGAAAAGAAAAAAGAGAGAGAGAGAAAGGGGAAATGAAAGCGGGCTTTATACACACAGCATAAAAAGATTGCGCGCACAGGCGGAGTTTCAATTTGGAATCCCGCTTATGCAGGCCGACCGGCATCCTTGATCTTTTAGGAAGGCAAATGATCCTCCCGTCCAATAAAAGTGACACCAAGTTTTAAGCATTCGACTTGTTTATGTCGCCACACCAAAAGTGTTTCATCTTTTTCTAAAAAGCAAGGTGGTTGCAGTTCGCGATCAAAACGCACACTATGTTTTGGTCATGCCACCCCTCTTTTCACTTTTCAAACAGGAGAGACCAAGCGGGTTCTTTTCTTCTGCTCTGAGGTCCATCATTGAAAAAGAAGGCAAAGAAGCATAGAACAGATGCGGATCTGTTACACGAATAGCCACTCAGCCAACCCTCGGTTTGAACCATTAGCCAAATCAAATGAGGTCTCCATTCGACGTGGCTGGTTCCCTTTGCCCACACATGTATCCAGCACTTGTTCACCAATCAGAGCTCTGGACGTTCATGGACGGAGAACGTACCGAGAACTTGTCATTGAAAGGTCTGTAATTAAACACAGCAGTAACCTAAAACGGATATTCGGGAAAACAAACACACTCTAAACCAACCATTACCCACGCACAACAGTATCAATATGTAGTGGATGTGCATACGTACCTCCCCAGCAATGCAAGGCGCTTTATTCCTACTACTATCCCTACTACTATCCCTATTACTATCCCTATTACTATTCCTACTACTAGTGCTAATGGTTGTACGATCCACTCCAATAAGACGATGACACAGTTATTCGAAACCACTACTTTATAAAACAAGCACAGGTGATGAGCTTGTTTTGCATGATTTTTGATCAAGGGGGAGGAATCCCTGGGAATAGAAAAAGCCAAGCCTACCTTTTATTCGCTCTGGCCGTCATATATGGGATCTTCCAGTCGTTCCACCAATGCAACAAAAGACGTTGACTTTTTCGAGTCGCTTGTGTTCAAAAAGAGAGAAAAGCCTTCCATGGGTATCGTCCGGCTGTCTGTATAATCAAGGTTAGTATCTCTGCTCTACACCTGCAAAGTACCTTTTTGTAGTCCAGTACATACCTTTATGAGACCAGGTTAGCGTTACACTGGAGGAAGGATTATGCATGGATCCTTACCTTGGCCCCTTTTGACACTATGGTGAGGAAGCGCTTACAAAGGACCAGTAGGTTGTTGCTTGAGTTGTCATGGAGGGAAGAAGACGAGCACTAGGTAGGCATAAAACAAGTAGAGATAAGAGAGACGATTGAAAAGACGCACATGGACGTGTATCTGTTGCATTGATTACATACCTCGGTATTGGACGTTAATGAAAAGGAAAGAGAGAGGAGGAAGACGTAAAATTGAAAGTGAGGCCTGATAAGCGGGATTTAAACCCCAGAGTACCCCTGAAGTCACATTTTTTCATGTGTAGTGGAATGGCTCATTGACAATAGCTGCTACCTTTCACATAAACAAAGATAAACATCTTGCATAGACTCATTGTACTTAATAAAAGTGGGCTCTTTTACTTTCCATACATGGTAATTGTGGATGACCCTGTATTTTCCAGCGGCTGTTCAAGTCGGAAAAGAACGTAGATACAATCAATGAAAGAAATACAGCTCCTGGTCAGCTTACTTATTCATTGTATAGATTCTATACCTCCCCTCTTTATACTGCAAGGACGGACATTAGTGGGTTGGTCAGAGTCACTCACTAACTTGTCTTTTTGACAGATTGGTCGACTGGGGGTGGGCATTACTAAGGGCCTGAGTCTCAGTTTCAAACTCCGCCTGACTGGGTCGATGTGACACCGGGCCAATAAGTATTTTTGCGTTTGTTCCCCTTTCTCTTTCTCTTTTCTTTCTTCCTTTACATTCACCGCCTTCCTCCTCCCCCCTCTATCTCTTTTGTCTTCCCCATTCTCCTTCTCTTCATGTTAATTGCTTTCCAACACATTGACTGATCTCATGCCTCTATCGAAACGTCAAGGTAACAAGAATGCAACAAGTAATACACTGACATGCTGATCCCTTGGTTTCTATCGAATGTAGACGCCAGTTATGATTGTGCTCAAATGGGAAACCAGTATCCTTATTGCTCACCTTTGACTACTGATACTTGGGTAAATGGTTCTACTCACCAGTTTATATGGAACTTCAAGTAAGGTAAACGTAGAGCTAAGCGCCCATGATACTGACCTTCTTTGTTTCGTTTTGTAGTTATCCTTTCTATGTTAGCTCGGTAAGTATATGATCTTCTTTATGGGGTGGGGCGGGTTGAGGAGCTAGTGTGATAGATGTATTATCTATGATCATGTTTTTAGTGCGTGGGGGTTATTTTTACACACTCTATGACCTAAACATGTACGACCCTATATCCATTTATTGATGTTATCTCTTTTTATATATCATGCCTTGTGTATAGCCAACTCTCGACTTGACGATGTACTATATCAAGAACTACCAGTACACGCTGATAAAGAACTGGACCGACATGACGACCTCTGACGGTGAGCTGACAGTGATGGTAGACGATACTTGGTTCCCGACACCCTCATACAACGGCAACAAGACCTGGAGTCTATCGCTATTCTACCTCCCTTCTGGCATGAATGCATCAACCGAACTTCAAAACACCAACAGCCTTTACCCTCGACCGTACAACTTCTCAGTGATTCGTAAGTGACTAGACTTATATGTGCTTATAAAGAAAGAGGGGATGGAATATGAGTATGAATGACATCGACTTGACTCGTCTATTTTTATCACCTCATAGAACTCCCATCGCCTCAGCCTCCGAGCACCACCAACAACAGCACTGATCCCAACCACAGCAACAGCAACTCAACGATTTCAAACACACCACCTTCTTATTCGTCCGATCAACATAATGGATTACCTGATTGGGCCATTGCCTTGATAGTGCTTGGGTCCGTGGCGGTAGCAGCGGCTCTCGGCATCTTAGCTTGGGTCTTTTTGATCTATTTTCCACGCAAACGACGACAACGACATCAACATATGGGTGATACGAAACGAAGTGGAGCGGGTCCCACTCCTTATAGTCAGCAGAAGCAGCAGGAGCAGAAGCAGCAGCATCACCAGCAACACCAGCAGGAACAACTATCAAGCGAAAAGGCTGAATCTATTTATTCTGATACGCCAATGATTGGTGGAATGGTTCGATCTTCTGTCAGTGTAGGCGGTGCAACCACAGCCCCTTCATCTATCTCACAACGCCCTGATTCCCCCAGTTACCCATCCATACACCACCAATTCACCTCCTTACACTCGCACGATACCATCAACGAATCACTTCGACAGATGATTCATCGACCTGACTGGACGACAACCGATGAAGATATCGATGAAGATAAGCGACGACGATTAGGCGAAGAACTCTTACAACGACAATTGGCGGAGGATGGGACAATGATCAAGCAGACTCAGCCGACACGACTCAAAAGTATGACATCGCAGATTCCCAAGGCACGGACGGCTATTGTTGTTGCTGAATCAACTGATTCCCTCTCCCATTCTTCCTCTACTACTTCTTTACCATCTGATCATCATCATCCTCGATGATCCTCCTTTGTAACATATGTATCATGTCCTATATTGCTTGATTCTTTCCATTTACCCCCTCCTCCCTTTAGCATTAGCATCCTTAGTATATACATAAACTATATCTATCATCCATCCAATCGAATAAAGCTCCCTCGTCCATTCATGGTCAAGCAGAAACTTCTTCGGTTTCGGCCCTTTCCAAAAAGGGTCACCGGGGTTTGAATTTGAATTTTAAGCTTTAGTTGCCAAGCAACGAAAGTGTCGGCTTTCTTTCCCTTTCTTCTTTACAAATGAACTCTTTTGAAAACGAACCTCCTTCCTATGACCATGCAGTGCAGTCGACGTTGGATCCCTCCCAAGTGAATGAATACGGCAAATACAACGATGCCTCGGTGGATTCCTACCAACGTGGCGAACTCTTTATTCAAGCATTCAGTGGCCAGATTGATCAGTATCCCCCCGACTTGGCCAAGGCGATGCAATCCCAAGGTCCCTTTTGCCAGATGCTGGATCTCGATACCCACAGCAACTCACTGTTCCGCCATCCTCTGTCCACACGCCAGTACCCTGCCTTTCGCTCTGACGGTGCAACGTATATCCAATTCTGGCCGCAAGGCAAACCGCCTTCACAACAAGATACAGACATTACATTACAAGGGACGCATCCATTTGTATCCTTTGGTGGTGGAGGGAATACGACGACGACGACAACAACGGTGCATTACTTTGAAATGACGGTGGATCAAGTGGACAGGGACGTGGTGCTGGCGATTGGATTGACGACTCGGCCCTACCCCTTATTCCGAATGCCAGGCTGGAACAAGCACAGTGCGGGATATCATAGCGACGACGGATACAAGTTTTGCGACGATGCCTCGGGTGGACAAGCGTTTGGACCTAGCTGGACAAAAGGGGATACGGTGGGATGTGCTTACAATGTCGACACAGGTACCGTGTATTTCACATTGAATGGCATGCTTATAGGAGGAGAAGGTGCCTTCAGTGGATTGGAATCGCATGTGTACTATCCCGGTGTGGCTAGTGATGGTCCTGCCTCTGTCCGTATCAATTTTGGTGCTGCTCCTTTCAAATACCCCTGCCCTGATTGGATTGGTTATCATCATGCCTCTTATACTAGCTAGATTAGATAGACTCCACTCCATGTACAATAAAAAAAAAGGGGACTTTCCATGCACTAATCCGTCTTGTCTTCATTTTTTTTTTTTTTAATTCCTACAACTAAAATCATAGCATACCACTACATCCTTACTACTATTGATATCACTACTACTGCTACTACAATACATAGACTAAGATAACCTTCGGAAGAGCTATTGTCGATCTTGTGTTTCGGGGACCAACGGACTTTCCTTGACAGGACTTGATCCAACAGATGTACCAGGATTGGAGTGTGGGATCGTATCAGGACTGGGGTGTTCTGATCCAATGGTTGATTCGGGTTCCTTGCCAGCTTGGGATAAAGCATAATCGCCAGAGTCAAAGTATTTGCGTTCCTAAAAGAAAACAGCAGGATCAGTACTCTCTGTCCGCACTGACTTTTTTTATACCCATTCTCACGCCTCCTATCCAAAGTCCTCCCTAGTTCAGTGGGTTTGTCTGCTTTACCTTCAGTTTGTGTCCAATGAGATCCTTTCGATCGGGTAACTTGCCGTACATTTTGAATAGTTTGCGTTCTTCATCGGTCAATTGCTAAAGAGTGCCACCAGCACCAATGAAAGAAAAGGTCAGTCTTTTTGAGTATCTGTCATTATCGTTTACCATAGCTCAGGGTTTCCTTTTTACATGACGTCCTTATTCATCGACTTGGTACTTACACTAATGTCCACTTTGTTAGACTGAGCAGGATTCATGTTTGAAAAGTTTCGAGCACAAGAAGAAGAGAGAAAGAAAAGAAAGTGTGCAAAGGAATTTACATGACGTCGAGCGGGGTTTGAATTACCTATTTTTTCAACTGGGTTGACTGGTTGGTTGGGTGATCCATGGCCGACCCTCATTAAATGCCCGACACAACGGTGAAAGTATTCGCCACCATGGTCAACCCTATAAAGCAACAGTACAATGAAAACATAGACAGAAGCACACATATAGAACATTGATACGCTTGACCATTCAATTGCTTGACCAGGTTTGATATGATAGCACGACGGATGTCATATTTCAAACTCCGATCTGGCTCGCTTTAAAAAGGCAAAAACGAAACGAAGCCCTTTCTCTTTCTCTCTCCCCAAATAATGTCCCAAACAAAGAAACGACGGCGGCTGATCAATCAAGCAGTATTGGTGAATCCAGAATTTGCGTCCCTGTATCATGATGAACAAGCCAGCCTCACACCACCAGCAACCATTCGAATGGATCCAGCGCCCATTCTAACTTTGGGGTCCCAACAAGCACAACATTCAAAACCGAAAAAAGCCCTGGCCAGCACTAATCAACATGCCTTGATTGAACGACTGAATAAGATTGACAACAATAGCACCCAAAGCGAAATCAACAAACAACAAGGCACTTCCTCTACCATGTTGGATCTACAATCTTTCCAACTCATGCCATTTGCTTTAGAGGCCAAGTTATCTAAACGCGATCTTCTCTCTCCACGTCGAACGTCTTCTATCGAAACACAGCAACCATTGTCTTCACTTGTCTTCTCTGATCACGAAGCGGACACCAGCGGCCAGATCGACCCTGTATCACCAATCTCTCGCGCCATACCCGCAGCACCGCCATCGAATGTTGATCCTAATGATTCCGTCGGTGAAACGGACCCCGCTGCCCACTTTTACGAAGTATCAACAAACCACACTCAAGATGATATGGCCACCAGCGATGACGAAAGCGACCTATTACCACCATCACCAACCATTGCCTGTACGAACGAACTACCAACCACGCCACCTCACGATATCCACAGTGAACTTAATGCGACACCTATCATCGACGAGACAGCAATGAATCCAGATCAAGGTCAAACTTTCTGCAATGGCACTTTATCCTCCGTAATCATAGATGAAGGACGACGTCCTCATTTATCCACATCACCCTCTATCGCTCCACCCAGCCCACCGCCCCTTGAAACCGTGCCTATCCACCCCTCCACTCGCATCCAAGCCATGTTTGCCAAGCGACAGCCACATAAATCTAAGCTACCAATGCCAACATGGGAAGTAGTCGAACTTTCAGCGCCCACCGACCTATCACCACCATCGCGAAATCGCAAAACGAAAACCGTCAAGCTCTCGAAACGAGAGGCGTCTCGCTTACCCAAACCTTCAACATTGTCTAAGAAGAGGCCGACCTGGACCGAAACTACCCTATACCCCTCTTAAACATGCCATTCCCCCCCCTTCATTGAAGAATAGCTACTTAGTCTTATACATTGATCCCCTCCATTACTCTTAAATAGCTTCGAACCCATTCATGTATGAAAAAAAAACCTAATAAAAAGCAATGCGTTATCTGACATCTTTTACTGGTCGGAGTTCCACACATAGAAAAACTATGCCGGATGACCGTTTGAAGCGTTGACAGTGCACATTAAGCTCTGTATCAAGTGTCTGAATGACTACGACTTTTTTTTTTGCTATGTGTGTGAATTGTCTACCTAAGCATACTCTGGCTGGGAACGCCCGTTTATCGTTCTTTAGACTTGGCGCACCAGGGTGATTTGTATCCCTATTGGATTTCAACCTCCGCTTCGGCAACTACATACAAAGAACCATCGAAGCCGCTGCCAATGTCGTCGAAGAAGATGCTCCCGGTTCAACAAGTCTTTGCACTATCTTGCCGAACATAAAAACCATATCTTCGAATAGTAATATGTATAGCTTCTCGTCTTTTTATGTTACAAGCTGTACAATCCCCGTCCTTTATTTGAAGAATTCTATCCGCATATCCATATGCGCAAGGGCAAATTGGAAAGACGGAGTTTACATTAGATTTGCGAAGGGGCGAAGGGCGTAAGCTTAATTTTTCGTTGATTAGTTTGAAGAAAGGACAGACCTTGGAAAAAAAATTTACTTTTTCTGGAGCTCATTTTTCCTGTGACCGGGATTAACGACCCAACTTCAAATTTGACACCAATTGGAGTGGTATCGAAAATGGTAAGCCATCCTAGAAAAGCAGGCTTTCTTGGTATCAGTCGATAGATAAAAAGCACTTTTGAGTCTGTCGCTTTTGACACTTCATTCTGTAGGCTAATGACACTTTCCAATTCTCGATTTTTTAGAAAAAACTTTTCGAAACTTTTCTTTTTTGTCTCGAGCGACCATTCATGTTTTTATTTCAAGGCCCGACGCAAAATGCAATTCAAAAAAATCATTTCTCAGATCTCGGCCCACATCCATCCTTTTGACGATCTAATGGCGGGAGAATGATGGTATACACTGTCAGCTCATTTCCTCAGCGGACAGATCAACTTTTCAATTACATGTTCAGTAGTAACCTGGCAAAATAATCCCCCCGCTTAATTAAGCCGAGGAATAATCGTATGCTCCTTAATGCCTTCAATGTCCAACATTGTGAGATCTAATGCTGGGCAGAATCGAGCCAATGACCGAGTACAACACACAGGCCAAAACTCAAGTGCCAAAGGGCATTAGTTCAGTGATAAGCCTAGGACCCCCTGACCCTACCACTATAGGAGCGGAGTTTATGCACCCCCTGAGCCTACACTGAGCCTACCCCTCATAATCATCTTCAAACTCCGGCAGATCGCTTCAGAGCCCACATATCTATCCAAACTTCAATCCAACATATCTCGCCCGGAAATGCACCTAGACCACTCATTTTACCCTTGAAACGACCGGAGGGAGCCCAGTTTTAAAC
>LT553043.1:107709-118609 GCA_900079185.1 Absidia glauca
CTCCGCCGGCTGAGCTAGGAGCCATTTTGTGATGTCTATTATGCGGAAATTCTGGGGTATGTCCAGTGTGGTAGTACCAAGGTGCAGGGTTCGAACCCTGCGCCTGGCAAGTTAATGTGGATTTAAAAGTATCAAGGGAAGCGGCCTCATTGGTCGGTTCCTGTGAAACATAAAGAAAACTTGTTATAGTGGTCGAAGTTGAATACTGAGTCAAAGTTCTAGTCGATTTATTTGTGTTATAAAAAGAGAGAGGGAAAACATCGAGGTGATGGAAAAAAAACCCTTTTCTATCTAACACAGCTGGGACTAAAATCAGTAAGAGCAGTCTTGGGATCAAAGGACTTTACGTTGAGTATGAATTGAGAGGCGGACTTAGTAAACGTTCAATTAACGTATACTTGAGTCCTTGAATACGACAAAACTGACGACCTGGGAACTGTTAATCCAAATCCCGCCTGAATGCCTTCATGCTTGACGCTTACCGCAATGGAATATATGGCTTAGGATACTGGCCAATCCTGAATCTAATGAAATGTGTATAATTGTAGGGTGTATCTGCGTATACCAACAAAAGTTTTACTCTACTTGATCAAATGATACATTGATGTTTCATGACTTGTCAATGATGAGCTACTCATCTGGAGTTGGGTCTCTATAATGTATGCGGTCTTGTTGTGGTCATGGACTATGAAAAAAGTTTTGAGGAAAATGATTCAAGTAGACTTTATTGATACAAAACGAGCGGAGGGAAGAGAGATCCCTGATTAATATGATAGGACTAAAGGGCTATGGCACAGACTATGTTTGAGGTCGTAGATAAGCTGATGTGTTAATGGCAACTGTAAAGGTTTGAGAGGTGAAGAAAGGTAAACACAAAGGGAAGTGCCGAACACAAAGGGAAGTGTCCTATTACGACTGAAGTTCAATCACAAAAGGGGTAGGAGAGGAGAGGATTAGGAACAATGTATTTAAGATGGGATTCATGCATCTTACATTTAGTATAGCGTAGCGGGGGTTCAATATCAAATTCAGGGGTGTTGTAGTGGTGGTAAAATGGTAGTGAAGATAAAAGAAGACGAGTAAAGAAGTACGATGAGACTGTTGGATGATTTTTATTTTGAATAGGATGTGTTGGTCTATTATACTAAAAGGATTCGTTCATGATGTTATGTGTGAGAATTGAAGATGTGGATAGATACGAGATGGTACATTCTCTCTAGTTGTCTTATTGTGAATGCAGCTACTCTTTTATCTTCCGTTGTCATTGACTTGTTGTGATTACTGACTCATATGGTTGGGTAGTGAATGGAATGGTGAACTTATCATGCTGTGTTTCTTGTCATTCTCATATTCAGTTTGATTTGTGATCGTCGCTTCCGAGGTAGCTAATCTCGTTCCTGACGATCCCTTTCTATCGGAGTTTCAATTATTAATTCATGCAAGTTGAAATCTCCGCTGATCTATCTATTTACGATCGTGTATCTTTTACCCATTATGTCATGATACGACATCTCCTCTGTCGGAAGATGGGAATGGTTTCTTTCACTCATGCATGTCAACATTGTCACCCTTTCTTCTGACCTTAGTGTGATTGTACTTTAGATACGTAGTTTTAGACTTACTTTATAGTAAAAACATTCCTTTACAATTCTAAAGCATGCCTCTATTTGACTGATACGACACCATTTTTCCTTGGGTGGTCTCTCAACTAGTAAGAATGGATCCCTTCTCACACTAGTTTCGTTTCCACTCTTTTTAGGAACTTCTTATACGATTACGATTCGATATACAATTCAACCATCAGCGTGACGAACTCTCATCATTCATCATTCTCGCTTTATGTCACAGCATGTCACTTTGATCCTGGCGGGATCCGAAACTCAACAAAAGATGACTTTCAATCGCCGCTCTCCTGGATCTTCTTTTTTCTCTTCTGTCGGAAGATGGGAATGGTTTCTTTCCCTCATGTATGTTAACATAATTACCCTTTTATTGCGACCTTAGTGTTATATTAGTTTAGATACATTCGTTTAGACTTCCTTTATAATAAAAAGCATTCCTTTACTATTCTAAAGTATGCCTCTATTTGGCTGATACGACAGAACGAAAAACATGGGAAAGCTACCGCAATTTTTTGTAGAAGCACTTAACTTTCCATTGTAGATTCTATAGCCTTTGTATTTTGAAACAGTGCTACTAATTTTCTGTCTTTCTTTTGCCCACTTGTCGTATCAGGCATCTTAAACAATCCAAATGTCACAATAAAAACCACTTAGAGCATTAAGTATGTACCATATGCATGTAACTCAGAGTAAGCATAGAACACAAAGAATGCATTACACTGATGAATGAGCATGAAGCAGGCATTCAGAAAAGAAATCAATTTTGAAATGCCGCCTTTCACACCCCTGAATCTATTTTTACCATTCAGGTACCGTTGCTAGGGAAACCATTCCAACCTATGCAATCAAGAGGAGAAACTCTCCTTCAGGAAGTTATGATCGATATGTACACCATCCGGTAGGAATGTCTTGACCCTTGAATGAGGCATTCCTCTTTACAGTATAAAAGCAGTGTAGTTCTTCTCTTGTCATTTGAATCATCAATAAAGTAAGAAAAAATCCCCGCTTACTTTTCGTCTTTTATTTTTCTACACTACACACTACATTTCACCACTAACTCTGACGGGGCTTCTCGGAGCGTTCACGGCCGCATACAACATAAAAGTGCTTGATTCTAGGTATCTGTCGATAGATATACATGACATTGTGCTGACTGTAAAATTTGAAGATGGGTTATCCATCACCATTTTAGAAAACCAGGACAAAACCAGGGCAACTCGTCACAAAAATTGCTCGGAGGCCGCACACCCACTTTGTTTCACACCCTGCCTTTTTCAAACTCTCGCCCACCGGCGCATGTCAGAGCGTCCAAGATGGCTGAGCCATAATCAAAAGAGTAAAGTCATGGAGATGGGTTCAAGTAGGTTTTATTCACTGAATGAGATTATACTTAGGCTAAATGTAGGGCTTGCCATGAAATAACTAATCTAGTGTAATGAGCTAAGTAATGAAGAAAGGGAGAGCTGTTCACCGGTGCTTAAAGTATCCGTGGTAGTGTGCACATAGATTGGTCCAAGGGATGGGGCACTTGAAAGTATACTGGTCAGGGAATCCATCTTGGAAAGAAGAGATACACCTAAAAAAAAATTCAAGGGTTTCCCCATGTTTTTCACATTTGAAAAATTTTAAAACGGCCTTAATGGGCGATGTAAAGCTGTGGTGGAGTCGTCATTGTCGTCATCGTGTTCGTCGTTACCGTCGTCATCGTCGTAGCCTATCCATTGTCAAAAAAAAGAGGAAGGATGCAAAAAGGCGTATGTTGGTCATGGTGGGGAAATCGAGATACCTTGTTGTTCGTCGTCGAAAGATTTCCATTGCCAAAGGATGTGTTCGTCTACGTAAGATGTGTCGATTGCGAGGCGAAATATAAAAAAAAGTGATAAAGAAGCAAAGAAGAAGCGAAGAAATGGTGTAGGGAAAAATAGATGCTTATATGGGGCGACAAAGTCGGAGTTTGAATCAGAGGTTCCCCATTCAAGGTCTCCACAGATCATGTTCTTTGTACTCAAGATAAGGAGAAGTTTTGTAGATGTAAAAGGCAGTGTAAGAAGGATCAAAAAGATGATGTTTTATTTGATAGAAGTGGACGGCATCAAAACGAGGGAAGGGGCATTAAGTTAAATAAGAGACTATGTACAATAGAAGAGATGATATAACTACACGACGTTGGTATAGGATGGGAAAGGGGTTAAGTGGCAGCGTAAGAAACAGAAACTAGATACATAGATGAGTAGGTAAACAAAAGACATGTGTGTGCGTGTGTGAGTGTGTGTGGAGCTATTCAACATAACCAGTGACAAAGCTATTGATCGATTCCCATTCCAAAGGGTCCAAAGGTGGGGTTGGCGGAGAAGACAATGCGGGTGCGGTATCGATGGGCGTCTTGGCGATAAGCTGAGGCAATGAGCATTCTGAGCCATGGCGTAGCTGTTTCATAGGAGAGGAAGGAGATTTTCGAGCAGTACAAGTGAACCAGTTGAGATGTGATTGGTATTGCTTGCATTCCATGAGGATGTTTTGAAGAGTTGCATCGTTCAACTGTGGTTCCATTGTCGATCCGCTGTCCATTCCCGCTGATGACTTTGTAGGTTTTGATGGATGGATGGACTTCAAGTAGAGTTCAAGATTGCGTGCATGGAGGTCGCCTAAAGGACCGCCCCAACCTAGCGGCATGGTGACCCGATGTTGCATTGCATCCATAAACCCACCTTGTGTTGTTTGTGTTGTCATGAGCAGAGTGGATAGCTGTGTACAAAGGTCGAATTCGGTATCATAGGTCGTTATTTGTTCTTGTACTATAATGGAAAAGGGGAAGAGATGAGATCAAGTTTTTTTTTTTTCTCCCTTCCACTTTTCAGGTAACTTTTCAACCCCCGCTTCTCGAGGTCGATCTCGAAACAGCTACTTACACAGGGTATTGATGAGGGAGGATGTTGATGGTCCCGCTCTTTGAATCTGACACTCGACATCAACGATTTCAAGATGCCCATTTGGTTTCAACACTCGAGTGATTTCTGTCAAAAAACGGATCAACTGCCCCTTTGTTAATGAGGTCATCATTTGGCGCATGTAAATAAAGTCAAATGATTCATCATCAAACGGTAGACTTGGTTTCAGTATGTCATGCTGTAGGAAGTTAGCGTTGCCAGGCTTGATCGTTGAAGGATACATTGCTGCTATATCAATTCCATAAAAGTCTATAACGTGCAAAAGCATGGCATGAGTTACAAGAACGTACATCAACTGGAGCATCCTTCAAGTACCTGCTTCGGTGAATTCAGTTGCCAGTTCCAGGACCCTTTCATGTGTAACACAAACGATTAGGCACCTTTTTCATATGACAAGAACATGAAGCTACCTACCAAGTTCCAGCGCCAGTGCCGATGTCCAATACCTTTGGACGCTCCACTTGATCTATCGAACCCTTCAAGAGTGATGATACAGGGGAGACAAAATTGGTGCCAAAGGCATCTTTCAGGAGATAATGCTAGAGGAAAAAGAAAATCATGCAACAGTTTAGTGAAATTAGATCGGAGTTTTAAATAGGGGGCAGGTTCCTTTTTTATGCCCTGGAACGTAACTTTGGCGAGACACTTACCAAGACAATCAAACGATCCGATTCGTCTTCATCACAAGGTAAAAGGTATTGATACTCCGTCTTGTTGATATATCTTCGACCGTTCAGGGTAACGTATTCAATAGGTGAAGAAGAAGAGGACGTCCGTGAGGAGAGGGTAGCAGGCGGAGAAGGCGCTGAATCCCCATTCGTCACCCTCTTTGTATGCATTGAAGGAAGAAAAAGGTGCTTAAGACCTGGTTTCTGTTCGGATAGTTTCGTTTTCGCTTTGTTTGAAAGATGCGATGCGATTGCTGATGGTACAGTAGGTTCTTGAGAATGAGAGTTGCCCATGGATCATAGTTTTGCTTTAGCAGTGGACAGTAGAGTTGGGAGGAGGAAGAAAGAGAAAAGAGGAGAATTCAGATTTCATGAGTTTTGTATTATTTGGTTGGCCGATCACCCGAAAAATACTAGTTTGACGGAGGTTGGAATCATCAACATTATAGTCGCTTTTCAGGGACATGCTAAAATGTTTATATACACCCCTAAGTACGCTCTTATCGATCAAGCCCCATCATCTGTCTCTCCTCTTTCGTTGAAGATTAGATTGAATAGGGAGGCACAGGCAGAGGGGGGTTTGTCTACTTCGAACATGCAAATGTTTCCTCTGTCTACGAGCAGCCCTCTTTTCTAGCCGGCGGAGTTTTAAATGTAAAAACGATTTCAGCCCTGCTTCCGAGTTTGGAATGGTCGAGAAAAACAAAGGAGCTCTATACCACTGCATAAACGCAAGATGGTTTGAGGATTACATCTGTATGTCCCGCAACCGTTTTATCCTTCAAAGCTGTTGTGTTCATGATATCACCCCCTTTGTTATTGTTTGGCGTACTGCATTTGCTGTTCGCTGGCGTTCAAATTCAAATTTTGTTTGTTTGACCTAGAAAGGAACACAAGATATGCCCTCGGAACATCTGTTTTCAATTATCGTCCCTATGTTTGATGAAACCTCTCCTAATTTACACCTGCACACACCTGGAAAGGATGCAGGAACGGCATTGCTCACTTGGTGATCGAATTCTTATCCCTTTGTTTACTAGGTGGAAGGTAGTTTGACCTATGGGGCTTATTATGGGAGTAAAGTTTACCTGCATCATATGAATGAATCAGGGAAGGAAGTCATGGTTTGCATGAATGGCGGAGTTTGAAAAACACTAGTGCGGTATACTGGATAGGTCAAGATGGCCGGAACAAACACTGGGTCGTCTCGACAACAACTTGAAGATTTATGGCTCTTCTCTTCCCCGGCAAAACTGTGATTCCTTTGACTGCTGCAATTACAGTCTTGCGCCTTTTCGTAAACTTTGCCACTTGTCAACAATGCGGGGTACCTCGAGAATCGATGAGAAAAGTGAAAGGCAGCAAGAAACCTTTGTTTTACCAGGCAGCAAGAAACCTTTGTTTTACCAGGCAGGACACGGTAACGAGGAAATGCTACGCACGGCACAAAAAGACAAACTTTTCTCCTGTTTGTGATTGGTCAGCTAGCTTTAGTGCTTTATGATTCAGGGTCCGTTCGACTTAGTCAATGACTTCACTCTTATCTTTCCCACCATCCGGTTTATAATGGTGCTTCCCACAGACACGGGCACTGTCATGCAAGAAGAAAAGCTAGACCAAGCCGGGCTTTGATTCATGCGAGCCATAATCCTCCAGAAGATTCCCCCTCCTGTCCCTGCAAGGCAAATATTGAAACTCCGTCCGGGCTACAAAGATCACTTTTTCTTATCATTCCTTTCCTCTGCTTCTTCTTCGCTCCTTCATCACTTTTTTTCTTTCCATCGACATTAGCACTGCACCACGAACGACTCATACACTATACAACAACCTTAAACGACAAAAGGGTAATTCTCCTTCTCACCATCTTTTCCATCTTTGTCGGGCCATGGCTAACATTTGCCTTTTGCATCATTACTCTTTTTTTTTTCTCAGTAGATCGAATGGGCTGGCAACGGATATCGACTTCTCTGGCATCGGGACTGAATGGACATGGATTTAACTTGGGGTTTGGGCGCAGGTGATTACGAAAATCATGGGGATACCCTCACAGTTCTTTTATGTACACTTTTCTCACTGTAGATTCTGTGGCCATTGCACTGCTGAGCATCACTACTTGTCCGTCTACTTATCTTTGTCCACTGCCACTGCCACTTTTGCAACTCTGCTCAGCTTTTCCTTCCTTCAATTCACAGGTCATTACACTACATTGGTTATTCCATGGCAAGTCCTACATTAGTTTTAGCATAGTCTCATCTGTAAATAAAACCTACTTAAAACCATCTCCATGACTTTACTCTTTTGAATATGTTCCAGTCATCGTAGAAGCTCTGACATGCAGTTGCGGCAAGTCTTAGCCGATTGCTATACACACGAGAGTTTGAAGTTGGGAAGGGGGGTAAAACGGGGTCTTCGAACACATTTGACATGGTACTTGTGTAAATAGAGCTCAAAAGGCATAGTAGTCAATTTTAAAATTGAAGTTTCTTTATTCAAGTCTGGTCCTAACAATCGAGTTGGTAGTCATGGAGATGGTAGTCATGGAGACGGTAGTCATGGAGACGGTAGTCATGGAGACGGTAGTCATGGAGATGGTAGTCATGGAGATGGTTTCAAGTTTTATTAACTGGATGAGACTATTTTTAGCTATTTGTGGGGGGGGGGAGCTATTCAGCGGTGTCAAAAGGGTTTGTGGTAGTGTCCAAGAAAGTGAGCAAAGGAATAGTGCTGTTTGAAAGCGCAATGGCCACATAATCTACAATGGAATGGGAGTGCACCTAAAAAACATTGCGAGGGTATCCTATGTTTTTCGTAATCCTTTGCGCCCAATCCCTAAACTAACCACATGCCCATGATGTCCTGATGCCAGAGAGCCTATATCCGTTGTCATCCCATTCGATCTACTGAGAGAAAAAGGAGCAATGATGTAAAAGGCAAATGTTAGTCATGATAAGACAAAGAAGGACAAGACAGTGAGAAGGAGAGAGTTACTTTGCGTTTGTCGTTTAAGGATGCTGCATCGAGGCCGATTCGTTCGTTGTGCAGTGCTAATGTTGCTGGAAAGAAAAAGTGATGGAGAAGCAAAGAAAGAAGCAAATGAATGATTTTTTTTTTATGCACAGCAAGTCATAATTTGCACAGCTGGGTTTAAAAAAGGGAAATCGGGGAACTAAAAAATCCTAATGGTGATCAAGGAAGAAAAAGGAAGGGGAGTGGGGTAGACTATACTAATGTTAGGGCACAGAAAGAGAGAAACAAAAGAAGAAAAGTTGTAAAGAAAAAAGGAGAAGTAAAAGGAAAACAGGGATCAGTGGAAGAAGGGAGGGGGAGGGGGGAACAGGCGGCAGACGACGGGCAAGCCAAGTGAGGAAGGGGTCCTCGGTGGTCAGGGTGTTGGATGATTGACCAAGAGCGGGTCCATCGTTTGAAGATACGGCGGCTGGTGGGTGGTGATGATTGGAGGCGATTGACGAGGAAGGTGTTGTACGTCAATAGATAAGCATTGATGATCATTAAGCCGTTCATGCCCCTCCCTCCATTGATACATTTAGTTATAAAAGACTAAAGACTGATATATACAAGGTTTTATATAGACTAACGTGCAGCGAGCACTAAACATCACTATAACTAGGCTACAACTAAAGAGAAACGACTCCATACCACGATCTTTACCGTAACTACTACTAGGACATGTCAAAAAACAGATCTTCCGATACTACCTTGCCATATTTGTCGTCGTCGTCATCGTTGTTGTTGTCGCCATATTCATCGTAAACCAAATTCATTGCGCGGTACCGCGGGAGTGTCATGGTATTCCCGTTGGATGAGGTTATGGGCGGATAAGGTGGAGGAGGTGAATAGTAACTACCATCTTGAGATATCTAGAGGAAAGTCGAGAGAGAGCAAGTGAATACCGCTAGTTCTGCAAACCCTCCATCTTCCTTACCATGTGTGATCGATCTGAGGCAAAGTGCTGCAGGAATAAGCCTGCAGGAATCAATCTAAAGCATCGCTGGTATTCGGCAGTTAAAATTCTATGCGGTTGGAAGCTCTCGATGATGTAGTCGGTCAAGGAGCAAGGGAAAGGAAGTGTGGTATCAAGGTCATAAACATGAGTGGTGACAGGTGCAGTCTTGCTATTTCCATAAACAGAAACGTAGTTAGATCCAAATGTTCCCCTGTTCAATCTATCCATCGCCCTGACCTTTTGTTTTTGACCAACAAGATGACATGATAGTCCTAGAGTGCAAAAAGGACTGATTAGTCTGGCAATGCGTACTGTCCTGGCATCATCACTTACCCATACCACCAACTGATCCGGCTCTTTCGAGGCTTGCTGACGCCACATGGGAAACTACAGTGAGAGTCGTCATAAGTACCTTGTCATGTACTGTTCATCAAGGCATTACCGATCCTAATTCGTTACTGATAAAAACGACTGTGCATCTATCCAAGTCGTCCGCATAGTTTTGTCGGATGTGTTTACATAGCTGGTATACGTTTTCTTCACAATAGCATGCTGTATATGGCAGTTGATCTTTTTCCAATAAAAGTGACAACATTGTCAGAGAGAGAAGAGCGGTCGATTTTCTAAAGCAGAAAGCTTTGGTCATTATTTTTTATTTCAAACTCCGCCTTTAAAAGCAAGGCGGGCGGCTATTTTTCGTTCTGGGCGACTCTTGTTCCTTCTTCTCATGCCGCCGCTGCTTTTGATGAGTCGGTGCATTCTGCAACCATGCTCCATGGTGGTAAGTAAAAGAACATACTTTGTTGTACATGATTGAAGACTGACCCTTCTCCCCTTATTTATCATAGACAAAGCAAGTAGCCTCTCTATCTGGTCCTTCCCAGACTATACGCCAATCACGACCATTCCACTCTGCTCTAAAGCGTCTACTGGAGGAACAGCTCAAATCTTGCAACAACAAAGTACAAGTGTAAGTATCAGATTAAGGGCAGTACGATTGGAAGGGATTGGCTAATGGTTATACTCACTCTCCTTCAATCCCTATATTGCACAGACCACCCATTGCACAGCAACGACCTTTGACTTCGTCCTTCTTCAAACAACTGCTAACAGGGTGGCCAAAGAACGTTAACAACACACAGACACTCAAGCTGACGGTTTCTCAGAACAGTACTGTCTACATTGGTGCGGCAACGCTTCTTACTCTTGGAATCAGGGGTAGCTTCCGACCTGTCTACTGTGAAATGGCGTTTATACCAGACCAAAGACCGTTACTATCAACACCCAATCGATCCGCTGCGAAAACAAAAAATACTCTGATCATGGATATGGCTGCTGCAAAGAAGCCGGTGTCTCTGTGGCGTGATATCTGGGATCTCATCAAACCCGATCTTCTACTTCTTGCCTGTATTGTACTGACTGCCATTGGTGCTGCTGTGGTGCATCTGCAAACACCGGTCATCACTGGTGAATTGATTGATGTGTTAACTAGTGGCGCTAAAGCCGCTTCTCATGGTTTGGCCTTAACGATTCAAGAACTGAACAAGCCTGCTATCAAGCTATTCTCGCTCTTGTCTGCTCAAGGTAATCGGTGGAAGAATGTACGGGGCTGTCACTCATACTCTTTTTTTTTTTTTTTTTTTGTGATGACAAGGATTCTTAACGTTTGCACATATCACATTGGTGGCTGCTTTTGGT
>LT553043.1:118743-155171 GCA_900079185.1 Absidia glauca
TTGGTGGCTGCTTTTGGTGAAAAGGTCGCCCAGAGACTACGTGCTAAACTATTTGCTGCCATTATACAACAGGACATGTCCTTTTTTGATCGTCATCAAAGTGGGGAACTTGTTGGACGACTTACCACGGACGTAGCTGAATTCAAGGTAATGATGACTCGGGGAGGGGGGGGGGAATCAAGCATGGGATGGATTTGCCCGACGCTTTAACGATCTGACCTGTACTATAATCTTTTGACTTTCTTTAACTTAGAGTACCTTTAAGCAATTGGTGACCCTTGGACTGAAATCGGTTACACAGACGGTTGGATCGGCTATTCACCTATTCCAGATCTCATCTTCCTTGACATTCACCATGCTTGCAACAATGCCATTCTTGTATATTCTACTCAACATCTATGGAGCCTATCTACGCAAATTATCCAGATACAGTAAACAGCTGGACGGAATCTCAAGTGGTGTAGCTGGGGAGGTAAGTGGATAGTTCAAAAAAGGCAGCAGCATGGGTAAATAAGGAATTGAGTGCTGGGACTGATCAGCGACTCTATTGCTAGGTTATATCGAATATGCGAACGGTGCGTGCATTCGCCTCTGAAGAGCGTGAAATGGATCATTATGCAAATGTGTGCGGTGACGTCTCTAAGGCTAACCAGCATATGGGTCTTCATATTGGGCTATTCCAAGGTAAGAGATATCATACGCATGAAATGTCGAACTAATCCTTGCTTTACGACATCCCATATCTAGGCTTGACCAATGTCTCTATTGGATGTATGGTACTGACCGTGCTCTATTATGGTGGGTCGCTGGTTGTACGGGATCAACTCAGTAGCGGTGATTTGATGTCGTAAGTATCAGTATGAATGACAAACGAGGCTGCTTTGGATGATCTATTTGCACGAGGTACACTAACAAGGGTCACTATTTTAGATATATGCTCTCAACACAGACGGCTCAGCAATCTTTAGGTAAGGACATCGAATAATCGAATACTACGACAATTACTCCTACTAGCGAAGATGTTTACTGACGTTTGTGTTCGTATACTGCTCTAGTATCACTCGGTGTACTCTTTGGCCAATCTATTAAAGCTCATGCTTCTGCAGCTCGGGTATTCGAGTTCATCCACCAGCACCCTCTGGTCCCTCTCCATGGCGGGCAAGCTTTGGTACAAGTCAACGGTGATATCCACTTCCATGATGTGGACTTTTATTATCCTGGAAGGCCCGATCATCAAGTATTGGATAGATTTGATTTGCACGTCGCCCAGGGGACGACTGTGGCCTTATGCGGCCCCTCAGGTAACCAATCACCCTGCAGGCGAAATACTAAATGATCTATATTGTTTCAGGTTCTGGTAAATCAACGATCGCCGCCCTACTGGAACGATTCTACGAACCAACACACGGTCAGATATACTTGGATGGCCAGGACTTGACGACTTTAGATCCTTCTTCTTTGCGACACCATATTGGGTTTATCAATCAAGGTAGGTGAGGAAAGGGGGCAAAGGACCATCTTAAGCACCAGCTCTTTCTTCTTTATAGAACCCATCTTGTTTGCAACTTCTATCTTGGAGAATATACGCTATGGAAAACCTGATGCCACTATGGAAGAAGTCCGAGAGGCTGCCCGACAAGCTAATGCGGCGATCTTTATCGAAGGTTTCCCAGATGGCTACGATACTGTTGTAGGTGAACGTGGTGCCTCTCTATCGGGTGGCCAACGCCAGAGGATTGCTATTGCTCGAGCCATTCTAAAGGACCCAAAGGTATGATTCCATAAACAAGGCACTCGATTGCTCACCTTCCCCCTCCCTTTTTTTTTTCTTTCTTATCAGATCCTTATTTTGGACGAAGCTACATCTGCACTTGATAGTACGTATAAGACTTGCATATGCTCTCCTTATCTTACTAACATCTTTCTATTGATCATTAGCACAATCGGAAAAACTGGTACAGGAAGCTCTTGACAAACTGATGGAAGGGAAAACTGTGCTAGTTGTCGCTCATAGACTGTCGACGATCCAAAATGCCGATGTGATTGTTGTCATGGGCAGAGTGCCAGGGAACATACTAGAAAAAGGTAAGTCAACATGAAGGAATATGTATTCTGGATACAGATCGCTCTAATAATGATTGTCCACTTCTGATAGGCACGCATGACCAACTGATGGCCAATGGATCAACATACTTCCAGCTCCACAACCAACTCGTTCATACCGAAAATCAATATTAGTTAGATTTACTTTGCTTATTATTAGATACTTTTAGAACACTGTAGTTACTTCATCAAGATATGAGGGCATCAAATTAAAGACATCCACCCATTCCCTCTATTCATGCATCGCTCTTAGAACGGAATCACCAGGGCACTTTGACTTTTACGACGGCGTTTGAATTGTAAGCTTGCTTGTATACCATTTGCATTGCTGAAGAGCACTACTTCTTTGCTCCATCTCTTGGGCCACTGACATGGATACTTGTGGCACCACTGACCGACTCTCTCTCCTTCTTCATTCCTTTGGTCATTACACTAGATTAGTCCTGTTGTCCCCGTCCCTCATTAGCCTGTAGCTTAGTCGTAGTTTGACTCTGTATAAAGCGAATCAAGTAATAAATATCACTCTTTTGACCTTCTACTTTGCTTCGAAATTATAATCTTTTGGACCCCTTTTTTTGTAAGAAGTTGTCTATTTCTCAGAAGCGAGATGGACAACCCACCGTCAAATTTTATAGGCAACATGATGTAGTGCATATCTACCGACTGATACCCAGAAACAAGCATTTTTATGTTTTATGCGGCCGTGTACGCTACGAGAAGCCCCCAAAAAGCGACCAATTGGAGTGGTATTAAAAATGGCAAGTCATCCAAGGAAACCAGTCTTTCTTGGTATCAGTCGATATATAAAAAGCACTTCTGAATTCATGTCGAATTTGAAGTTGGGTTGTCCATCCCGTTCACAAGAAATGGGCTCCACAAAAAGAGATTTTTTTCAAGGTCTGTCTTTTTTTCAAATGGCGGGGGTTGAAAATTGAAAAATTTGAACCTGTTGAAAATGTGAAATTTTTTTGACTTCCATTTTCTTATAAGAATTGCTTATTTTTCCGTCAAATTTCACAGGCAACACGATGCAATGCATATCTATCGACTGATACCTAGAAACAAGCATTTTCATGTTGTATGAGGACGCTCTGAGAAGCCCCCCTCCCGAAAAAAAGCGACCAATTGGAGTGGTATCAAAAAGGAGAAGTCATCCAAGGAAATCAGGCTTTCTTGGTATCAGTCGATAGATAAAAAGCACTTCTAAGTCTATGTCGAATTTGAAGCTGGGTTGTTCATCTTGGTCACAAGAAAATGGGCTCCAAAAAAAGTGAGACTTTTCCAAGGTATGTCTTTTCTTCAAACTAATCAGCGAGAAATTGAAGTTTACGCAAAAAACGGGCGGACTATCCTCCATGAAAAATGCCACTTTTTGTTGGATTTTGATCATCTCGTCAACAAGGTAGGTAGTCGTACTTCAAATTTCTTATGATGAAAGATGCGCTTCTTCTCTATCGATTTGTTCAAAAGGTTGTGTTTTGTTGGGCAAATCACCATTTTCAAGTCACCTCAAATCGGTCGCTATTTTGGAGCTTTGTGTAATGTTAACCAACGCTTTTATCATAGGAGTATCTCGTCCTTAGCATCATCCGATAGCTATGGGTTGTCTCTCACTGGATGTGCAATTTGAAATAGGATTGTCCATTTCAGTTCTGAGAATTAGGGCAGCTGGTTACAAAAAGTTTGTATTGGAACTCGAAAATTTTCAAAAAGTTGAATCGGTTTTAAACGCCGACAGCGGCGCTCAAAAGTGTACGAAAGGCTTTCTTCCTCCATTCATTTTCTCGTTTCTTCTTCCCGTCTTGATTACTTTTCATCGTAATGGCACCCCCCTCAGACTCAACGATCCATGTAAGGTAATTCTTTCCTTCTCATGACCCTGCTCACCATTTTCTCACCGTGGCTAACGTTTAATTAACGTCATTCCTCTTTTTCTTTTCTTTAGATCGCATGCCATATATCAGTTTGATAGCACCAAGACGTATAGGACATCCACTATGAATAGTCACTAGGGGGCGGTAAGACTTTGGAGATTACTGAAAACATGGACAAATGGTCTCACCTTTTCCGTAGTAGATCTTCTAGTCGTAGCTTTACTGGAGAGCACTGTGTATTTGCCCTACTACCCTTGATGCATTCCAACCCCGCCACCAGCGATACCCTCGATATGACTAGCTCAGCACACTACATTTAAAGTAAAAGTGGATCTTGGTGAACGACTGTGAACTTTATTCCTCTTTTGGGTGTCTCTTTCAGCGCCAACCCGCCAATATATGGCACCACCTTACGGGACGATCGTGGTTGTCATCTGATCGTCCTCCATTCCCTGGACGTTTACATGCCAACAATAGTCAAATGCACGCATGGATATTATAAAAGACCTGCTTGGACTGGACTGAAAAGGTAAGAGAAGATGTATCTCTACGGGGGACAAGTAGTAGAATTAACTGTATTCAGACACATCACTAGGATAATAGGGACCATTGGAAGAACCGTCAAACAGAACGAGGATCGATCGATGGTGACCAAACGGATCTGGCACTCTTGAAACGATACTCAACCGGGGTATGCGACCTATTCATGGCAGGCATCAGTAGGATTATCCACTCAAAACGGGGAAGGGGCTTGAATGGACCGGATTAGTATAGTGTAGTCAGCTTATTAGTAGTTGTATATGGAGACATTGGAACAAAGGAATAAAATGGTGATGATGATATGACTTTATGTGTCTGTTGACTAATACTCATGCTATGTGGTACAAATTAAAAACCAAAGGGATGGGTGTGGGTTTTATACGGAACTCAGCGTACATTATGACGGAGAATAAGGGATGATCGAAGGTTTAGTGGGGAATTGCGGGAGGATTTGAAAAAAGAGGGGACACAAAATGTAAGCAATAAAAAGTTCTCCACAACAAAGTTGTCAGGGAAAGTGGGGTGAGCAAGATGATGATTGGATGACATATTTAGTTTCACTCCAGAAGAAAAAATTTTTCAAACTCAGATCTTATGAGAAAATGCGGGAAAACTGATTATTCTCTCTGTTGAACCCTTTTTTCTTCTCTTCCAACCTTTTTTCTTTTTCGTCCCTCTTCCTAATACTATCACCGAACATGAACGATTGCTATACTTCAATGGAAAAAGATCCTTCTTCCACTGCTTCCTCCAAATACATCCCCCTCTATCATCACGAACAGGTGCCTTTCCAATCGTTTCAGTTACGGCCGTCTCACCCAATTAAGACACCAACTCAGCAAAACCACCCATCCATGAACAACACTAATAGCAACAACGACTGTAACAGTAACAATACCAGCTCTTGCGACTTACAAGACATCATACTTTGCTATCAATCACAACCCGATCTTCTTCGACTCATTCTCTCTAGCAAGCTGGAAGAGGATAAAAGAAGAGCTGAAGAAGCGAAACTGAAGGCCAAGGAACTTGATCTGTTACTATTACAGCAACAACAACAAATGATGACCCCTGCTTTGGCTTCACCTTCTACTTCCTCATCCTCCTCCACCATACCCCCTCCTTCTATCGCATCAAACGACCAATCCAACTTTTCTTATTCATCCTTTTCCTTCCAGCCTATGCAACAACAACAGTCTCCCATGGAATCCCCTTTTACTGGTATTAGTCATCCCTTGAATACTGTTACTTCTCCTCCTCCATCACAACGAAGACACATGAACGATATGTCTTCTCTATCAACCTCCCCTCCCTCACCCTCATCACAAACCATCAACTATGACTTAAAGCGAAGTCAATCCAACCCATTCAACTTACCGGATCATTCTACTTCCTCGGATGAAATCAATCAGCGGTCTTTCCAGCCACCTCCTTCTTGCCACCCCGCATCTTCCCCAACCTCTTATGTGCCTTTAGCGGAGTAAGTTGTCGGAATTTACATACCCGAAACGCTTAACTTCCCGAAATGGACAACTAACGACTTTTTTAATTTTAAACTCAGACACCACGACGGGATCAAGCAGCCCGAGGAACAACCCTTTATGGATGAGAACAACAATGTCGTATCTCTATCTTCTGCCAACCTACGTTATGATCCTTATGCCTTCCCCACCGACAGCCATCACGACGCTCACCCCAATCATCCTCACCCTTATCATCAAAGCCAAACAAACTCTCGTCCTCGCCGAAGAAGGGAAATGCAAGCCATCACCAAGATCGTCGAAACAAGGGATTATCCCTACATTGATGGTCATTCATGGCGAAATAACGGGAACACTGTACAGAAAAAGACTGGTAACAAAAGTGTGTACTATAAATGTGCCAATAGTATCAAGGTAGGTGGATCATCATTATGGTCATCATCATCAGAGACTAACCCCCTCTTACTAGGGCTGTGCCGTGAACAAAACTTTGACTTGGCGTGGAAACGGTGAGTACTTGATCAAGTACCGTGGCGAACATTTACCAGAATGTAGCAAGATGCAGTGCATCCTTGATGCTTAGTTAGAATTATGCCTTTTTCATTTTATCTTCTTGTACTATATAGCTTAGATACCCCCTCCTTTAATCATTGACTCTAATGATAGTAATAGCCCTCCCTTCCTTACACTTGTCTTTATTAAAACCCCGCTTTATGTCTCTTTAAAAGGTCTGATTCTTTTTAAAAAGGTACTGTATATGTAGCACTGTTTAGTTTGAGAGTGGGCACAGCTTAAATGGTTTACGTAATGGCTCGGCGCGGTACACATGCTGGAAACTAGCGGTACATCGGAAAATCAGGGGAATGCTACAGACAGAACCACCGGGACAGAACTAATCTGTGTATGCTGAATTTTGCGGGCAATAGGGACTGATATCATATGTCGAGTCCCTGGCTTGAGTTCGGGGCATAGCTGGGCTTCAATTCGAAATGAAGATAAAACCGCCCCGCCAGGTACAGGAATGGTCTTGCTTTTCTCATCGGTAATCGATCGGCAAGGCCCTCTCTTCTCCTGGTATCAGGTCCAACAAAAAGACACATATCAATTGCGGCTCATCAGCGTATGGTGGGTGACGTGTGTGCGAACGTGGATCAAATACGACGCCAAGGCCGATGGAACAACACAACGATAAACGGCGCATATCTCAACAACCTTCCAAGAGAATTGATGCGATCAATGGCAGGCTTCCCCAAATATAGTCGATTCTTTTATCTTGCACGTGCCGCCCTTGACCCACCCACCTGCCTCTACAAGAAATTGTTCCCGGCGATCGACGAACGGCATGACCGACTGGCGGCAGAAGCACTCAGTCCAGACAACAACAATCCTATTCAACCTACCGTCGCTGCCAATTTATTTGTACAGGTGATAATGATGCTCAGGAAGGCTTTTATACAAGACTCGGTGCTCATGATGGAAGTCCGCCCCTGCCATCACATTTGGCAACATTCAATTTTCTCTGATCCAGCCTATTTGTCATTCAAAAGGTAAATCCACATCACAGCATGAGAATGTAGTAGCATGCTCGCTTTGATATGTTAGGGATATGCTGCAAATTGAAGCTCAGGAACTCGATCCTGCCCACACACTCCCCTAACAAGTGTGCCTACTATGCACTCTAGCTTTCAAACCCCGATTGGCTATAAGATTATTTTTTTGCCCGTCCTGTTATTTTGCTCCTTCTTCCCCTCGTCATTACTTTCTTGCCTCCATTGTCATTCTCTTTACTCCACGACGTCAAAGGAACGAACGAACGAGCGAGCGAGCGAACGAACGAACGAACGAACGGTAACACTCTTCTTCTCACGTCATGTTCATCTTTTACTTACCACTACTAACTTTTTGCCTTTTGCATCGTTCCTCTTTCTTTTGACACTAGATCGGCTACGACAATGACGACGGCAATAGGGACGACGACGATGCTAATGACGACTCCACCACTGCTTCATGTCGCCCAAAAAGGCTCTTTTTAAATTTTCAAATGTAAAAAACAGGGGGAAACCCTCGCAATTTTTTTTTAGGTGCACACCCACTCCATTGTAGAATCTCGTAGTCCAAGTTACTAATAAAAGTATCCCAATTCTTTGCCCATACCCTTCCGGTACTATCGCTGATACTTTTACTCAGCTTGGCCGTTTTTGTCCACCTCCATTTGCTTACTTTTTACAGCAGTTTAGTCATTCCCACTACAATAGCTTGTTGTCATTAGACATTAGCTTAATACGACCCCAAACATAGCCTGTACCATATCCCTTTAGTCATATCCCATCAATAAAGCCTACTTGAATCATTCTACGAAAGACGTTTCTTAAATCCACAACCTTACAATACCATGTACAATATAAAGACCAAACAACAGATGAGTAGCTCATCATGGACAACTCCTAAAACACCATTGGTTTACTAGTTGTAATGAATCTAATGACATGTATATGATCGTAAGGTATATCTTCGCATACATACAAAGTTTTATTGGTACAATAGGATTAATGGGCTATGGTACAGACTATGTTTGAGGCTGGAGTTAAGCTATTGTGTAAATGGCGACGGGTTGTAATGAGAATGACTAAGCTACTATAAAAATCAAGCAAATGGAGGCGGACAAAGACAGTCAAGCTGAGTAAAAGTATCAAAGATAGTAGCGGAAGGGTATGGGCAAAGAATTGGTACACTTTTATAAGTAACTTGGACTAAGAGATCTATAATGGAATGGGAGTGGACCTAAAAAAAAAATGCGAGGGTTTCCCCATGTTTTTTACATTTGAAAATTTAAAAAGAGCCTTTTTGGGCGACATGAAGCAGTGGTGGAGTTGTCATTAACATCGTCGTCGTCCCTATTGCCGTCGTCATCGTCGTAGCCGATCTAGTGTCAAAAGGAAGAGGAACGATGCAAAAGGCAAAACGTTAGTAATGGTAAGCAAAAGATGAACATGACGTGAGAAGAGGAGTGTTACCGTCCGTTCGTTCGTTCGTTCGCTCGTTTGTTCGTTCGTTTGACGTCGTGGAGTAAAGATAATGACAATGGAGGCAAAAAAGTAATGACGAGGGGAAGAAGGAGCAAAATAATAGGACGGGCAAAAAAATAATCTTATAGCCAATCGGGGTTTGAAATATAGAGTGCATAGGCACACTTGTTAGGGGAGTGTGTGGGCAGGGGCGGTTTTATCTTCATTTCAAGTTGAGTCCCATCTATGACCGGGACTGAAGTCAGGGACTCAGAGAGTTTCCCACCATGAAAGTCCTTATTGTCAGCAAAATTCAGGATACGCAGGTTGGTTCTGTCCGGATGGTTCTGTCTCTAGCATTCCCCTGGAAAAAGTCTCACTTTTTTCTGGAGCCCATTTTTCTTGTGAACAGGATGGACAACCCAACTTCAAATTTGACATAGACTCAGAAGTGCTTTTTATCTATCGACTGATACCAAGATGACCTGATTTCCTTGAATGGCGTTCCATTTTTGATACCACTCCAACTGGTCGCTTTTGGGGGGGGCCTTTCGGAGCGTTCACGGTCGCATACAACATAAAAATGTTTCTTTCTAGGTATCAGTCGATAGATATGCATTGCATCGTGTCGCCTGTTAAATTTGACTATATATTATCCATCTCGGTTCTGAGAAATAAGCAACCCTTTTAAAAAAAATTGCGTCAAAAGTTCACATTTTCAAATAGCTCAAAATTTGGTAATTTCAACCATCGAAGCTTATTCGTCCTAACTCCGAACTTTCGATTGATCCAATGACAGGTGCTTCTTCTCTATCATCAGCATGGATTCTCTGTAATCATCCACCATTTACAAATGAACTGGCACAATGGGTTTCAAGACGCCTGGCTCTACATGACATAACCCACAGAATAGGTATACCATATGACATTCAGTGATTTGCACCACTTTACACACAACGTTCCACACATCTTCATCGATGGATCACAGCATCTACCCCTTTAACATCTTTTCTTGGTACGACCTCACTAGTTACGATGCAACGGACGGTGACCATGACAACATTAATGCGAAACCATGCACCATATCAGCTACGTTATTGGAAAGTCTCTCCGGAGAATGCTTCAGGTGGTCAACCTCTTGGTCCTGTCAAGCATCACCAACATGCAAGATCCTTCACCAATGACATCAATGTATGACAAAAAAAAGCATCACTATCTCCTCACATGTCCTTCCAAGTACAGCGTCCATCCAATCAGACCAAACGGATCTATCCATGCTGGTCCCTTCTTCGTCTCACCATCTCTTAAAAACCAACAAGCAGCATGGGAATCAAATGGCGGTATCCGGTCTTGGTTTCGGCTCACTCGACTCGACATGATCGAAACTGTCAGTTGAGCAGGGGGAGGAACCACCTGCACGATGGGATGGAGATGGCATTGGTCCATTGTGCAAAACGTGCCATGCGGAATCTCATTGTACCCTTAGATGCATAGTCATTATGTAGCATATAGATCATAGCGTAGTTAGCTCACTCTTTATTGGGCATGTTTGATTGCTATACCATAATAAATGCCAAATCCTCTGTCTTCAATTGGTTGTTCATATCAACATCTTTTAATGTTGCTTCGGTCAGAGAGAGAGAGGGGGGGGATGCTATTGTAATTAGGCCTGCTTTCCGTTTTTAGCGTATTGAATCATAAAAAGCTACTCCGACGACTCAATGATTAATTGCCTCCTCCACCCCCTGTGATTTTATGTGTGTTATTTATGGCTCGTTGACGCTGTTCCTTGGATCAAAAGTGAATGTCATCACTCACTTGACATTGATTTCGTTCTGCCATTGGAGTCAAGAAGGAATGGATAGTAAGGGATGATCATAGTTATCATCCATCGTTTGACAAAATGGGGACCGGGTGTCTTTTTTTGAAACCCCGCCCAAAGCAATCAAAGCTTATTTCAACCTTAATACAACTTTGCCCACTATATAAACCCCACCTGTTTTTTCATTTAGGTGGTCCGTCTTCTTCAATCCTCAAACTGACATCATGAAGACACTCTTTTTGTATGCTGGAATCATTGCCACCTTTGCTTTACCTGGTTCAGTCCTTGGTCAAGAAGCCAAATCGAAATCTTTGACAGGGAAGTTTCTGCATATCACTGGTAAGGAAAGAATCCTCTCAAAATGATTTGAAACCTGTTGTTCACCATTGTAATCCCTCAGATATCCATGTTGATCCCAACTACCTAGCTGGCTCTAGCCCCAAAAAGTACTGCCATCGTAAAAGCAGTAAGAGTAAAAAGAATACTGCTGGAAAGTTTGGTGCTCTACACACTGATTGCGATAGTCCAATCGCTTTGGTAAGTCTTTAACCCCCCCGGCGGGGTTTGAAAACCAAACCTTGTTCCTGAATTTTGATTTCCTTTTGTGTAACTTACCAGGTCGATGCTTCATTCAAGTTCATGAAGGAATCTTTGCAGGACATTGATTTCATCATCTATACCGGAGACACTGCCAGACATGATAGAGATGACAAGATTGGGCGTTCAAAATCGGATGTATTGGATGATCACAAAACTGTGGTCAACTACTTCAAAAAGACATACGACGTATCAACCATCAAACTCGTAAGTAGAAAGACTCCCTCTCGTCTCCTTAACATACCTCCTTACCTTAGAATCCCCCATCTAACTCGCTTATTTATGTGATAGATTCCTACCATTGGCAATAACGATGCCGATGAACATAACGACCTGACTCCCAAGAGTAGTATCTATAAATCGCTGGAATCGATCTGGAAACCCTTTAATCTGAACCTGGGTGATTCTTTCCAAAAGGGAGGCTACTTTGTTCAAGACGACGTCGTTTCTGGTCTGCGTGTCATAAATGTCAACTCCATGTTTTTTTTCAAAAAGAACGACGCTGTCAAGGACTGTGATAAATCAGGTAGCCCTGGAGGCGAACAACTCAAGTGGATCGAACAAAGCTTTAAAGCCGCCAAGAAGGACAATGTTATGGTGTATGTCATGGGCCATGTTCCTCCCAATGATGACGATGGATCTGCTCTATTTACTTCAGCTTGTTATAATCAATACTACCAGTTGCTTGGGGAATATGGTGATATCATTGCTGGCCACTTTACCGGTCATACAAATAGTAAGTGAGCATAGTGGGCGGGCTTAGAAAACCGGGCTTTGAAATTTCTGACTTTTTCATGCATGATTAGATGACATGCTTACTGCTGTTGTACCTAGTGGCAAATCATTTAAACCTGTACCTGCCATCGCTGATAAGAATAACCTAAAGAACTTGAAGGTGGGAAAGGTGTCTACCATGCTGTTTAACGCACCCTCCATCATCCCTGTCAACAACCCAGCCATTCGTGTCTATGAATACGAGACTGGTCATGGCAAAGAGTAAGTGATCCTTCCTTTCTCTTCTTAGTAGACTAACTTTTCGGTGCGACTTTTGTAGACACCCAGTAGGTACCATCTTGGATTGGAACCAATACTACGTTGACCTAGAAAAGGCCAACAAGAAAGGCACTGTAAAGTACGAACTGGAATATCGGGCTTCAAAGTTATACGGTGTCAACAGATTTGATACTCAAGGTATATCTAGAGCCTTCAAACAGCTTCGAGTCAACAAAGCAGCTAGACAAGAATACAGCGACTATGTTACTGTCAGTAGAAATTAGAACATCTTTCCACCTGTAATAAAGAAACCATGCTTAAACCTTCTTTCTCCCTGATGATTTTCCAACTCCGACCCCAAAGCCACTCGATTTTTTTTTTTCAGGTTGAAAGGCTGGGAAAGAATCGGCGAGCCTTCTTTTCTTTCTTTCCTTTTCTCAATTCACATCACCAATGGGCAAAAGAAAGAACGATTCCGAAGGTGCTACTGAAAAGGTGAATCTCTCTACCGAAGAAGTCGACTTCCCTCGTGGGGGAGCTAGTGTGCTGACTCCATTGGAACATCGTGAAATCTCGAACAAGGTGGCAAAGGATCTATTCTCTACAAAGGTATAAAAGTTCATGATCGGTCAACCTAGTCATGCTTCATGCTAATTTCTCTTTTCGGTAATCCATAGACTTCAACCACTGAAACATCCACATCCGAACCCGCTACGAAGAAACGTAAAGCAACAGCAACTGGAGCTAAGAAAAGCAAAACAGCAACGACACAAGACGGCAGCACTGTCAAGCATATCACCATTGAAGAACTATCTTACAAGGTAAGAAACACTGCATGAACAGAAGAAAGGAACATGAACGTTCGTTCTGACGTTGTTGATTGTATGGATTGTTAGAAAATCACTGCTGGTAGCTTGGTCCTCGGTTGCATCACTCAAATCAACGAACTCAACGTCCTGGTGACTCTTCCCAATCAACTTGTTGGCTCGGTGGCCATTACCGAAGTGTCTGATGCTTTGACCAAAAAAGTAGAAGCTGCTGCTGCCGATGAAGACGACGACGACGAAGACATGGACACCGAGAAGGATCTCCCTGAACTCAAAGACATCTTTTATATTGGCCAATGGGTGCAATGTGCGGTCATTACTGTGCAAGAAGCTGGTGCGGGAAAGAAGCGTATTGAATTGTCCTTGAAGCCCACTACTGTCAATGGTGCTATTGCTAAGGTGGATGTTGATACTGGAATGGTAAGTCCATCATTCTCGTCATAACTATCGTCAAGATACTCACAATATATGATGCTGTCTAGATCATGGGTGCCTCTGTTGAAAGTGTGGAAGATCACGGATATGTCATGGCGATTGGTGTTACTGGTACGACTGCATTCTGCCGTCATAGCGATGCAAAATCTTATATCGAAAAGTACACCAAGGGCGAAAATCTGGTCGTGGGTCAATATGTCGAATGTGTGGTGAAGGATGTGAAAAACAATCGCACTGTCAACCTGTCCATGGATCAAAAAGCTGTTTCGTCGGCCCGTGTAAGTAAAAGCAGTAATGCTAGTAGATCACAATCAGCCAAGTTACTCACTTTTTCTATCTAACTACAGCTCGAATCTCCCTACTCAAAAATGACATCTATCACACCTGGACAACGCATCAACGGTATGGTGGAACACGCTAGTCCTCGTGGTTTGAAGGTCAAGTTTATGGGTCTTTACGATGCTTTTATCAGTCTCTCTCAATTGCCCTTTACCGCTGATGTATCCGAAACCTATCGTATTGGGACAAATGTCATTTTCCGTGTCGTATTCTCGGATATGATTACTGATCAAAAACTGACTCTTGGTGCTTTGCTTCCTCATGTGGTTGGACTCTGCCAACCTATTGTACCTGACAACCTGGACAACTCCAAGTACGTGGGCGACATTTATCCTTTTGGCACCTATTTGGAAAAGGTCACCGTGGTGCGTGTCACATCAATTGGTGTGGTGGTTAGCATCGATGGTCTGGATAACGTCATGGGCTTCATTCATGTAAGTCGTCAAAAGATGCTCTCTGATCTGATCTTATCTGATCTGATAAACCGAGGACACTGATTCTAAAAATATCTTTCTATGCTTTAGATCTCTCAACTCTCAGATGAACGTATTGCCACACTGTCTCACAAGTCAGGCGACTTTATGCTGGGAACGACCCTCCGTGCTAGAGTGCTGTCTTACAACCCTGTGGATGGTGTTTTATCTCTGTCAACCAAACCAAGCACCCTGAAGGACGCCTATCTCCAATTCTCTGATGTCATTGCTGGTGAAGTAGTGGAAGGTACGGTGGACAAGTTGACTAGCAAGGGCCTTGTGGTACGTCTCTCTTCCCGCATCACCGGTTTTGTCCCCAATCATCATTTGGCCGATGTGAAGTTATCCAGACCTGAACTGAAGTACAAGGTTAATGCCAAGGTCCGGGTGCGTGTTCTCATGGTGGATGAAGAACGTAACAAGATTATGCTTACTTTGAAGAAGTCTCTTATCAACACGAGCTTGCCTTTAATCACGTCCTTGGATACTGTTGAACCCAAGATGGCTACTCATGGTGTGATTGTCCATATTCTTCCCAATGGTTGCGTCGTAGGCTTCTACAACAACATCACTGCCTTCTGCCCTGCCACCGAAATGACCGAAGCAAGAGGTGTCAAGCTCAACGAATCCTTCCATCCTGGCCAAACTGTCAAGGTGTATGTACTGAAGATCGACCACGAAACAAACAAGGTGATGGTCTCGATGATCCGGGACACCAATCTCACCCAAGCGGAACGTGATGCGAAAAAGCTAAGCAAGGCAGCTGGAGATGTCGAACCCTATGAAGCTGGAACAATTATCGATGGTGCCAAGGTGACGGATGTGAAGAATGCGCAACTCCTCCTCAAGCTACCCAATGGTCTTGTTGGCCATGTCCATATCACCGATGCATTTGCCAAGTTTGAAGATATCCCTGCCGACCAACGCCGCCATCCTTTGGAAATGTTTAAAGACAAGACTCTCAAGGTCAAGGTGATGACTACTCGCCATGTCAAGAAGCAAACCCATCTCGCTGTCAGCCACTCCCACAAAACCATGAATGTCACCGAATGTACGTTGGTGCTGGACGGCAGCCAATCACAACAACACAAGAACGATGTCAAGCATATCAACGTTGGCGATAAGGTGTTAGGCTTTGTCACCGAAGTTAAACGTGATCATCTTTGGGTGTCGATCGACTCCTTCGTCAAGGGTATGGTCCGCAAACAACACACTTCATCCGATGTCTCTATCGCCAATCATATGGGCAAGCACTTTACTGTGGGTCAAGCTGTCCAAGTCTCGGTCGCCGCTGTGAACCGCTCCAAGAAAACTTTAGATTTGATGGTCGTCGATGGCAACGAAGCTGCCCCTGTGGTTACCGATATCAAGGCATTGCACGTGGGACAGGTCATCAATGGTTTGGTGCAAAAGGTGGACGCCAAGACTGGTCTTCTCGTACAACTGACAACTGGCCTTGCTGGTAAGGTGCATCTCACCGATATCTCCGACGCTTTTGTGCAAGATCCTACCAAGTCCTTCAAACCCAACATGGTCGTCCGATGCAAAGTACTGGAAATCGATGTGGATCGCAAACGTGTGGATCTCTCTCTTCGCTCATCCTGTATCAACGACACTACACCCTCCAAGAAGAACCAACAACGGGAAATCAAGTCTTTCAAGGATCTTCATGATGGTGATGTGCTTAAGGGTTATGTGGAAAACATCTCGTCCGCCGGTGTCTTTATCGCTTACAACCGCCATATCCGAGCTCGGGTCAAGATCGCTCAGTTATCCGATGACTTTGTCAAGGAATGGAAATCTCTCTACACCGTTGGGCAATTGGTGACCTCCAAGGTCTTGGTGGTTGAAGAAGAACTCAAACGGGTCGAAGCCTCTTTAAAGCAAAGCGTTGTCACTGGTATCCCTGCTGTCAAGAAAAAGAAGACTGAAGAACAGATCCCTGATATCGACGAAGAAAGCGAAGATGAACCTATGGAAGGCGATGAATCATCATCCGACGACGACAATGACGACGACGACGACGAATCCATGCAAGACGACGATGAAGAGGATGTGGAGATGGCTGAAGTATCTGATGAAGAAGACGGCGACGACGATGACGAAGCCGCTCCTGCATTATCTGTTGGCGACTCTGGATTCGACTGGTCAGGACAAGTGTCAAATTTACAGGGCAAAGCAACCAACTCGGACGACAGCGACGACGAAAGCAGCGATGACGACGACGATGTGGATGCCAAGAAAAAGAAGGGCGGCAACAAGAAGAAGCAAGTAGAGGACAAGACTGCCGAACTGAACGCTAACGCTCCTCAATCCGTGGGTGACTTTGAACGACTCTTGGTGGGATCCCCAGATTCTTCTTACTTGTGGATCAACTACATGGCGTACCAATTGCAATTGTCTGAAATCAGCAAGGCCCGTGCTATTGGTGACCGTGCTCTCAAGACCATCAACTTCCGTGAAGAACAAGAAAGGATGAACGTGTGGGTGGCCCTAATGAACTTGGAGAATCAATTTGGTACCGATGCTAGTCTGGAAGAAGTATTCAAACGTGCATTAACCTTCTGTGAACCCAAAAAGGTATACCTCCAATTGGTCAATGTCTATGAACGAAGCGAAAAGTTGAACGTAAGTTGTATTGATGCAAGACTCGAACTGGAACTTACCCAAATGGATGATGGTTTATAGAAAGCGGAAGATCTCTGGAAGGAAGCATTGAAGAAGTTTAGCCAATCCTCCAAAATCTGGACCCAATTTGGTCTCTTCTATATCCAGCAAGGCAATGTCGAAGGTGCCCGTGATTTGCTCCAACGCAGCTTAAAGTCGTTACCGAAACACAAACGTAAGAAGCAATCATGAAGCGGTAGTGTCATCTGTCGGAGACTAACTCACCCGTCTTTCTTACTGTAGACATCAAAACTATTGTAAAGTTTGCACAAATGGAATTCAAGCACGGTGAAGCCGAGCGTGGACGGACGATTATGGAAGGCGTCATGAACAACTCTCCCAAGCGAATGGATCTCTGGAACATCTATCTGGATATGGAAATCAAGGCGGGTGAACATGATATGGTACGACGACTCTTTGAACGGGTCACTTCAATGAAGTTCTCATCCAAGAAAATGAAGTTCTTATTCAAGAAATGGCTCCAATACGAAAAGGATCATGGCTCTTCTGATGATGTTGAACGTGTTAAAGAAAGAACCTTGGCCTACGTGGAATCCATCAGCACTTAGATTACTCTCACTCTCCATCATGTTATAATTTACCATCCCCCATCCTTCACAACTTAGCATAACCACTTTTTACTATCATCTTTTGAATTTTGAATTGAAATAAAGAAATCATCTACTACTAGTCTTCACACATTGCAACGTCTATCTTCCTCAACGGTATTGGATTTTCATGATCATGCATATTCCGAATTTGGCGGACATTAAGAATTTTTTGATGGGAGGAGAGGGGAAGTTGGCGGGGTCTGAAAATGTCATAAGTCTCCACTTTCCCACACTACAGATAGGTGGCTCATCATTGACAACTCTTGAAACATCCTTGGTCTATAGTTGGTGTAGAGTAAAATTTTGCAAGTATGCGCTGATAGACCCTAAGAGCAGGTACATGTCATTTGTCTTTGAGATCACTGAAGCTTATGCAAAAGAAAAAAGTCATGGAGAGGGGTTCAAGTAGGGTTTTTATTGACTGATTGAGACTATGCTTAAGCTACATGTCCTAGTGGATGGCAGTGAATACAGGGCTTGTCAGGGAGTGACTAATCTAGTGTAATGAGCTAAGGAAAAGGAGGAAAAAAGCAAACCAGCGTTATCCAAAATATCAGTAGTAGTAGGGATAGTGCACTTTATCGGTACAAAGGCTAGGGGATCTACTATGGATAAGATGAGTGCACCTAAAAAAAATTTCAAGGGTTTCCCCATGTTTTTTACATTTGAAAATTTTTAAAAGAGCCTTTTTGGGCGACATGAAGCAGTGGTGGATTCGGCATTAGCATCGTCGTCGTCTTTATCGTCGTCGTCTTTATCGTCGTCGTCTTTATCGTCGTCGTCATCGTCGTCGTCTTTATCGTCGTCATCGTCGTCGCCGATCTAGTATTAAAAGAAAGAGGATCGATGCACAAGGCAAATAGTTAGTAATGGTAAGCAAAAGATAACAATGACGTGAGAAGGGAAGAGTTACCGTTCGTCCGTTCGTCCGTTTGTTTGTTTGTCGTCGTGGAGTAAAAAGAATGACAATGCGGTAAAAAAGTGATGACGAGGGGAAGAAGGAGCAAAAATGAAGGCGGGCAGAAAAAAAGTTCTTATGGCCGATCGGCGATTAAAAATGTCGGAGGTGAAAATCATCTGGTGCACCAAGTCTTGACCAAAAGTTCTTTCACCAGTCTCTCTTTCACCTTTCTTTCCTCCTCCACACCACCATGAATTCCATCACACCTCACAGCGTACCACAGTATGCACCAAACTACTTGCAACAAAAAAGTAAGTTCTTTTAGCAACAGGTCCTTGGTCCGAATACTAATGAGCTTGCTTTACTTTAGATATCAATATGGATGAAGTAGGTCCACAAAAAAAAACGTTAGTGAGAAGGGAACGATACTTACCATCCTATAACATTTGTAGGAAATCCGACTCTTTACGAACAACAAGGACAGAGAAAAGTACGATAACATGGCAGATCTCTTCTCTATCATTGTACTCATGGAACATTTGGAAAAGGCGTTTATCCGGGACTCCATCACCCCCATTGAGTAAAGCATCCTCAGCGTGGTCGCAGAAAACACCTTCACTAACAATCTTTCTACTTTAGATATACCCCACAATGTGCCAATCTGATAGCAAAATACAAGACAACCATGAACTTTTTGGCGGATAGTGTGAAGGATTTGGAAACATTTATGAATGACTACAAGGTAAAAAAAAAGCAGCCCAGCAACATGACCTCTTGATTGATTTCATACATTCCCATAGTTGACTTGTCCAGCCGCCGTCAATCGATTCAAGATCGGGGTCCCTGCCACTTACGAACATGCTGTAGAAGAAAGTAATGGCAACAGGGGCAAAGCAACCCTTTATGTCGCCGAAACCGTCTCGGTAAGTATGGTACCTTTCTTCAGATACACACACACAAACACTCACCTTCATGTGCAGCACTTCATTACTTTACTCGATACATTACGGGTCAACCGATTGGCAGTAGATGATATCCACCCGTTACTGGAAGATCTGATAAAGGCTCTCAACAACATCCCTGGCATGTCGTCGGACTACGAGGCGAAAACAACTGTGCGGAAATGGCTGATTGTGCTGAATGGCATGAAGGCCGCCGATGAAATCACCTCCGATCAAGCTCGTCAAATGGTCTTTGAAATCGATCGTAGTCATAATAACTTTTATAGATGGCTTAGTGGGGATCATCATGAAGAACAGGATTAGTTTACTTAGCTTGGGGGTTGTACATATGAATAAAATCAAGGTCTCCTTTGATGATTGAAATTTAAAAAGCAGGAAATGCGGAGTTTGTATAGGCAGTATTCTCACAATGAGGAAAGCCAATCGCTCAAGTTTGGTCTTTGGAATGGAGATGGCAGTGTTTTAGTCTTGAAAAAAGGAAAATTCTAATGGAGATGGTTTACAGTAAGCTTTATGAATTAACTGAACCAGCGACCACTCCTCGCTTCGCTCGGGCCGGCCCCGGTGCGTTAATAGTGATAGATTTGGGCTCTCCGTTGATAGTGGTAAAGAATACATTTTCAAAAAAGTTCAACCATTGGGTGCTAAACTCAAGCCTGGGGCATGAGACCAATCAAAAACCGCCTAAACGTCAAACGTGAGGTCAGCAGACGGTTTATACGTCGCCTGTACAGCCATTTAAACTCAAGCCTGCAGCGCCAAACTCAAGCCTGTAGCGGATCACCTTGGAAAAAGTTTCATTTTTCTTGCATCTCATTTTTCGCCCAAATAGTATAGACGACCCACCTTCAAATTTAACGTGGGCCTAGATATGCGTTTCAACTTTCGATTGATACCATGTGCGCCTGGTTTCTTTGCATATATTGACATTTTTCAAGCCGCTCCAATCAGTCGCTTTTTTACGGCTAATTTGAGTGTTCACAGACCCATAGGTCAAAAAAATGTATGTTTCTTGGTACCATTCGACCGCCGAGCATGGCATTGTGTTGCCTGTAAAATTTGAGGATAGGTTGTCTATCTTCGTTCTGAGAAAAAAGTCATTCTTTCCAAAGTTATGCATCCCAATTTTTCAACTTCTCGATCGAATCTCGAAATTTTTTAAAACCCGCCGAAAGGTCAACCATTGGGAGCCAAACTCAAGCCTGGGGCATCAGACCAATTAAAAGCCTCCTAAAAGTCAAGCGTCAGGCCAGCAGACGGTTTTTACGTCTGCTGTAGCGCTAAACTCAAGCCTGTAGGCGCTAAACTCAAGCCAAACTCAAGCCTGTAGCGCTTGTAGATTTCATTCTCCGACTTTTGGAAAAAGGACCATTTTTTTGCATCTCTTTTTTCTCCTAAATGGAATCAACAACCTGCCTTCAAATTTAACATAGACCCAGATGTGCATTTCCTCTTTTGAATGATACCATGAGCGCCTGGTTTTCGTGGATATATTGCCAACTTTCGAGCCGCTCCAATCAGTGGCTTTTTTACGGCTAATTTGAGCGTACATCGACCCATAGGACATAAAAGTGCCTGTTTCTTGCTACGAACCGTTAGCTACTCCATGCATTGTGTTACCTGTCAAATTTGAGGATTGGTTGTCTATTTCAGTTCTGAGAAAAAAGTTATTCTTCCCAAAATTATGCATCTCAACTTTTCAAAACCCGCCGAAAGGTCAACTATTGGGTGCTAAACTCAAGCCTGGGGCATGAGACCAATCAAAATCCGCCTAAAAGCCAAGCGTGAGGCCAGCAGACGGTTTATAAGCCATTTCAACTCAAGCCTTTAGAGCTAAACTCAAGCGTACAGGGCTAAACTCAAAGGTGTAGGGCTAAACGCAAACCTCTGGCGCTAAACTCAGCCTGTAAGGCCTGTAGATTTCATTCGCCGACTTTTGGAAAAAGGACAGGGAACCTCCTTGAAAAAAGTTCGATTTTTCTTGTATCTCTTTTTTCTCCTGAATGGAATCGACAACCTGCCTTCAAATTTAACATGGATTCAGATGTGCGTTTCTTCTTTCGATTGATACCATGAGCGCTTCGTTCCCTTGGATACATTGCAAACTTTCGAGCCGCGCCAATCAGTTGCTTTTTTTACGGCTAATTGGAGCGTTCACAACCCATAGGACATAAAAGTGCATGTTTCTTGGTACCGTTCGACCGCCGATCATTGCATTGTGTTGCCTGTCAAATTTGAAGATGGGTTGTTTATCTCAGTTATGAGAAAAAAGTCATTCTTTCCAAAAGTATGCATCTCAATTTTTCCAATTTTCAAAAACATTTCACACCCTGCCATTTGGAAAAAGGACTTACCATGCCCTTGGAGAAGTCCCATTTTTATTAGGCTCCATTTTTCTTGCAAACGGGATAGACAGCCCACTATAAAATTTGACGTAGACCTAGAGGTGCTTTTAATCTATCGACTGATACCAAGAAAGTTTGATTTTTGAAAGTCAATTGTCTTTCTTGAGACCACTCCAATCAGTCGCTTTCTGGGGCCTTCTTTTAGCGTACACGGCGGTATACGACACAAAAGTGCTTGTTTCTGAGTATCAGTTAGTAGATAAGTCTTTTATCGTGATGCCTGTGAAATTGGACGGCGGATTGTTTATCATGGATTGAGAAAAAAGCAACTCTGTACAAAAAAAGGGAGTCGAAAGTTTACATCTCCTAAAAAGTTACAATTTTCAAAGCTGATTTGGGCGTACAATTCGATTGTTCAAGGTCCCGAATGTGAAGGAGGAGCTGGAATAGTCACGATATTTCTTCTGTGTGGATGAGCGTATGGGTATGATAGGAAAAAAAAGAGATGTTGATACGACATAACTTCACCTTTGATTTATTTAAACAACATTGAGGTATACTAAGTTCTACACTAAGTGGGGAAGAGTAAACTTTAATACCGAGGGTGGAATTCGATAACCAGAGAAGCAGGAGTGGTGTTTTGGAAGTTTCCAATCTTGATGCCATCTCTATGGATCGAATCGTCAGGGAGACGCCATGTATACTTTCGCACTACAAGAAAGGGATAAGCACTCTATTGTCTTTTCTTTATCCAGCGACTTACATAACATTGCCAAAAGGATACGCTGTTGAGTTAGGCTAAAGTTGAGTCCAATGCATCCACGGTGTCCAGCTGAGAAAGGAAGCCTATATGAAGTTTATGTAAGTACCTAAAAAGTAACATGTGCTGCCCTTTTACCAAGCGGCCCCTTGGAAACGGGTTTGATTCTCGCCATCTGGTGCAAATCGATCGGGATCAAAGCGTTCAGGGTTCTTCCAGACCGCGGGGTTGTTATGGAGCGCATCGAGCTCGACGATGATTGGTGTATTTTTTGGAATGAAGATGCCGTTCAAGTCAGTATCCTCTTTGCAACTTCGAGGCATCAGGGTGGGTGTTGGAGCAAATTGCCGAAGAGTCTACTAGGAAATGGAGGATTAGAGATAGGGAATCAATACTAGCACTGTTACCTCTTTCAGTATCATTTCCAAGTAGGGGATTTGTCGCAAGTCGTCCGTTGTAGGAAGGATGTCTTCTTTTCCATCGCCCATAACACCAAGTACGTCATCTCTAGCTTTGCTCTGCACGTTCTGGTGTACCGCCAAATTGTAAAGACAAAAGCTCATTGAATTTGCAGTTGTGTCGTGGCCTGGTATACAAAAGAGTTAGCGATGGCATAGTGACCCATATTTCTACTTTACCCGCAAAAAAGAAGAGTGCCAAGTTTCCCTAGACAAACAACAGGGGATTAATAAAATCATGAGCCATATGACAGCTGGGAACACATTTATACTTACTTGAAGTTCTTCGTCGGAAGCAGACCCTTCACCACGCAACTCCGCCTCCAGCATCAAAGTCAAAAGATCCTTTTCGTTTTCAGGGGTCAAAGAATCCACAGAGGCTTGTAGTTGTTCTCGTTTCTGCTTGGCCATATCCATAAGTAAACCATTGAGTTTGTCGATAGCGCCATTCAGCTTACCCCAATGAGAAGGGAAAATGTATCCCAAGAGCCAGTCCAAAAAGGGAAACAAAACAATCGGGCTAAACAGACCATGTCGAATCGTCTCGTATGTTTGGGGCCACACCGAGTTCATATCTTCTATAGCGCCAAAGTCGAATCCAAATCCAGCGATTCCAATAGCATCCAAAGTCACTCGTTGAAAGTATGGCAAGATGGGCACTTGACGGCCAGGATGGTCTTCGATGATCTTGAAGCTTCTCTTCGTTAGGCTACCAAACATATGGATTGGCATGGATTTGCGGAAGGCGGGATTCATGACCTAAAAGGACGGAAGAATTGTTTATGTATGTCAGTTATGTGGCGTCAGAGACAAAGAGTTCTAGTCTTACCTTTCGTTGTTTCCTCCATGATTCACCACTTACAAACCCAACGCTGTTTGTTCCAAAGTATTTGATCGACGGGCTTTCTTCGTGGGAGGCACTTAGGACTTCGAGACGCTTGGGGAATCTCTCTACCAAGAAGAGGAATGAGTTACCCTGACTACGGGACAGCCCATTGATACCTTACACACCTTTATCCATCAAAAGTGATTTGGCGGCTAAAGGCTCGGTTATATACACAGACCACCTCATAGGAAAGTTTGCCTACATGATGATAACAAAAATTATGTGAGCTACTTTGTTGCTTGTACGACCTGTTCATAACCTACTACAAACACACCATTCCCTTGTTTCATGGCAGATGCGAATACCGTACGTGCACGTGTGGAGGCATCTTCATTCTTCAGAATCGACAGGGCCAAAGGAATCACATTAACAGAAGGGAGATGTCGAAGCGACCTGGGGACACGGAAGAGCCGGTAGACAGACCGAATCACAAGAGCCACCGTCGCACCCAGAGTCAGAAAGAGCGCCTTTCTCTTGTTGGAAGTACGATTGACTTGAAGACATACGTTTTTTATAATGTCAGCGGCATTTTCCAAGGAGTAGCTCCGAGACGTTACAAAAAGTGACATTTTGTTAATGTGGGAACAAAAAGAAAGTAAGGAGCAAAAAAAGAGGGGCGACCTTTTAAGCCTAAATCGGAGAAGGAAAGCGGAGTTGGAACACATACTCCGTTTAATGCGAATGCTCATCACAGGGTGCCCATTGTAACATCATTCATATCAGAAGCTAAAGTACTGAATAGAGCCTGTCCTTTCATCAAAGCTCATAGTTTGTTCTTTAAATGAAACACCATGTTTCTTAATTAAGTGTCGATACTGATGATCATGGGCCATCTTTATATGTGAAAGGTTTTTTAGGCCACATTTATCGAAAAAGCAGGGGTGTCGGCGTTTGAACACATCTGACTTTTTTCTTGGAACTCATCAGTTTTGAACCTGTTTTTTTGTAAAGAGTTGCCTCACTTCTCAAAAACGAGATAAATAACCCTACTCCAAATCTCTTATGGAGCAAGATGTACTTCATATATATCGAATGCCACCAAGAGCAAAGCACTCCTACGTCATATTCGTCTGGGATCATTGCACAAACCCCCTAAAACAGCGACTGATTCAAATGCCCACAAATACGGTGAGTTTTCCAAGAAAAACCAACATCCTTGGCAGTATTCAATAGATAGGAAGCACACCTTACTTCATGTAAAATTTTGTTGTGGATTGACTACCTTGTTTAGAAGAAAATCCATGTTCAAGAAAAGTGGCTCTTGTTCATGGGCAATGGTTCCGCCCCCTTTTTTTCCCCCAAAAAACGGATTCTAAAAAAATTGCAACTTTTGGGTTTTCTCAACTGGAGGGTGTTTGGTACACATGGTGCTGGTGTGGAAAGAGTTTGGAAGGCAAAGTAGAAAGTCAAAAAGTGAGGTTTGTTCATTTAAACGCTTGAGTAGGATTGCGCAGGGGGGGGGGAATGCTACAGACAAAACCACCGGAACAGAACCAATCTGTGTATGCTGAATTTTGCAAACAATACGGACTGATATGGCGGGTGACTCTCTGAGTCCCTGACTTGAGTCCCGGGCATAGCTGGGACTCAATCGAAGTGAAGATAAAACCGCCCCGCCAGGCACAGGAATGATCTTACTTTTCTCATCGGGAATCGATGGGCAAGGCACTCTCTTCTCCTGGTATCAGGTCCAACAAAAACACACATATCAATTGCGGCGCATCAGCTCGTATGGCGGGTAACGTGTGTGCGAACGTGGATCAAATACGACGCCATGGCCGATGGAACAACACAACGATAAACGGCGCATATCTCACCAACCTTTCAAGTAAATTAATGCGATCAATGGCAGGCTTTCTCACATATGGTCGATTCTTTTATATTGCACGTGCCGCCCTTAACCACCTACCAGCCTTTGCAAGAAGTTGTTCCCGGCGGTCTGCGAATAACATGACCGACTGGTGGCGAAAGAACTCAGTCCTGGCAATCCTATTCAACCTACTGTCGCTGAAAATGCATTTGTACAGGTGATCATGATGTTCAGGAAGACTTTTATACAAGGCTCGGTGCTCATGATGGATTTCCACCAATGCTATCCCATTTGGTAACATTCAATCTTCTCTGATCCAGCCTATTTGTCATTCAAAAGGTAAGTCCACATCATAGCATGAGAATGTAGTAGCATGCTCGCTTTGATATGTTAGGGATATACTGCAAATTGAAGCTCAGGAACACGATCATGCCCACACACTCCTCCAACAATGTGTGCCTATGCACTCTAGATTTCAACCCCCGATTGGCTATAAGATTATTTTTTTGCCGTCTTATTATTGTGCTCCTTCTTCCCCTCGTCATTACTTTTTTGCCTCCATTGTCATTCTCTTTACTCCGCGGCGTCAAACGAACGAACGAACGAGCAAACGAACGAACGAACGGTAACTCTCCTCTTCTCACGTCATGTTCATCTTTTGCTTACCATTACTAACTTTTTGCCTTTTGCATCGTTCCTCTTTCTTTTTGCACTAGATCGGCTACGACGATGACGACGGCAATATGTACGACGACGATGCTAATGACGGCTCCACCACTGCTTCATGTCGCCCAAAAAGGCTCTTTTTAAATTTTTAAATGTAAAAAACAGGGGGAAACCCTCGCAATTTTTTTTTAGGTGCACTCCCACTCCATTGTAGAATCTCGTTGTCCAACTTACTATTAAAAGTATACCAATTCTTTGTCCGTACTCTTCCGCTACTGTCACTGATACTTTTACACAGCTTGGTCGTCTTTGTCCAACTCCATTGCCTTGGCTTTTACAGTAGTTAGGCATTCCCACTACAATAGCTTGTTGCCATTAGGCATTAGCTTAACTACGACCCCAAACATAGCATGTACCATAGTCCTTTAATCCTATCCCCATCAATAAAGCCTAATTGAATCATCCTACGAAAGACGTTTCTCAAATCCACAACCATGACAATACCATGTACATTATAAAGACCAAACTACAGATGAGTAGGTCATCACTGACAACTCCTAAAACACCATTGGTTTACTAGTTGTAAAGAATCTAATGACATGTACATGATCGTAAGGTCTATCTTCGTATACATACAAAGTTTTATTGGTACAATAGGGTTAATGGGCTATGGTACAGACTATGTTTGAGGCTGGAGCTAAGCTACTGTAAATGGCGACGGGTTGTAATTAGAATGACTAAGCTACTGTAAAAATCAGCGGATGGAGACGGGCAAAGACGGGCAAGCTGTGCAAAAGTATCAGAAATAGTAGCGGAAGGGGATGGGCAAAGAATCGGTATACTTTTATTAGTAACTTGGACTACGAGAATCTACAATGGAATGGGAGTGTACCTAAAAAAAAAATTTGCGAGGGTTTCCCCATGTTTTTCACATTTGAAAATTTTAAAAAGAGCCTTTTTGGGCGACATTAAGCAGTGGTGGAGTCGTCATTTGAATCGTCGTCGTCCCTATTGCCGTCGTCATCGTCGTAGCCGATCTAGTGTCAAAAGAAAGAGGAACGATGCAAAAGGCAAAAAGTTAGTAATGGTAAGAAAAGGATGAACATGACGTGAGAAGAGGAGAGTTACCGTTCGTTCGTTCGTTTGCTCGTTCGTTCGTTCGTTTGACGTCGTGGAGTAAAGAGAATGACAATGGGGGCAAAAAAGTAATGACGAGGGGAAGAAGGAGCAAAATAAAAAGACGGGCAAAAAAATAATCTTATAGCCTATCGGGGGTTGAAATCTAGAGTGCATAGGCACATATTGTTGAAGGAGTGTGTGGGCAGGGGCGATTTTATCTTTAATTGAAATCGAGTCCCAGCTATGTCCGAGACTCAAGTCAGGGATTCAGAGAATCCCCCGCCATGTTGGTTCTTATTGTCAGCAAAATTCAGGATACGCAGGTCGGTTTTGTGCGGATGGTTCTGTCTGTAGCATTCCCCTTTCCAAGGTCTGTCCTTTTTTCAAATAGCGGAGTTGAAAAATTGAAAACATCTGAGCCATTTTGAAAATGTGAAATGTTGACCTCCTTTTTTATTAAAGAGTTGCTTCTTTCTCAGAAACGACATGGACAACCTACCGTCAAATTTCACAGGCAGCACAATGCAATGCATATCTATCGACAGATACTCAGAAAGAACACTTTTATGCTGTATGAGACCGTAAACGCTCCGAGTAGCCCCCGAAAGCGACCAATTAGAGTGGTATTAAAAATGGCAAGTCATCCAAGAAAACTAGGCTTTCTTGATATCAGTCGATGGATGAAAAACACCTCTGAGTCTATGTCAAATTTGAAGTTGGGTCGTCCATCCCGTTCACAAAAAAAATGGGCTCCAAAAAAAGCGAGACTTTTCCAAGGTCTGTCGTTTCTGCAAACTAATCAACGAAAATTCAAGTTCACGCCCTTCGCCCCTACGCAAATCTATTTTAAATGCCGTTTTTCCAATTTGCCCCAGCGCGTTGTCACTGCGCGGAGAATCCCCCGAGAAATCTTCCACCCATGATCATGCACCCCGGGTCTCCTTCACCACATACTGCCTACCACTACAAAAACAAAAAAGTTAAAAAAAGCCGGTTCATTTGGTTTTAAAAGAGGTTTTATTGATTCAATCAATGAGAGACAAAGGATCAGAATAAGGATATGAGTATAGTACAGTACAAAGAATGCCTAAGATTAAGGTATCACTAGAGGTTAAAATAAAAGGTACAAAAGATGAGATCTACTCCACTATAACCTCTTGTTGTTTTTCCGCCTCCATCCGTTTGTTAGGACTATTGTAGAGGGAAGACAGAATCATAGTAGGCATCGCCACACAAGTGGCCAAGATCAAACCTCGATGGATGTTTCCAGGGGGATCACCATTATCATCGCGCAACGCATTCAGTGCCACCAAAAAGATCAGCCCAAGAATTTGTGAGCACATCCACAATGAGGAGCTCGAGATAGTTTCAGAGATCGGATAAGAGCCTAAGTTGCAAAAACGATCAGTAACCCCATCGATCCCTTCCCTTCTACATTACATTCAATGCTGAGTTCCAATGCCACCGGCAGCAACGAGAACATGAAGAATCCAAGAATAGCACAAATGGCAATGATTACTTCGTAATTATCCTTTTTGACTAAGATGGAAAAAAAAGGATTGGTCAGACAAAGAGGAGGGAGATCAGGTGGGACGTCAGGCAAAGACTTACCAACCATAAGAAGAGCCAAATACATGAATCCAACAATAGGCACATACACACGCAACACCCACTTGTGTAGTTTTGTGCGATCGATGAATATCCCTGTACCCACCGCACCAACAATCCCAGCTACGATAAAGGCCACACCGAGGAAACCTGCATCATCATACGAGATACCATAGGGAGAGACGATTTGCGGGAGCATGGATGTCACGGTACTAGCCAAACCGCACAAGATGCCAAAGCTAATAAAGATGATCAAAAAGTTGTAATTGGTGACCAAAGCCCATAAGGTCTTGAAGAGAGGTTGGTGTCTGTCGTGATGTGTAGAAGCACTGAAAGAAGGCGGGGTTTTGGGGTGGCGTGGGATGAAGATGGTAGGAATTCCAAACCCAGTGGTGATACAAGCGATAATGAGAAACTATGGTATGTGTATGTGAATGTGAGTGAGTGTGTGTGTGTGTGTAATGAGATAGCGAAGAGATCACATTATGTATTTGTTCACCATCGATGACTTTGTACTACTTACGTTAAATTCAATACTGTGTTCGTCAGGCACCATACTTGGAACAATGAGATCCGCAATGGCCATGCCCACCGTGTTTGCTATGTAAAACAAAAAAGAAAAGGGCCGGTCAGTGAAAACGGGCTCTAGTGTGATTTGCCTTTTGCGCTTACCCAGTCCACCCGCCATACTAGCGGTGCTACGTTCTTTTGGACTAAACCAAAGGCTTGAGTACTGGAGAGGAAAAAAGGTGAGTACGGTGCTATTCATTAAAGGCATCCCCGTCTCTCTTTACCGGTGTAGAAGCGTTCAGAATAAAGGGTTGGCCAAATCCACAAAAGATCTGGAACAAAGCAATCAAATCAGTACGGTTGATAGTCTGGAAAGCATCTTTTTTACCTGTCCCAGCATTGCCAGAGCAACCCGGCCAGTGCTATCCTGGACAAAAGACGAGAAGAATCGCAGCCAAGCGCCGATGATTTGAAGGCCACATCCAACAAGGAGCTACATAAGAAGAAGAGGAGAGTCAGTATCCATGAAAAAAGGCAAGGAGAGTGTACTTACCCCTGTTTTGATACTATGACGATAAAATACATAGCTAGACAAAGGACCAGCGACAAGGTAGATAAGTAAAAAGGAATTGGAGAACCAGTTTACTGTGGTGAGTCCAACATTGCCAAAGAATGCATTGGCATATTCAGGCACGGGGGCAATGCATAGCCAGTTGATAGAAGATATAATGTTCAATATGCAGATCAGTGCCAAACCATAAAACCGGATGCCGTAAGTGCGGTAGACAGGTTCACCAAGTGCATGAGAGTCCACTGATGGGGCGCCATTGCTACCTTGTACCGACTTTTCATCGTCGCTTTTCATTCTCGTTGTCGGCATAAAGTAAAAGAGGAGACGATAAGCAAAGGTGGGTTGGTCGTGGAAAAAAGAGGGAGGGCTAAAAGAAAGAAAGGAAGAGAGACGAAAGAGCGGTGAGAAAGACTTATGAGGAAAAAAGAAACCAGCGGAGTTTGAAAATATCTGAACTCGAGACTCTTTTTCTTCTGGATCTTTACCCTTCAGGCCCTTCCTTGTTGGGTGAGCCGGATCTGTGTTTGGTATCATTGTTAGCATTGCTCCATATCTCTTGATAGATATGTTCTGTCATCGACGATCAATAGAAGGACATCTTTTACCCGATAGCTTTTCTGACATTTTTCATGCTCCTCAGTGATTGGTGTAACCCTGGTAACTTCCCCACGCTCTCAAACCGAGCTTTTTACGATGCCGTAAAACTTTTCCCGACGAATGCGGCTTAGATAGGCAACTCCTCAAATTTTCATTGTCCATCTTTTTTAGTATGATACACTTTTACAATGTAGTGCAACCACCCATCAGGCCCAAAGATAGTAGATGAATCTTCAACCTCACAATCATGAATGATCAACACCGTATAATCTGACAACTGTTCATTTTGAGACTGCATTTATCGAAAGTAAAATGCTCACTGGTAAGTTACAGCGCCTTTTTAATAGTTTCTAATAAGCAAAGAGCCATAACAACCGGTGTCTCAGCTCGGAACTACAATGGGTTTGACAAGCTGGGCCAAATTGTGGGTAGTACCATGCACCCTCTTCATCCTTATCTCCACACAAACCAAGTCCTCAAATCACATTCTCCATGATCTCTTTCCATACATGCCCATACATGCTTTTTTTTTGTGATTCGCCAAGTCATCTGGTGAGGCATAAAATGTGCTTCATGTCAAAAATGATTCAAACTCCGCTTTTAAAATTTTTCACTGGCATGGCTTTTCCCGACCATCGACGGATTCTTTGCATGAATGTCGGTCGCTGTCAGAGATAAACGTCATTACCACCAGACGATGAACATGATATGAATCATGATGGCAAAAGTTAACGACGGTCAGAATGCCATACATCGGCCGTCTTGTAGATTGATAAGTGCCTCCAACAAAACTCACATTTTAACTTTCTCACCTGTGAGGGACCGTGCACTTGACCATTCACCAGGCCAGACGAGATCAACTTACGGAACTTTTGCAGACGCTGTCTTCGGCTCGTTGTGGTGGGGTTTTTCTATTCGAAAAAAAGTGTCAAGACGCATAGGTCTAGTCATTGAATGATAGTTTAGCAGTGTAGAGCAAGGGTTGATGGGAATTAAGGACGCAGGGAGTTAAGGAACGGGAACACGTGCCCGGTTTGAATACAAACAAAAACGATCTAGTCATGGGTTAAATGGATGACCTTTTTATTTCATTATGTTGGGGTTAAGGCTAGCCCTGCAAGTGTGTATGTAAAAGTGTGGAGAGGGGTGATAGATATAGAAGTGTTTGTGTGTCTAAGACTATAGTTTTGTTGTAAAAGTATGAAGGTAAAGATGCATAGGTGAGGCCGTAGAAGTAGAGTGTTCATAACTAGTAAGGAGGGTAGATGTACATATAGGAGTGATGGGAGGGGGGACTAGTGTATCGAGGTTGTGAGGGCGAGGTGCTAATATAAACGGGAGTCGGCGCATTCGTCCATGTATACTGTGTAAGACAGCCCAGGTTGGCACTTTGGTCTTGAGCTGTTCCTTATCATGACACTGGGTCGAGCAAAACCCAATGAATTCAGAGTCCTAGTTAAAAGGGTCATTGAGCGATTCTCAATGGCAGTGTTACAACTACTGACATTGTTACCATGTACCATCTCTTACCTCTTCCAGTGGTATTTCACAGTAAAGACAAATGTTGGTATCCATACGAGTCCTATTCCCACTTCCGAAGAAGAAAACAAGGAAAGAGAGAGAGGAGCGAGCAAGTGAGAGAGGGGGAAAATTGCTCTTATGCAGCGAACATTTGAAATTCCGCTCGAGCCTCGAGGAAATTTTTTGGCCAGGGCTTGGCGCATCGGGTTTCAATCGCCGCTTATAGGCCATACAAAATGTCGATTTCCCTTCAATAACCTTTTCTTCACTTCTCCTTCCTTCCCCATCACTTTTTTCTTACCATTGGCTTTGCCATGGCACTCCCTCTGACACGCTCTATGCATGACGACCCTAAACGATTACAGCAAGAGTAAGTCTCCTTTTCAGCAGCCTGTCCACCTCTCTCTTACATTGCTAACATTAACATCTTCCACCGTTACTCTTTTTTTTATTTAGCAGATTCAAGAGGATGGCGACGGATATATGCTATCTGGCAGCAGGACTGGATGGACATGTGGTTAAAGTAAGGATTGGATGCAAGGGATTACGAAAAACATGGGCAATTTTTTTTAGGTACACTCCCATTCCATTGTAGGATCTCGTAGCCCAAGTTACTCATAGAAGTATGTCAATTCTTTGGCCATACCATTCCACTACTACCACTGATACTTTTGCACAGCTTGGCCGCCTTTGTCCATCTTCATTAGCTTGGTTTTACAACAGTTTAGTCATTCTCATTACAACTCGGTGCCCTTTATGCAAGAGCCTAACTACGGCCTCAAATATAGTCTGTATTATAGCCCATTAGTCCCAATGTATCAATAAAACCCACTTGAATCATTCCCAGAAAGACTTTTCGTTAATCCATGACCATGACAATGTAAAGATTAAACTACAGAAGAGTAGCTCATCATTGACAACTCCTAAAACATCAATGGTTTACTGTTGGATTGAATCTAATGACTTGTACATAGTCGTAGGATGTATCTGCGCATACCCACAAAGTTTTATTGAAGCAACAGGAGTAAAAGGCTATGGTAAAGACTATGTTTGAGGCTGTAGTAAAGCTATTGTGCTAATGTGTTAATGGCGACGAGTTGTAATGGGAATGACTAAACTGCTGTAAAAACCAAGCAAATGGAGATGGACAAAGACGGCCAAGCTGTGTAAAAGTATCAGTGACAGTAGCGGAAGGATATGGGCAAAGAGTTGGTACACTTTACTAGTAACTTCGACCAAGAGATTCTAATTGGAATGGGAGTGCACCTAAAAAAAAAATTTCAAGGGTTTCCCCATGTTTTTTACATTTGAAAATTTTAAAAAGGGCCTTTTTGGGCGACATGAGGCAGTGGTGAAGTCGTCATTGGCATCGTCGTCGTCCCTATCGTCGTCGTCATCGTCGTAGCCGATCTAAGGTCAAAAGAAGGAGGAACGATGCAAAAGGCAAAAAGTTAGTAATGGTAAGCAAAGGATGAACATGACGTGAAAAGAGGGAAGTTACCGTTCGTTCGTTCGTTTGCTCGTTCGTTCGTTCGTTTATCGGAGTGGAGTAAAAAAGAATGACAATGCGGTAAAAAAGTGATGACGAGGGGAAGAAGGAGCAAAAGTTAAGGACGGGCAGAACAAAAAATCTTATATGAAATCGGCGTTTGAAAACTAGAGTGCATGAGCTCACATTGTTGGAGGAGTGTGTGTTCCTGAGCTTCAATTTGCAGCAGATCCCTAACATATCAGAATGAGCATGCTACTACACTCTAATGCTATGATGTTGAATTAACTTTTGAATGACAAGCAGACTGGATTAGAGAAGATTTAATGTTGTCAAATGGGATGGCAGGGGTGGAGTTAAATCATGAGCACCGAGTCTTGTATATAAGTCTTCCTGAGCATCATGATTACCTGTACAAATGCATTGGCAGCGGAGGCAGGTTTAAATAGGATCGTTGTTGTCCGGACTGAGTTCTTTTGCCGCCCGTCGGCCATGCCATTCGTCGATCACCGGGAACAACTTCTTGCAGAGGCTTGTAGGTGGGTCAAGGGCGGCACGAGCAAGATAAAAGAATCTACCATTGGTGGAGAAGCCTGCCATTGACCGCCTCATGTCATCTTGGAAGGATGGTGAGATACGCGCCGTTCATCGTTGTGATGATCCATCGACCATGGCATGTAATTTGATCCCCTTTTGCACACACGATACCCGCCATACGAGCTGATGAGCCGCAATTGATATGCGTCTTCTTGTTGGACCTGATCATGGGAGAAGAGAGGGCCTTGCCGATTGGATCCCGGTGAGAAGAGTAAGGCCATTCCTGTGCCTGGCGGGATGTTTTATCTTTTTTCCAAATTGAGTCCCAGCTAAGCTCGAGACTCAAGTCAGGGACTCAGAGATTCCCCCGCCTTAAAAGCGCTTATTGTCCCCCAAAATTCAGGATACAGATTGGTCCTGTCTGTACCATTCCCCATGAAAAAGTGCCACTTTTTGTTGGACATGCATCAACTTGTGATCGAGATACATAACCCCACCTTGAAGTTTACATGACGGAAGGTGTGTTTCCTCTCTACAGAATAATGCCAAATCATGTTGTGGTTTCTGGATCAATCGCCGTCTTTGGTGGCACCGCAATCAGTCGCTGTTGTGGAGCTTTGCGTAGTTCTAACATACGTATGCAGCACAAAAAAGACGTTGTTGTTGGCGTAGCTCGATAGATATATGCTACATCTTGATCCATGTGAAATTTAAAGGGGGGTTATCTATCTAGGAGCTGAGAAATAGGACACCCCCTGACAAAAATTTGGAGCTCAAAGAGTTTTTTTTTTAAAAAGTTCACAAACTGGTCAAACTCCGATATTGGCTCTGGGAACAAAAAGTTTGGCAAGCCAAGCTTGCTATGATAGACCACTGTTCATAATGACGCTTCATCCTATAGTATGCCCATCAATGGTATGAAGTTGAGCCTCGCTTCATACTCTCTGGCACCCTGACAAACGAAGCTCCACCGAGTGTTCCTCTTACTCTGACGTGACATTCTGGCAAATAAAGATCGACCCTTATGCAACCCCCCCTCTACGTTTCCCTTTCTATGTCAGTCAAGCTCCTATACTTGCCACCTACTTTCTCCATCCCAAGGACCCGACAAGTTGGGCCGCAAGGATCCCCCACTCCCCGCTTGCATGAATTTTCCTCGACAGCACAAAAAAAAGGTACGGGCGGAGTTTGAATTCGATCAGAATCGAGAGGTCTTTATTTCACCACAGTAACAAAATAAGCAATGACTAACTATGTCCAAAGGATGTTGTTGACCCGATTAGATGTTCAACTTGGTGTGGCGCCAGTTTCTGCGCTTGGCGTTCCAGCTATAGTAGAGAGGAAAAAAAAAAGATGAGTCATTGTGCTGTGGAGAGATAGGCTAGTTGCTTACCGGATCTTGGTGTCAGACTTGAGACGGAACCAGTGGGGCAAAGGACGGTTTTGCTTTTGAGCCTTGCCAAGCTTGACCTTGGTGATGAATGACTTGTTAGAAGGCTATGCAATCACAAAGAACAAAGACACAATGAGTACATGAAGTTTTTCCAATTCTCATTCAATGGGCATGTCGATTCGAAAAGCTGATGAGGGGTTGCGTAGGTGAAGAATCGTTCTAAAATCCATCCATCCATCCATCCATCCATCCATCCATTCATCCATTCATCCATCGACAGACGTTTCCTATTGATAATATAGTAATGGGCCACCTACCATGCTGCTGATCAAGTATAATAAAAAGAGAGGAAGGAGAAGGGGATGACCTGCCAGGCCCTGTTTCCTACACATTCATCATTCAAATCCCGACTTAACCCCACTGTTTTAAGCGGAGTTTCAACAGCACTTTATGCATGAGAGATGATTCAAAACGATATTTATTTGAGAAGATAGATGATTAGAAGATAAGGAGGAGAAGGGGGGGGGG
>LT553043.1:159247-169682 GCA_900079185.1 Absidia glauca
GTCAATGGTATAGAATGCACCTGGAGCCTTTTCTACAAACTTGTCCAGTCGAGTTAATTCAGTATCGGGTTCGTTGGATGCAGACATGATGGTGTGATGAATAGAAGAAAGAAAGACAAACCCCGAAAGAGTTTCCCACCCATGATTATGACATAGCCTTTTTCAACTCCGCTTCTGGATCGGAGTTTGAACATTTTTGATGCATTGTCCTTTCCTCTTTTTTCTGTTCCTCTTTTCCCTCTCTTTCCTTTATTTACTTTTTTATTTATAGACTTTAGCGCTCCACACACACACACACACACGCATTCCATCTGTTTACTCTACTTACTGAAACCCAACGTCTTACATGCAACGTATTCTCTGCTTTTACTTGTTGGCGGTGCTCTTCATTCAACAAACTCAGCAACAAGATCCAGGGGATGACGGTAGCGACGACGACGATAGCTGCTCATACATCTCTGGTCAGAACTGCGACAATGACGGTATTTGCAAGTACTGTGCAATGTGCTTACAAAGCTCTTGTATCCTCAGCAAGTCCATTCCTTCCAACAAGTCGATCGGGGGTCCAGTATGCAACACCACTCAGTTCGGCACAACAAACATTTACGACTGGTACGGCTATTGTCTTTCGAGCGGTAACGACAACAATGGCGATTATTGTGCCACTAGTACCGAATGCTATCAGTATCGACGAAACACCAATGCATCGACAAGTTACATTTGGCAAAGCTTGACCTGCGATCCCAACAGCTGTCTACTCATTACCGATAGTGGTCAACCAGCGCCAACCCCTGGCGCCCTTCCACCCAACGACAAACCATCCGCCTCCAGTCATCACAATGGCCCTGAAGCATCTCATCACCTCTCACCTGAACCTCCCCATGGCGAACCTGAAGGTCATAATTCCACGGCCATTGCCCTTTCGGTTACCTGTACTCTGATATTCGTCGGAGTCCTTGCATGGCTTTTTAGACTATGGAAACGATCAAGGTACTGGCCTCCTCCCTTCTTCAAGCAGCCTATCCTCATCAACCCATCGTCTTCTTCTTCAACAACATCCATACCCAACTCCGCACCGCCTTCCTTCAGATCAACAGCAGCAACAGCAGCAGCACCAGAAATGACTTGTATTACGACAACTTCAATGGATGATAGACCGGGGACTGCCACCAGATCTTCTTCCCGGTCTTCCCGAGGAGGCGATGCCCTTCCTTCTTACTTCAGCCCTGATCCTTCTCCACCAAAATACGAGCATGCCATTGTCACCCAGATACGTGGCCTATTGGAGGACAGCAACTATCAATACCAGGCAGGCGCTTCTTCTTCGATGCATCAAGGCTACGACAACAATAGTATGGCGATGGATCATCACAGTGGCGCCCTTCCCCCTCCCATGTGGGTGCCCATCTACTTTACACCAAATCATACATCCTTCTCCCTGGGTAGATTACGGCGTCATCCAAGCCCTGCACCTCCACCACAACCACGCAATGAGTCCGAACAGGATCTGGGCTCTTCTTCAGCATTATCAGAAACAACCGACCGGCGCCATATCCATGATCACTAACGTAGTTTGTATTCATCAGTATCTAAATGTAGTCTAGTTAGAATAGTAGTAGCAGCAATAGTGATCGGATCTATTGTGGAATAGGGAGTGATTGAATAAAAGTCAGTGGTCAGTTGTGATTTGGAGATTGTGATTGATTCATGCAGCATTCATTTTATGACTACCCCTTTTTTTGCATAATGGGATGAAGAACGCAAGTTTGTTTTATTAGGCTACACATACCACACTATCTATCTCGAGGGGGAACATCCTAATCGGTAAAGTAAACGAGGGGGTCATCGCGGGTCCAGACGGCGTTGTCAGGTTCAGTATGTAAAGAGTAAAAGTCAACACGGCCATCATGATACTTGTGTGCCCGGCAGTGAATAAACTTGTCATCATCCACTTCGATCTTGCCAAAGTAGTTCCAGCCATAAGATACTAAGGAGACCACATGTGAGTCCACGCTTGGTTGTGTTTCGGCTTACCTTCTTCCACTGCATATTGATAAAGCTTATACTCAGAGATCTTGTCCAAGTCATCCATCTCGTGGAGGCCATGTACTTTGTCGTCATGTCGAAGCTACATTAAAAAGTCGTAAAGACAGTTATCATCTACATGACTTTATGGGGTAGCAGTTGTTGCACATACCTTGTGGAGTTGAGCCACGACTTGTTCCTTGACTTGGTGGAACACTTGCTTGGCTTCGTCACTGGCTGGCTGGACAGGGCCCATGGCGTTGTTTTGTTCACTAGACATTGTGGTGTAATGGAATGAAAAGAAAAGAGAGGGCGAGGTACAAATGAAGATCGAGTGCAAATCATTTGCCAATGCAAACTCCGCATCATGTTTTAAACTCCGCATATGTTCGATTTGCTGGGCCTGCCTATCTTGGCTATCCATTTCTCATATCGTGATGCTCCTGTAGCAGAATCACCAATAAGTGAGGGACTACAATAGACGCACCTGGGAGATTGAAATGGGTGACATTGTCAGTGATACAGAGAGCCAAAAGCTAAAAATAGTCAGAATCTGCATGTTGAACTGAATCAAACGAAGAGATTTCTTTTTCTTGGCCCACATGTCATTTCATCTATCATTCATCTCACAGGCTACATTGGATGAGAGAGTGCCGCCATTCGTATTCTAGAACAAGGAAAGGATAATGTGTCTTTACCCCTCAGCATTTTAATAAAAGAGGTTCCAGAGTGCGCCAATTAAAATTCGATTGATGGTTACACCAAAAGTTGTGCTGTATATAACTTTTTTGTCTGGGCACTTTTTGTATTTCCCTCTTTCTCTTTCTATTCTTGCATTCTCACTTTTTCACTTTTCCCTCTTTTACATTTGCAAACCCATGAAATAGGTGATGTCATGGAGTCATATCAACCGTCTCATCAACCTCAACACAATTCCTCTTCCTCTTCCAACAGCGACCATGAAAACTTGACTTCTCTTTACGACGACCTAGACTCCTTCATTCAGGAACTCTCCTTTGACTCGCCCACCTCTCCTGTCAACACCATTACCACAAACGACTTTGCTTCTAGCTCTCAGGTACAAACACTTTACACTGCATATCAACCCGTCTCTTGTAACTAACCACCGCCCCTTTTTAGTCTCTTCACCCCCATTCCGACCGAGTATCCACCTATGGAGACAACTTTACCAACTACTCTTCTGACGATGACGACGACGACGACGACGACGACGACTCTTCCAGCTCACTAGGAATCGAAACCGACAGTACCTCGGGTAGCAGCAATGCTCAACTAAAAGCATTTACGGTGGGTCGTCAACACACTCTCGACAGCAATGGCGATAGCGGCGCCGACATTCGCACTATAAATACACCCACACTAGCCTCACCCATTCCTAGAACATCCACCTCAACGCCACAACAGTCCACTCATCTCTTAAAATCACCCTCGAACGCCACGTTCCCTGATACTCCTTCTGGCCCATCCAGTCCGCTCCTGGCACCCTCACCATCTCTGCTCAGCATCGGTCGATCCACCTCCTTGGGTTCCTCTCTAAACCGCGATCATCATGTGCAACAAGGAACGACAGTCGACAAGAATATTACAGCACTGACTCCACGCACAAGCTCTTTAACACGTGAACTTGCCCAGAACGCTAAGCGATCCGACAGTATCTCCAGCAACCATTCCAATCGAAGCATCAACCCGCCACTCTTAAGCCCTCGAATGTATTCAACCCCCAGCTCTCCTTTGGCAAGAATCTCCGAATCAGATCAGAATCCCTCTATCCATGAACTCATGTATGCCTCTCATAACCCCAGCAACGGCGACTACTACAACAATGACGACGATCCATCCATGCACTTCCCAAACTATGCACTAGTGTCCGAACTGGCAACTCTCTTTGTCGATCAAGTCAAACGGGTAACGAAACGGCGCAGAATCTTCACAACAGCGGAATACCCGACCAGTTTCAATGGCGAGGAAGCAGTGGTAAGTCACTCACTACAGGGATCATGGCGGACTCACGATCATGCAACTAACTTTTATGATGTGTATTGTATAGGATATTGTCAGCTCCATTTTACCTTCCGGGCTACCAGCGGGTATCTACCTGAAAGCAACTCGCGCATTGATGCATACGACTCCGCCTGTCATCTGTCCAATTACCTACTCCGAAAAATCCGCCCGCCGTAATACACTGTATCAAACGAATCATGAGGTCTATCTCCTGGTTGATGATGGAATCCCTCAAGGCGTGTACACTCCTCTTACTCGATGCTATACTCACTTTTGCTTACCTGGTCAAGGCGGTTGCTATGCGCCACGCTGTCCCAATAAGCCCAAGAGCGAAAAAAGAGTAAGTCGTCGTCGACAGGTGCGCTTAAAATTCTTGCTAATCTTTTGTCTCTCTTTTTTAGAAGCAAAATGGGTTGGAAAGACGTGGATCCGTGTCGTCGTCAGTGGCCTCCTCACATGATACTGTAAGAAGCATAGTGTGTAATGTCTTCCCCCTTCCCCACTAACCACATTCTCTTATAGACAATGTCTCGTGCTTGGTCTGCAACTGTCGCCAAGGAAGTCCTGCAAAACACTCCTCATCAAGAAATCGCAAGACAGGAAGCTATCCATGAACTCATTTACACCGAAGAAGATTATGTGCGCGATCTCAATTTGCTGGACGAGGTAGGTATATCAATGCCCTCCCCCCCTCTACCAACCACTCATCATTGTCTATTGTGTAGTTGTTCGCCAAATCTTTACGGGAAGCCCAATGCATAGAAGCTGACCGGCGGGATGCTTTCTGCGACAACGTCTTCAACAACTATCTGGAACTACTCTCTATACACAAGGATCTGTACCGCGACCTTCGAGACCACCAATCACAGTGCCAAGCCAACAATGCCTCTGGGTTTGTCGATCAAATCGGCGACATATTCCTGCACCATATCCCAAGATTCATCCAGGCGTATCAAACCTATGGACCCCATGTCATTCTATCCGAATATGCGATCAAGAAGGAAATGGCCAACAACATCCTCTTCCAGAACTTTGTGCATGAACGTGAAAAGCAAGCCGAAACCCGCAAACTCCCCTTCCGCCACTTCATTATCCTCCCTGTGACCCGCCTGCAACGCTACCCCCTCCTCGTCGGTGCGATCCTGAAGAAAACCCCTGACGACCATCCCGACAAGGCGACGTTGACCAAATGCTCCGATCTCTTGCGCCAGATTGCCTCGGCCATGGACGAAGGCACGGTGGACAGCAAAAACACTCTGCGGGTTTATGAAATCAACGACCGTATCCGATGCAAAGCGACGGAACCCCACGACTTGCAGCTGCTCGCCCCCAACCGCCGGCTGCTCCACGAAGGCCCGTTGACTCGACGCAACCATATGGTGGTGGAATCCACAGAAATCTACGTCTTCCTCTTCGACCACCTCCTCGTCATGACCCGGCGTAAACGCAGTGATGGTGACGATTACGACTATTTGATCTCGAAGCGGCCCATCCCCATCCCTCTCCTCCACTTGGAAGAAGCCACCGAAGGATTCTCGCTCGGCATGCGGTCCATGAGCAGCACATACTCCAGCACCCTGACGTCCCACACCGGCGCCCCCGTCTCGCCCTCCTCTTACGGCAACAACAACCATCCGCTTTTATTCCATCACTTGGGCAGGTCCGGCGGTGATTATCTCTTGTTTGCGGAAAATGCTCAGGTCCGGCTGGCGTGGAAGGAAAAGGTCGTCGAGGCAAAATCCGTTTTGGAGGAACGTGATCTGGATCGCCAGGTGTTTGAAATCAGGTCCCTCAGTGATACTACCTTCCGTGGCTCGGGGGGCCAGGTGCAGTATGGAAAAGTGACCTGCTCGGTGCAATTCGGTAAGCGACACACACAATAGAATAAGGAAGAATCCAGGAACTAACTGACTTGTTTCGGGGGTACATAGAGGGCTCGAATGGAATCCGTATGATTGCGGTGGGTACTGTTGCTGGCGTATGGATGGGCATTGAAGGGGACACCAACAGTATTCGTCAAGTCTTGGCTCTTCCCGATGTCTCACAAATGGCAGTTATACCTGAACCTCACATCTTGATGATCCTAGCTGGTAAGTATGTGTTGTGTGTGGCAAAAAAAAAGGGAGGATGCCATACTGATGCTGTGTTTGCTTCTATAGATAAAACATTGTATGCATATGCCTTGGATGCCTTGGACCCGACCTCAGCAAAACCCTCGAACGACAAACCGAACCAAAAGGTGGCCCAGCACATCTCGTACTTCAATGCAGGTACATGCCATGGCCGTCCTCTGGTGATTGCGATGAAGAAGCGTGGGTTGGACAGCCATTTTAAAGCGTACGAACCGGTGTGTGGTGACCTGCGGGACCCTGCCAACAGCAAATTCCTCGCCGTGAAGACAGGCCTCTTCAGCAAGACACCTTCTTGGTTCAAGGTGTACAAGGAATTCTACGTGGGGGCCGACTCATCTGCAGTGCACTTTTTGAAGGCTAGGATCGTGGTGGTGTGTCCGCGTGGCTTTGAAGTGATCGACCTGGAAAACCTCAGCATGAACCGGAACTTGCCTGATCTTCAACACCCCGACTTTGCCTTTGTCCAACAACGTGCCGACCTCAAACCCCTTGGGCTCTTCAAATGCCAGGAACATTACTTGTTGTGCTACGATGCCTTTGCCTTCTTGGTCGATACTCATGGTTTGTTTGTACAGGACTCGTATGCGTGGATTGCGTGGGAAGGCACACCACAAGCCATTGCCTTCTATTACCCTTACGTGGTGGCTTTTGATGCTCGGTTTATCGAAATCCGTCATGTCGAAACGGTAAGCATACATTCATGCGCACACCAAGCATAGGACTGAACTTTTTTTTTTTCATTGATAGGGCGAATTGGTACAAATCCTTGCTGGCGTACATATGCGCTGTCTCCAATTCACAAACGGTACATTTTGTCCTGTCATCCATGGCTGCATGGCTCATCCCTTCAAACCCGAATATCAATACGTCTTCCAACTCATGGCAAACTTTGAACCTCCTACCCTCAATCATTACAACCAATAGATGTATATCCCCTTTCTTATTTACTTTTGTATAGTTTAGTATCATTTCCCCCCCCCCCACAATAAAGTCATCCTTTTTTATCTCAAACTTTTTTAAAGCAGAGTGGAGTATCTTAATGCAAGGTCTATTTTGCATGAATTCAGGGGTAAAAGATAGCCGAGAAACGACCGACCAGCGACCACTCCCTCTCCCACCCCCGGTGCGTTAATGGTGATGAATTTTGGCTCTACGTTGATAGTGGTCGTTTGAACTTTCCATACAGCAAAGATTTGACTGTTCACCCCGCCATTTGAAAAAAGGACAGACCATCCCCTTGGAAAGAGTCCCACTTTTCCAAACCTCAATTTTCTTGCGAACGGGATAGACAACCCACCATCAAATTTGACACGAACTCAGAGGTGCTTTTCATCTATCGACCGATACCTAGAAAGTCGGGTTTCCTTGAGTGGATTTTCTTTTTTGATACCACACCAATCAGTCGCTTTTTGGGGGCTCTATTTTGCTTTCACGGATGTATACGACATGAAAGTGCTTGTTTCTGGGTATCAGTCGATAGATATGCACTGCATCGTCGTGCCTGTGAAATTTGACTGTGGGTTGTTTATCTCGGATTGAGGAAAAAGCAACTCTTCACAAAAAAAAAAAAAAAGGAGGTCAAAAGTTTACATTTTCAAAAACATTTCACACCCCGCCATTTTGAAAATTTGAGATCCAATATTTTGGAAAGAAACATTGGACCACCCATTCACAAATTTGACAGGCAACACAATGCATTGCGCAGCTAACGTTTGGCACCAAGAAACATGCATTTGGATGTTTAATGGGTTTGTGAACGCTGAAATAAACTCCAAAAAAGTGACCGATTGGAGCAGTACTAAAATTAGCAATATTTCCAAGTAAACCATGCGCTCTAGGTATCAATCGATAGATGAGAAGCACATCTAAATGCATGCTGAATTTGGAGGTGGGTTGTCGACTTAGGTTTGGAGAAAAAAGAGATGCAAAAAAAATTGAACTTTTTCCAAGGGGGTCCCCTGACCTATTTTCAAAAAGTCGTAGAATAAAAATCTACAGGCTTGAGTTTAGCCCTATGGGTCTGTGTTTACCCTTGTAGGCCTGAGTTTAGCCATGTACGCCTGTGTTTAGCCCTGTAGGCGTGAGTTTAGCCCTATGGGCCAAAGTTTAGGCGGGTTCATAGGCGGCTTTTGAACCGTTCTGCTGGCCTCAGGCTTGAGTTTAGCCCTATGGGCCCAAGTTTTGACTTTTCGGCGGGTTTCAAAAAAATTAAGTATTCGATCGAAAATTTGAAATTTGAAAATTTGATATCCAATTTTTGGGAAAGAAACATTTATTTCTCAAAATGGAAAAAGACGACCCACCCTCAAATTTGACAGGCAACACAATGCATAATGTAGCTAACGTTTGGTACCAAGAAACATGCATTTGGATGTTCAGTGGGTTTGTAAACGCTGAAATAGACCCCAAAAAAGCGACTGATTGGAGCAATACTAAAATCAGCAATATATTTGAGTAAACTATGCGTTCTAAGTATCAATCGATAGATAAGATGCACATCTAGATGCATGCTAAATTTGAAGGTAGTTTGTCTATTTTGTTTGGGAGAAATAAGGGATACAAAAGAAATCGAACTTTTTTCAAGGGGGTCAGGTCCCCTGTCCTTTTTTCAAAGGTCGGAGTATGAAAATTTGCAGGCCTGAGTTTAGCCCTATGGGCCTGAGATTAAGAAGCTTTATAGGCGGCGTCTGCTGGCCTTAGCCTTGACTTTTAGCTGGCGTTTATGTGGTTTCATGCCCCAGGCTTACGTTTAGCACCCAATGGTTGATTTTTAGGCGGGTTTTAAAATTTTGAGAATTCGATCGAAAATTTGAGGTTCAAAAAAGTGGGACTTTTTCTAAGGGGATGGTCTGTCCTTTTTCAATTTTCTTGCGAACGGAATATACAATCCATCATCAAATTTTACATGGACTTAGAGGTGCTTTTTATCTATCGACTGATTCCAAGAAAGCCGGTTTTCCGTGAGTCAACTGTCTTTTTTTGCTACCACTCCAATTAGTCGCTTTTGGGGGCTTCTTTTAGCGTTCACGACAGCACACAATGGAAAAGTGTTTGTTTCAGGGTATCAGTCGATAGATATGCACTGTGTCGTCGGGTCTGTGAAATTTGACGGTGGGTTGTCCATCTCGGTTTTGAGAAGTAAGCAACTCATTAAAAAAAATGGAGGTCAAAAAGTTTACAATTTCAAATAGTTTAGTTTTTTCAATTTTCCAACCCCGCCATTTGAAAGAAAGGACAAGTAAAAGGGGAATGCTACAGACAGAACCACCGGGACAGAACCAATCTCTGTATGCTGAATTTTGCGGACAATACATAAGGACTGATATGTCGGGGAACTCTCTGAGTCCCTGACTCGAGTCCCGGGTATAGCTGGGACTCATATTGAAATGAAGATAAAACAGCCCCGCCAGGCACAGGAATGGTCTTACTTTTCTCATTGGGAATTGATCGGCAAGGCACTCTCTTCTCCTGGTATCATGTCCAACCAAAACACACATATCAATTGTGGCTCATCAGCTCGTATGGCGGGTAACGTGTGTGCGAACGTGGATCAAATACGACGACAGGGCCGATGGAACAACACAACGATAAACGGCGCATATCTCACCAACCTTCCAAGAGAACTAGTGCAATCAATGGCAGGCTTCCCCACATATGATCGATACTTTTATATTGCACGTGCCACCCTTAACCCACCTACCAGCCTCTTTAAGAAGTAGTTCCTGGCGATCGGCGAATGACATGACCGACTGGCGGCGAAAGAACTCAATCCTGGCGATCCTATTCAACCTACCGTCGCTGAAAATGCATTTGTACCGGTGATCATGATGTTCAGGAAGACTTTTATACAAGACTCGGTGCTCATGATGGAACTCCACCCCTGCTATCCCATTTGGCAACATTCAATCTTCTCTGATACAGCCTTTTTGTCATTCAAAAGGTAAGTCCGCATCATAGCATGAGAATGTAGTAGTATGCTCACTTTGATATGTTAGGGATATGTTGCAAATTGAAGCTCAGGAACACGATCCTGCCCACACACACTCCTCCAACAATGTGTGCCTATGCACTCTAGATTTCAAACCCCGGTTGGCTATAAGATCATTTTTTTGCCCGTTCTATTATTTTGCTCCTTCTTCCCCTCGTCGTTACTTTTTTGCCTCCATTGTCATTCTCTTTACTCCACGACGTCAAACGAACGAACGAACGAGCAAACGAACGAACAAACGGTAACTCTCCTCTTCTCACGTCATGTT
>LT553043.1:169929-183216 GCA_900079185.1 Absidia glauca
ACTTTATGTTGACCAAAAAGGCTCTTTTTAAAATTTTCAAATGTTAAAAACATGGGGAAACCCTCGCAATTTTTTTTTAGGTGCACTCCCATTCCATTGTAGAATCTCTTAGTCCAAGTTACTAATAAAAGTATACCAATTTTTTGCTCATATCCTTCCGCTACTAACACTGATACTTTTACACTGCTTGGCCGTCTTTGCCCGCCTCCATTTGCTTGGTTTTTACAGTAGCTTAGCCATTCTCATTACAAGCCGTCGCCATTTACAGTAGCTTAGCTCCGGCTTTAAACATATTGTACCATAGCTCATTAATCCTATTGTACCAATAAAACTTTGTATGTATGCGAATATAAACCTTACGATCATGTACATGTCATTAGATTCAGTACAACTCGTAAACCAATGGTGTTTTAGGGGTTGGCACTGATGAGCTACTCATCTGTAGTTTGGTCTCAATAATGTACATCTCATGGTTATGGTTTTGAGAAACGTCTTTCGTAGGATGATTCAAGTAGGCTTTATTGATGGGATAGGACTAAAGGGCCATGGTACAGACTATGTTTGGGGTCGTAGTTAAGCTAATGTGTAAATGGCGACGGCTTGTAATGAGAATGGCTGAGCTACTGTAGAAAACAAGCAAATGGAGGCGGACAAAGACGGCCAAGCAGTGTAAAAGTATCAGTGTTAGTAGCGGAAGGGTATGAGTAAAAAATTGGTACACTTTTATTATTGACTTGGACTACGAGATTCTATAATGGGAGTGTACCTAAAAAAAAATTGCGAGGGTTTCCCCATGTTTTTTTACATTTAAAAATTTCAAAAGAGCCTTTTTGGGCGACATAAAGTAGTGGTGGAGTCGTCATTAGCATCGTCGTCGTCCCTATTGCCGTCGTCATCGTCGTAGCCGATCTAGTGTCAAAAGAAAGAGGAACGATGCAAAAGGCAAAAAGTTAGTAATAGTATGCAAAAGATGAACATGACGTGAGAAGACGAGAGTTACCGTTCGTTCGTTCGTTTGTTCGTTCGTTCGTTCGTTTGACGTCGTGGAGTTAAAAAGAATGACAATGCGGTAAAAAAGTAATGACGAGGGGAAGAAGGAGCAAAATAATAGGACGGGCAAAAAAATGATCTTATAGTCAATCGGGGTTTGAAATTTAGAGTGCACATGCACACATTGTTGGAGGAGTGTGTGGGCAGGGGCGGTTTTATCTTCATTTCAAGTCGAGTCCCATCTATGACCGGAACTGGAGTCAGGGACTCAGAGAGTTCCCCGCCATGTGAGTCCTTATTGTCAGCAAAATTCAGGATATGCAGGTTGGTTCGTAGCATTTCCCAAGGAAAAAGTCTCACTTTTTTTTTGGAGCCCATTTTTCTTATGAACAAAATGGACAACCCAACTTCAAATTTGACATAGACTAAGAAGTGCTTTTTATCTATTGACTGAAACCAAGAAAGACAGATTTCCTTCGATACCTTGCCATCTATGATACTACTCCAATATGCCGCTTTTGAGGGAGGGGGGCTTCTCGTAGCGTTCACGGCCGCACACAACGTAAAAGTACTTGTTTATGGTTATCAGTCGATAGATATGCATTTTATCGTGATGCCTGTGAAATTTGACGGTGGGTTGTCTATGTCGATTCTGAGAAATAAGCAACTCATAAACCATAACTTCATTGTTTCATGCAGACTTTGGCCTGCTACCTTAACCCTACCACTTACTTTTGCCCCTGCGCAATTCTATTTAAACTCCGTCTTTCCAATTTGCCCCTGCGCATTGCCTCTGCGCGGAGAATTCCCCTTCTATACCTGTAATGCATCATGGTCCCTTGAAGGCTCTCTCTTTATTCGTCTCTTCTTCACCCCGACTCTGATGTGATGAATACAGGGTAAACTGGGCATTTATTAGTGTTAGAGATTAACTCTTTTAGTCTTTTTTCTATACCAGTAGTTCGACACTTGTATGCCTTGCCCATTAATCTTCTTGAAATGACTCCTCCTTCGCCTTGTAACAAACGCTGAGTAAGTGGTGCAAGTCAGGTCCTTTTCTATCCCTAACGTATGTATCACTTTTTTCTCTTTGATCTTTTGAAAAAAGAGCCCTCGGCGTTACTATTGAGCGCAGCACACACTGGTCTCCCTACTGGCTTGCAGGGTACATGGTAAGCAAAGGAGTCTGGCACCCAGCCTTGGTTGAACTGACTCTTTTTCATCATGGTAGATGAATTACTCCTGGGTCTGCAAAGCTTCCAGCTTGATTTGGAAACATAACGAATACAGCCCTCAATGCAAAACCCGCTTCTATAAGTCATTTATCAGGAGCACAGACACCGATCTGGGTTGGTTTGAAAGACCGCCACGGGCAGAGGTGCAGGTACGCTTTAGGGGTGGTTGGTTATGAAGAAGGATGCTATGGAATTGACAATGAATAGACCCTTCACATGGCCATTTGGTCACTTCATGTCACTATTGCGCCTTGTCCACCTTCCCCTTTTTACATGACTCACTATGCATGATCTTCACCTGGAGGTGGCTTTGCGTGGTCAAAAAGTAGGTAATTTCAAACTCCGGTTTTGACTTTTATATTTTGGCGCCCCTCGTCTTCCTTGATTTGTTCTTTCTTCTCTCACTTTTTACTCTTTCTCCTCTTTTTGTGTGTGGATGCCAACAGCGCTTTTGCATTTTACAAAAAGCTTTATCCGTGTATCTCCAAGAGTATCTATTCCATTGACCTTTGCGCTTCAACCTCGTCGCACCATGGCCTCTGAAATCAGCAGACAGCAACCTAAATGGCATCTCCCTACGCCTTCCAGCGCCCAACCTGTCCTCAAGTTCCAAAACTCTTTGACCAAGACCAAGGTAATGTGTACAATGGCTATGCATGAATACTCACGACCTATTATTTGTTCACATGTGTATTGTAATAGACGGACTTTGTCCCTAAGCGTGGACGACAAGTAACCTGGTACAACTGTGGCCCCACTGTCTACGATGCTTCGCACATGGGACATGCTCGGTAAGTGGAGGAAAGAAAAAGACTCTCTGGTAAAGTGGAACTAACAATCAATGGATCTTGTCGTCGGCTTGCACAATTCTATAGAACATACTTGGCCATGGACATCATTCGCCGTGTCCTCGAAGACTATTTCAAATACGACGTGCTGTTTGTACAAAACGTAACCGATATTGACGACAAGGTAAGAAGACAAAAAGACAACGAACAAAACCGACTGGGAGAGTTCCAATACAAACGGCTTTTGGATTTGTAGATCATCATTCGAGCTCGTCAGCAATACTTATTCAACAACCTCAAGCAAACTACGCAACACTTGGATGCCGCTTTGATCAACACTGTCGAAGACGCTTGGAAAGCATACGTCTCATCGAAATTGGAAAAGGTGGCTGGAGCTGCGGAATCTGCATTGAAGGACTGGGACAGCTTCTTGGCCAGCATGACCCCTGAAGAAACCGCAAAGGCTATCTTGGTCGATGAAAAGTTCAAGATGACTCTGGGTGCTTTGGTAAGGAAGAAGACGGGAGACTGGACGATGACAACAAGCGGTTTTATTCACACCCCCATCTTTAGCAAACGTCTCGATCTGCCATCTCCAACGCCCAAAAGTCCCTGGCCGCCAATGATTCATCCAAGGTGCAGGCTGATGCTTTACTGGATGCTTCCCAAGACATTGTATCCGTCTCCTTGGATAAAGAGGTAAAACAGAACAAGTGTTGGATGAAAATTTTAACCTTTTTACTCTTACCGTTGTAGCATGGTTCCGAAGTCAACGACCCCAAGATCTTCCGTGATTTCCCTGCCTATTGGGAAGACAAATACTTTGAAGATATGGAAGCTTTGAACGTAAGTCGAGCCTAGTCCCTTAAAGTGATCACTAACAAATTACATTGCCGTGTTTCTTTTTCATAGGTCCGCAAGCCCGATATTCAAACCCGGGTGAGCGAATATGTGCCTGAAATCATCACCTACGTCCAAAAGATCATCGACAATGGCTACGCCTACGAAGCCCAAGGCTCTGTCTACTTTGATACTGGTCGTTACGATGGACACGATGGTCATCATTATGCCAAGCTGGAACCATGGTCCAAAGGGAACACTGCTCTGATCGAAGATGGTGAAGGTTCGCTGGGATCTAAATTGACTGGCCAGAAAAGCAAGAATGATTTCGCTCTATGGAAAGGATCAAAGCCTGGAGAACCTACCTGGGACTCACCTTGGGGGGCTGGCCGTCCTGGCTGGCACATTGAATGCTCGGTGATGGCAAGGTAAGGCACGGAATCGAAATAGACCCCATCCATCCATTCATGCATCTATACTTTATTGTAGCGCTGTTTTGGGTGAAAACATGGATATCCATTCTGGTGGTATCGATTTGGCCTTCCCTCATCACGATAACGAATTGGCCCAAGCTGAAGGTTATTACAACTGCAAACAATGGGTCAACTACTTTTTGCATGCTGGTCATCTCCACGTCGAAGGCCAAAAGATGAGCAAAAGCTTGAAGAACTTTATCAGCATCCAAGAAGCACTCAAGTTATACACTGCCCGTCAAATCCGACTCTTCTTCCTTCAATACCAATGGAATGCCAAGATGGACTTTAAGCAATCCAGTATGATGGAAGTCATTCAGGGGGAAACCACTTTGAAGGTAACAAGAATACATAGATGGGTAGCCCATGATCAACTTTACTGACCCTTTTTTTTTTTTTTTGCTTCCTACTAGAACTTTTTCGACAACGTTAAAGGCGTCCTGCACAAGATTCGAAGCGATGGTAGCCGTGGTGCCTCTGAATTACCTAACGGTGGTGTGACGCATCGATTTGGTCCTACTGAAGCCCAACTGCTCTCTACGTAAGTTCAGGGGTAATTAGCGGAATACGAAATCATTGACCCCCCCTTTGGTAGTCTCCAAGCCAAGCAAGATGCCGTGCACGCAGCCCTCTGTGACTCCATCAACACCCCCGTTGCTATGGACGAAATCATGAACATGGTGTCCCAAACGAACAAGTACATTGCCACTGGCTCCAAAGCTGTTAATCCACACTTGCTCAACAAGGTTGCCACTTGGGTGACCTCCATGATGAAGGTAAAAAAGAGACGCTGTGCGGATCCGGACGTGGTAGTTAATGCAACTGTTTTCTCCTGTTAGATCTTCGGTGTAGCTGACAATGGTGCTGATATCGGGTTTGGCTCTTCCTCTGATCAAGCAAACGGCAACGTAAGAGCGGGCGCCTTTTAAAACAAGATGATGGTACTCACACCCTTCCTCTTTTTAGGTTGAAGATACACTGATGCCGTACCTGCATACACTCTCTGGGTTCCGTGACCAAGTCCGCCGCATGGCCCGGGACAATGCCCCCCAAAATCAATTCTTGGAAGCCTGTGATGTTTTGCGTGATACACAATTGGTTGATCTCGGTGTGTCTCTGGATGACCAAGAAGGTAACTGCCGCCCCCAAAGGAACCGACGATTACCGAAATTGACGTTCTTTTTTTTGTAGATGGTAGTGCTTTAGTAAAACTGGTGCCTCGAGAAGAACTGATCGAAGCTCGGGAGAAGAAGCAAGCTATTCAAGCGGAAAAGGAACAGAAACGTCAAGCAGCTCAAGCAGAACGGGAACGGAAACGATTGGAAAAGCTGGAAAAGGGACGGGTGAGCCCCATGGATCTCTTCAAGAGCCGTACCGACGAATTCTCTAGATTTGACGATCAAGGCCTGCCAACACACACCAAGGATGGGGAAGAAGTCGCCAAGAGCCGCAAGAAGAAGTTGCAAAAGGAATGGGATACTCAAAAGAAGCTGCATGATGAATTCAACAAAGAAATGGGCAATCAATGATAGACATGTATGGTTAGTGATAGTTTAGTTTAGGTTTAGGTTTAACGCTTGTGTCTTCCAATAAAACATCTTCACATCTACTCTTATCAGATTAAGGGCTCCGGTTGATAAATCGGTCCTCAAGATCAAGGTGTCCTACCACTAACAAGACGATTCTGAATCAAAATGATGTCCTTTATTGAATAAAAGTTGGGAGAGGGGAATATAAACAGAATGACAAGTATAAATGTATGAATATGTATAGCACTAAGAGGAGGGGAGGCGTGAGAGTAAGTATGTAAAAGATAAAGAAGGGTTCCTAATCTAAAAGTCGGCATCCAAAGTGAAGCTCTTTTCTTCAGGGGTTTTGTTCATGACACCAGCACGTTGATAATCGGAGACACGTTTTTCGAAGAAGTTTGTCTTGCCTTGAAGGGAGATCAGGTCCATAAAGTCAAAGGGATTGGAAGAGTTGTAGTGCTTGTCTTGACCGAGAGCCACCAAGAGACGATCGGCGACGAATTCGATGTATTGACACATTAAGGTTGAGTTCATGCCAATGAGAGCCACAGGGAGAGCGTCCGTCAAGAATTCTTGCTCGATCGCCACCGCTTCGACAATGATTTCCCGCACCCGGTCACGGCTAGGTTGGTTGTGGAGATGGCCAAACAGTAAGCAGGCGAAATCGGTGTGGAGGCCTTCGTCTCTGCTGATGAGTTCGTTGGAGAAGGTCAAACCAGGCATCAGGCCACGTTTCTTGAGCCAAAAGATGGAGGCAAAGGCACCCGAGAAGAAGATACCTTCCACGGCAGCAAAGGCGACAAGACGCTCAGCAAAGGATTCGTTGCCACTGATCCACCGGAAAGCCCAATCAGCCTTTTTCTTGATACAAGGGACTAAGCAAAGACACGATAGACACACGTTGAGTTCCAATTCAATTCCAACTTCCGATGAATCCGCGTCCAGAAAGAACAGGGGAAACACCGAAGCATCCGCGCCCCTACTCTACTTACTGGTCTCAATGGCATCAAACAGGTTTTCTTTTTCCACAGGGTCCTTGATATAAGTGTCGATCAACAAGCTATAGGTTTCAGCATGGATGTTTTCAATCATGATTTGGAATCCATAGAAGCATTTGGCTTCAGCGATCTTGACTTCATCCATAAAGTTTTGCACCAAGTTTTCATTGACGATACCATCCGAGCTTGCAAAGAAGGCCAAGATATGAGAGATAAAGTAGCGTTCATCGTCGTTCATCTTGTTTTCCCAGTCATTTGTGTCCTTAGAAAGATCGATTTCTTCGGCGGTCCAAAAGGAGGCTTCATGCTTCTTGTAGAATTGCCAGATCTATAAATATCGACTAGTGTAAGCGCACAATGTTACTTTGTTGGATTATCATCAGACTTACTTCATGGTATTTGATAGGGAAGAGGCAAAAGCGACGAGTGTTTTCACGGAGGATTTCTTCGTCCTTTTCACCTTCTCGAGAGGGGCGTTGATGCTTGAGAGTCAATTGGTCAAGTTGTTCGGCAGCTTCGAGGACAGACATGGTAGACAAAGAGTAAGTTTAGAGATAGTGATATGAAAAGTATGAAGAAAGAAAGAAAGAAGAACAGAAAATTGGTGTCCCCCCCTTTTATAACTTTGAAAGGTGTGACCAACATTCGCGCTCGACTTTTTTTTTCTGCTCCCTCGCGTTGGAACTCCGACTCCGATTCGCATTATCTTTCAATTTTGACTCTCCTCTGCTTGTCTCTCTTCTTTCTTCCCCCCGTCCCCCCATTTCTAGTCCATGACAAACAAATGACAAATCACTCTATCACTCCACAGCGGAGGAATCAATCCATGGCAAGCAAATTACAAATCACTCCATCACACCACTGCGGAGGAATGATACCGCTGCGTCTCCGAACTTGTTAGTATCCGATCATAACAGCGACAAACCCCTCACTACCGATACCTGACCTTATGACTTTGTGTGAAAGGCTGGCAATTGGTTCTCCCCCAACAACATAACCTTCTTGGTAAGCGGAACAAGTTGAACAAAGAGAGTGGTACTAACCGAGATACTTGCTTTCGGTCTCTATGTAGTACTATCCTGTCAAATGACCCATTACTGACAGACGTTTGTATGGAACCCAACCCCCTTAGGTAAGCTACAACTCTCTGGTTATCATGCGGGCCATATATAAACTTGTTTAGATGATTCAGGTACAATGTGAAAGGACCCATTTGCAACCACAACGATTCTATCGCACACTGGTGTACCTTTTTTCTACTATAGGTAGGTTCGACTGGCGTTGTCATGGCTACTCTCCCACGAAGGATCGCACCATGGAAACCACTCAATGACTCAGTTATCATCGACGATCCTTTGCCCAACATCTTAGATTTAGGACTATATAGTGATTCCCTCCACTTCATTCTTTGGTTTACTACATAGATCACCCCCCCCCTTTGTTGACCTTGATAAATAAATACCTTCCACTAATCCCAAACTGGTTTTTATATACAAAGCACCTGCGTTTTATGAATCCATTCTTTATCTTTCCCCTAGACAGTCTTTCTGTATGGTCAACTTGCTTGCCACTTACGTGCGAATGCATTCATGCACTTTTCACACTCCGACTGGGCGATCGAAAGTGGAGAATAGACCTCGTAGTGAAGATGCACGAAGCGTAAAATGGAAATGGTTTGATGATAATTATAGGTCAAGTATGAAGACACTGGAGAAATAATAGAGAAAGAGAAGAAAAAGAGAAGAAGTAGGAAGGAAAGGTTTGGTAGGACCTGGGCTTCCTGTCTGCAGTCTGTGGCGGGGTTTGACAAATGCCGTAAGTCCCCACTTCTTCCACAAATCTCCAAAAGTCCCCCCAAAGTCCTCAAAAGTCCTAGAACGGACTTGATAACTACAGTTATTTTAAGGTTGAGTCACCAGTATGCCCTGTATAGTGTCACCCACCCATTGATCCATCATATCCTATCCCATCACCTATGCCTCTAGTCTCTTATCCTAAACCATTACCGATCTATGGCCTCCTATCCTATCCCAACCTCTTAATACCCTGGCTGTTTGTCGTATCAGGCACTAGTTAGGCCAAAAGGTGTCAGCACCATAGTTCAAACACCCTCAAGCGACAAAGTTGACAATAAAAAAAGGGATCAGAGCTTGGCGCACAGGGTGATTTGTACCGCTACATACCAGAGTCTTCAAGATCACTGAAGCTTATGCAAAAAACAAAGTCATGGAGATGGGCTAAAGTAGGTTTTTTATTGACTGGATGAGACTATGCTTAAGCTACATGTCCTAGTGAATGGCAGTGAATACAGGGCTTGTCATGGAGTGACTAATCTAGTGTAATGAGCTAAGGAAAAGGGAGGAGATCAGACCAGTGTTATCCAAAGTATCAGTAGTAGTAGGCGTTGGGAATGGGACAAGGGATAGTGCTTTTTATCGTTACAATGGCTAGCGAATCTACTATGGACAAGATGAGTGTACCTAAAAAAAAAATTGCGAGGGTTTCCCCATGTTTTTTACATTTGAAAATTTTAAAAAGAGCCTTTTCGGGCGACATGAAGCAGTGGTGGAGTCGTCATTAGCATCGTCGTCGTCCCTATTGCCGTCGTCATCGTCGTAGCCGATCTAGTGTCAAAAGAAAGAGGAACGATGCAAAAGGCAAAAAGTTAGTAATGGTAAGCAAAAGATGAACATGACGTGAGAAGAGGTGAGTTACCGTTCGTTCGTTCGTTTGCTCGTTCGTTCGTTCGTTTGTCGTCGTGGAGTAAAAAAGAATGACAATGCGGTAAAAAAGTGATGACGAGGGGAAGAAGGAGCAAAAATAAAGGATGGGGGAGAAAAAAAGCTCTTGTCGCCAAATCGGGGTTTGAAAATATTTTAACTTTTTTAGAAACTTTTCGATTGCCAACCCCAACTTTTGTAATGAGTTGCTATATCTCTCAAGATCGAGAAGCATAACCCATCTTCAAACTTTACATGGCGCAAGATACAGAGTATATCTATCGAAGGATACCAAAATTGAAGAATGTGTGAGCTGTATGCGACTGTGAGTACAGCACAAAGCCCAGAACAGCGGCTAATTCCGGTGCCTCAAAAAGACAGCACGTTTGGGTTTCTCAACGAAAGGGTTTCAAAAGCACAATGGTAGACTTCAAAAGGGACCGAGTTGACATACACTTGACGCAGAGTGAAAATTTTAAGTGTGTACAAACTTCCCAGTTACATAGGCTTCACTTTTATTTAACCATCCCCCTTTCTTTCAGGTCCATAGCCTGATAATTTGGGTTTGCAAGGTGTTGGTGTTGGAAAGGGATCAGCGTACCTACCGATATAACCACCGTCGGCTACATTCTTTTCCCTTTTTGTACTAATGCCGATAGTATCATGTCAGTTGTCTTTGCTATTTTGATATTGAGCATCTCAACACAGTTTATTCATGCAACTTTTTTCAAACACCGTCGATCCACTCAGGGGTCGAGTCACTGGGTCGAAGGAACATACACAACTGGGACCATGGACAATAACGAACTTTACTTTAGTCATTTCCTATTTCTCTTATTTATACCCATCACATAAAGTTCCTACGAAAAAAGAGTGTGTCATTGAGGTGTGTGATGACCCAGGAACCCTACTTACCAAGTGATAGGAACTCGACCCTTAGCTAGATCAGCAATATGCTCGAATGCTGAAGGGGAAAGATCGAGACTACCATACCGACATGCTGGGCAAGTGTCAACCTATGTTGGGTAACAAGAAAAGTAAGACACTTGACATTGCAAAGTTCCGTTGAGCAACCGCTTACAATCTTGACAGTGACAGACCCCTTAGGCCCATTGACTCGAATTGACGTGCCACAACGTTTATTGACATTAGGATTGGCTCCATTCATCATCTGAGGTGCATTTAATGCGACAATCAGTTGGTTGTCATGGCTGACTACACCACAACTTCCCAACCCGGCGTTATAATAGGTCCCATCGCCTGAGAAAAGTTTTTTTCTTGGCAAGGCGGTTACGGCAAGGATCAGTGAAGCGCTCAAGGAACAAAACAGATGCATTGAATGAATGGATACGAATGACTATGTGCATACAAATTTCTAGAGAAAAGGCTGTGATGGGCTGTATTTATACGAAGGAAGCCAAGCTTGCCAATGGGTGAAGACATTTCAGACTCCGACCGTACCCCTGCATAACACCCATTCAGGTACAGGACCAACTTGTCAAAAAAGAGACCTTGTACCGGAAGTGTCTTATATTTTACACCTACAGCGTATGGCTACTCTCCCTCTCAATTGACTTTTCGTCTGAATTGCTCGTCATTTCCTCCTTAAAGGCAACATCGGAATAAGGACGGAAACAGAGATGATGGAAGATGATAATGGACAAGATGAGTGGTTGCTATGGGCAACGATGTGCATGATGACTTTACCACGACCGAGTTGTCAATATGTCTCTGTCCGGTTTGAAATCACCGTAATTCATCGGTGAATGAAGGGAAGAAGCCAATTGTATACAGTTCAAGGGGATAGATAACAAGGATTTTATATATCATTCAAACAATACACGTATCCATTTTAAAAGATCGCAGGATACAACTAATCTACAACTACAGTGGTATAAGTATCCTAAAGGGCAGTGGGGGGTTGTTGTTGGTCTTTTTCATTTTTTTATTTGAGGCGAGGGAAGGGAGGGTCAAGAAGATCTAAAGTTAAACATCGGCTCGGGTTTGTTGCCCAGGATCTAACCAAAGCCAAAGTATGTATGAGCAGCGGTACAAAACAGAGCTCGTCCGACTTACCAAATCCAATTCATGCATCACGTCGGTTGTCAGGAGGTGTAAATACTGGACCGCCTTTACGTTTTCTTCCACTTGTGCGGGGCGAGAGGCACCAGTGATCACACTTGAAACAAAGTGGTTTTTCAGGCACCATGCAATAGCCAATTGGGATGGAGTGATGTTGAGTCTTTGCGCCACTATCTGTTTGCCAAAGAAACGTCAGTGTATCATGATAGACAACCCAAAAAGTAGAGTATGACTTTACCACTAACTGCTTGACTTTTTCCATTTTCCGATGACCTTCAACGCTAAAGTAGCCTGCCCTTAGTCGATTGATAACGGGGTGATCTTGGATGGCCAGTCGTGCATCGGGAGGGATCTTGCCTTCGTTGTACTTGCCTGTCAATACACCTAAGCAAAGAGTAAAGGTAAGAAAGTGTATCCACTATACAGAGCAAGTGATTTACCTGAAGCCAAAGGAGACCACCCGGTGATTCCAATCTTGTAGTTATCCAAAAGGTACAAGTATTCCTTTTCCACACGTTCCCGATGAAACATATTGTATTGAGGTTGCTACACAAAAGAAAAGGAAGCTCGAAATCAGAATCAGAATCACTTTTAAGAGTCGGGCTTATTCCTTACCTCTACCACGGGAGCGATCAGATTCAGTTGCCGAGCCAGTCGAATAGCTTCAATAACCAAATGAGGAGGCCATTCACTTGTACCCCAGTAGAGAGCCATGCCTTTATCTATGCACCAACTAAAAGCACGTACGATTTCCTCCATAGGTGTATCTGGATCCGGTCGTTGGCCATACACAATATCAACATAGTCCAGCTGTAACCGTTTCAATGACGCTGATAAGCCTTCGATGATGTGTTTCCTTGACAGTCCTCGATCGTTTGGTCCTTTCCCGCCCCAATAGATGTTCGTCGCCACTACAAATTCCGATCGTCGCCATTGGAGCCTTCGGAAGGCCATACCCATATCGATCTGAGCTTGACCACCTATCCCCCCCCCCTGAAGTCATGAGTTCCTTCTTCTTCCTGTTCGTCGTTGTCGTCATCGTCGAGATCTTACCGGAATGTGATTCTGCAACATCAAAAAAGTTGACTCCATTATCGAACGCCACACGCATACATTCTGTCGCCGTTTCTTAAAGAGAGAGGAGATGTGAGTGTGAGAATGGAAGGCATGTCATGTACTTACCTGCGTTGATCTGGGCCGCTAATATATACACACACACACACACACACACACATACACACACACAAAAAGATACAATGTCAATCAGTGGATACATGCAAGTGTTCATGTTCTATATTACCAAAGGTGATCCAAGTTCCCAGTCCAATGGCGCTGACTTTGATACCAGATGATCCCAAATACCGATATTCCATCCCAATAGCCGAGAAGAAGAAAAAAGTAAAAGAAGGGAAGACAAGAAGGAAAGAAAAAGAAAGAGGTTAAAAAGGAAATCAAGGGAAAAGGAAAAACCGGGTTAGAGTTCACTTTATTTCAAACCCCGCTAATGCCCTTGGTTTGGACTAGTACCGCCCGTCTAAGCGTTTTGCCACTGGCTGTCATTGGGCTTTTCAGGTTCCACACCTGACACACATAAGAGAGAGAGTAGATCACGATAAACACCTTTTTTTTTTT
>LT553043.1:198850-219408 GCA_900079185.1 Absidia glauca
AACATCCAGTTGATCTATGTATAAAAACAAGAGTTTCTTTATTATTATGTTTTAACAGGTGTTGATATGATAATCAATTCTATGTGTGTGAGTGAGTGTGTGTGTGTATGTAATGGAGTATAATGACAGGTGGATGTGTATGTATATGTGTGTTTGTATGTGGGGACTACTGTAGACTACTAATAAAGCTATCGATGTTGTACTCCTCTTCATAATCCTTTTCATCCCACAGTGATTCCAAATCTTCCAATACAGCCTTTGCATTGCCCATCCCTGCCGTCGCAACAGCAGTGTCTTCGCCAGTATCCATAGATGATGATGATGATGGGGGTCCAATCGCCTTCTTCTTCTTTTTGCCATTCGCATCCTCCACATTAAAGAGATCCAAGATTTGGTCCGTATCCATGCTTTTCAGGCCCGAGTTTTGTTGGTTGACGACCGAGTTGGCAATGTTGAGTTTAAACTTTTGCAGGCCCATGATCTTTTCCTCCAGCGTGCCTTTTGTGATGAGTCGGTACACGTTCACCACCTTCTTTTGCCCAATACGATGCGCCCGGTCCATAGCCTGCAAGTCCTTCATGGGGTTCCAATCGTGCTCGACAAAAATCACCGTGTCCGCCCCCGTCAGATTCAGACCAAGCCCACCCACATGTGTCGTCAGTAAGAGGACGTCGATCGATGGATCAGCGTTAAATTTGGTGACTAGCGCATGTCGTTTGTGTGTGTCCACCGAACCATCCAGTCGAAGGTAGCTGACAGTAGGCATCAGCGTCTTGAAGAGATCGTTTTCTATAATGTTGAGCATCGTTTTCAGCTGACAAAAGATGAGTGCCCGATGTTGACTGACAGCACCGGCTGCCATGGCTGCAGGATCTGATTCTGATTCCGTCGTTGTTGCCCCAATACCACATTCATTCAAAAGTTGCCTATTTGGATAGAAATCAGTCCCCCAAAAGAGTTATTAGTGTCTTAGCTTGACGTTACTTCATAAATCATGGCATAACTTACTTCAGGGCCAACAATTTGGGTGCATTGGCAATATCGTGCAAAGAGCGATTTGTGCGCTGAAGAGTATCTTGGACCCGGTAGTAACTGGGATGCTTGTCGTGAAGGACCAAAAGAGGATGATTACAAAGCTTTCGGAGATATTGAAGTGCCTGGAATATATGAGTCGCCTGCTTCTTCGGTTGATCTTCTTTTGTCGCCACCACTGTTGTTGGCTGTTCCAGACCAGTTTCCACAGAGTTCTTGGCTTGAGATTTTGCAAATTCATCATAGAGGGTTTTCTATTCACAAAGAAACAAAAAGTAAGCCCTGATGAAGAGATTGCGGAACTACCTTTCACTTACCTGGATATCACTGAGTTCACAGTAGTAATCTTGGATGATCTTTGGAGGTAAATCATGCAAAACGTCTTCTTTCAATCGCCGCAATAAGAAGGGCAATACCTGCTTATGTAGAGCTTCCAAAGCCAGCGCACCTATATGTATTCAATGAGATAGAGATAAAGTTAGTTCAACTTGGGGGTGATTATAAGGGAAAATGGAGAAGATTATACCTGCTTCCTGTTCTTTAGAGGAGCTCTTGCTGTCCCTGCTGGCCAAGATGGGCTTTCCAAACCGTTCGTTAAAGATCTTTTCCGACCCCAAGAAGCCAGGCATCAGGAAATCAAAGAGAGACCAGAGTTCGAGTACGTTGTTCTGAATGGGAGTGCCTGATAGGATTAAGCGGTGATTCGTTTTAATGGACTTGATAGACTTGGTGATCTTGGTTTTCCCGTTCTTGATGATATGTCCTTCGTCGAGAATACAATAGTTCCAGTTGATCTTCCCCAGATCGGCAATGTCGTTTCGAATGATATCATAAGACATGATGACCACATCCACTTGATCCAAGTTTGATCGGAGTCGTTTGCGATCTGCGGGTCCACCAGTGTATTGCAGCGGCTTGAGATTCACAGAGTAGTGCAGGATTTCATGGTACCAATGGCCAGTCAACGTAGGTGGGCAGATGACCAGTGAGGGGCATGGAGCAGAGTCAGGGGCCTGGGTGGCTTCATACCGCTTGGCGCGCATAAAGTGGTCGCTTGACAAGATACAGATAGATTGCAGTGTTTTCCCAAGACCCATATCGTCACAGAGAATGCCATGGAGGTGGAAGCGATTGAGGAACGCCAGCCAATTGACACCTTCTTGTTGATACCTTCGTAGCTCCGCATTGATCTTGACGGGGATTTCAAAGTTCTCCACCTTTGAGCTGTCGAGCAACTGAGACAAGAATTTGCGTTCATCATCACGGTGGGCGAGCATTTGAGCAGACATGCCAGGGGGGTCAGGAATACCGGCTTCCAAGGGGACGAGCTTGATAAGTAAGGCGAAGCAGTTGGTGCATACGAGGCGCACCGATTCATCGACGTCGCTCATGCGACCCAAAACAGGGACAATAAGGAATATGGTATATGGCAAGATCTTCGTATCCAATAGCTGCACCAAAAAGTAGATCAGTTCTGAGGCACCTTGTCGATGGGTTGGGTTCATCAAGTCACCGAGATTGGGAATGACACGGTCGATCACATACTGCATTGTTTCCGGCGTGATGACACTAGCAATGGTGGCGAGACAGCGCGCACTGACCTGACGGACCACAGCGAAGCATGATTGGAGAGAGCGGCATACAAAAGGGACGAGGGAGATCACACGTGGCCAGAGGTCTTGAGAGAGGTAAGGGACCACCGTCGTAATCAGCGATATGGAATCAATCACTTCTTGGCCCAGCAAAAGATCCGACCCCATTATTTCATTGGCTTGCGTCGCATCGGCTTGATCGGCAGGGAAAACTTGTAAGAGTTTAGATGACATGCAATCCCACAGCTTTGGCACCACGTCGAAGACTTGATCCCCAAATCGATTGCATAGCACCCGGAAAGAGACTTCGGCACCACGTTTCATCAGCTTGGCTTCCCTATTGTCCGAATCGCCATCCTTTGTAGTCGTAGAGGTAGTAGTAGGCTTGCCATCTTCTTTTTGGATGCTTTGGATGCCAGATTGAGTCATGTTTTCTTCAAGAATGGGCGTCTTTGTCGAATCAGAGCACAGGAAGATACACAAGTTCTTGGTGATTTGGTCGTTGAGCTTCATTCTATTGGCGGATCGGGAGCACATGGCAATCAAATCAGCCAAGGTGGATGCGGATCGTTGTTGGAGTTCGGCATTTTCTTCAAACTATTTTTAGAATGACAGGTAATTCAGGGGTAAGTTAGTATTATTACCAAAACGATCGAGGAAACCTTTACCTTAATGCTGTTCATAACACTGCGAATCAAAGGATTCAGTTTTGCCGGCAAGACACCAAGCTCGACCACTGCCCCAGCTGTAGCGGAATAGACGTTGATTTCGACCTTTTGCTTCAAATCTTCATAATAGCCTACAGAAGCTACCACCCGGCGTTGTCGTTCTTCCAAAGATGTGATACTTGCTGCTTTTCCTTTCGAGTTGGGTATGCGACCGACCATAGGACCAAAAGCTTCTGAGACCAACCAACCCGCCGTTTCAATAGTAAACACGTCGCCTTGATAGTCGGGCGGAGTTTCGCCGAGAACCATCGCAGGAAGTTGAGGGACAGTATCAGGGGCCAATTGAGCTTCGACAAATCCATTAATCAAGGCCTGACATTCATTCCGGATCCGCTTCAATAGATGGACCAATTCAAAGTAGAAGGTTGCCGTTTGATTCGCCCCGTTTTCAAGGTTGGAGATCATCAGTTCGGATAGGTTCTTGGGGAAGTTGTGTGTCGTCGCCAATACAGATAAGGGTTCAGTTTTGCCAATACAGTCCACATTGTAACGATTTTGAAGCACCGCCTTTGCCCATTCTTCAATCACCATTGCGCCCAATTGCCGTTTGAGAGCCCACTGTGAAGTCGATAGAGACAAAAGTACTTCTTGGTAAGAGTTTTCCATAGCATCGTCCGGCCACATACTCATCGCCATGCCCAGTGCGCTTGTGCAGGCAATCCGCCCACAGACCACCTGTTCCATTGTCACCATCGAGAAATCTTGCGCAATCATCCCAGCATCCAGATTGTGGCCCACTTCATCGTCACCCTTTTTGGTCGCAGAGTCTAAAGGTCGAATGTCGCCACCACTGCCCGCTTTGCCACCCTTCGTTTTTGACTTTTTGCTGTTGGTACTGTTGACATCCATGTTGTTATCGAATCCAAACACCCCAGGTGGTTTGTAAAAGTGCCCCACGACGTTGAGAGGTTGTCCAATCGGGGTCATCGCCAATTCAAACCAGCTACCAAGCCAATTCTGAGTGCCCTGCAAGACGATTGTTTGATCCACCAGCTTGCCGATTGTTAAACTCCGCCAGACTTGTAGACTTTTCTTGATGATATCGGCCCGTTCTTCGACCATCAAGTTTTGGAAGACCAAGCGATAGACCCGTTCGTCCACCCATTCCGACGCAGTGCCACAATCCAGAAAAGTCAATAGTGTATTCAAGACCGCCACCCGGACGCTGCTGATAGTATGGCGGAAGAAGGGGTGAAGCCGAGGTACCAGATCCGCCAACGAGCATCCACTTTTGACAATATCCATCACACCAGGTTGTTCAAAGAGTTTGGCGATTAAATCCATCACCGCACCGGTAGAAGCCGTCAAGTCGTCCTTGAGATCCACCAAACAGTCCCATAGCGTTGTAATGACATCTTGGATACGGTTCTTCGTCGACATGCGCACAAAGTCGGCAGTGATGGGCAAAAGCGTCGAGGCACTGACAGCGCGGACATCGTCGTCGTGATCACGTAGACCCAGAATCACCGCACCGGTTGTTCCCTCCACCAGATACTCCACCAGATCCTTGCGCACCGCCACCGTATATTTCAGCCCGAGAAGACCAGCATGGCGTACTTCCCAGATAGATCTTGAGCCAAACGCAGGGTCGTCTTGAGCAATCAACTTGAGTAATGTATCATGGACCTTGACCACACCTTCAGGTTGCATATATTGGAGCACAGTGCCAAGTGTTTGTGAGCACGTTTCACGGACAGGACACACAACCTGATCAGAAACAAAGTCGGCAAATCGATCCAAGGCAAACACACACAGTAGACGGATCGCAGCATCTTCCAACCATGCATTATGGAGAGCTTGATTTTCAGAAGCGTTGAATCCAGCTAATGAGATAGAGCATGGGTATCAGTGGGGAATCTCCTTCTCCTTCACACGCATTACCTGTTTTTCCAGCACCTGCACCGTGTCCTTTGAGAATACTTCGGAGGCCAATACCAGCACCATGGCGGATTTCCCACGTGGGGTCAAACAGATCCATACAGAGATGTTCACAGATCATTTTGAATGGCCAATCCACAGATGTTTGTCCACCATCGATCGAGCCATTGTCACTCTTCTTGGACTCCACCACAAATTTATCAGATTGAGGTTGTGCCGTGATATCAAACGCTACAAAAAGAAACAAGTGCATTAGTGCTTTCAGTTCTTTGCCGCCCTTTAGTACTGCCCTACCTTCTTGTTCCGGTTCAGCCTTGATTGGCTTCGATTCAGTCTTGCCTTTGAAGTCTACCACACGCACCCTACGAGAAGAAAGGTGCCAGTCAGCCATACATCTTCAGGTTCCTTTCCCTTGTACACACTTACTTTTCCTTGTTCTTGTTTAGTTTTGCATCCAATTTCATTTTTCGCTTGAGCATATTCCGTTCACGGGCAGAAAGCCCAGCCATGTTGATTTCTTGGACTGCAGGTGTGGGTGCGGGTTCGTTCGCTGTTGCTGTAGTATTTGTAGTAGTAGTGGATATTGTTGTTGTGGAGATGTGAGTGGTAGACGTCGAGGGCGAGGGTGATGATGATACAGGGCTGGAATCCACCTTCTTTTTCGTGTCAAGATCGGCATCGTCCAAAAGATCGACTTTTATCACAAAGAACGTCAGTCAAATCACTATTGTACAAGTAGGTTTACTTACCATCCATGAATTGACTTCCAAGACCCAGCCGTTCTCGTAGATTCCGTCGTTGCATCTCTAATCGTTCTTGTGGTGTCATATCTGAGAGATCAATGTCGTATTCTTTGCCTGCCGACCCCAGTAGTGTTTTCCCATGTTGAAGCACCGAGGCCAAGTCGAATTGGCTGAAGCGAAGCTTGTTGATATCGTCTGGTGTTGTCAGCAGTTGTTGTTGTGTCGACAGTGTTTCTTGTGGTTCCCAGGGTGGTACGTTTGCTGCGATGGCTTCTAATGCTTGACCTGCAGCCCAACGTGTGTCCCAAGCCTTGCTTCGTAAGTGCACCACTACCTACAGAACAGAAGAGAAGAGAAGAATGGTTACTGAGTTTGGTTTCTTCAGTATACAAAGTTGGGATTCCCTTACCCTTGATAAAAGATTGTAGAGTTCGCTAGGGTGCTGTTTTTGAATTTCACCTAGTTGTTGTGCAGCGGTTCGTCTAACAGCCGACGTTGACCCAGTATCTAGCAAAAGCACCAGGCGATCAAGTCTATGTAGCGCGTTACAAAGTGACAAGTGGACGTCGAGGTGGAAGGAAGGGTTGATGATGAAGGATGATGGAAGGAGGGAAGAAAGAAAGAAGATAGCAAATGAAGTTAGTCCACCTTTCTTTGAAGCTGCCTATGTTGTAGTGCATATATGGTTTATACCTTGTGGCCATAGTCTAGATAGGATTGACAGTCAAGAAAGGAAAAGGGGTTTTACAAAAAGGAATAGGAAAAGAAGAAGGAAAGAGAGACAAAGAAAATTTCAGCCACTTTTGATTTTCCGTCCAGCAGGAAAAGACCCTTTTTATCTCTTTGACCCCCATCCGCTATTCGAAAAACTCCGATGCTCGTGACTACTGAGTGCGTATTGAAACTGAAAGTGAGCACTTTGCCCTTTCTGAATGACGTTAACAGTAGGATAAAGGGCTATAACATACTTACCACCCTCTTGCTTTTGCCAGAAGTGGTCAACATGGCCCATAGCAAAAGAGGCCCCCTCACAACGGGCCGAGCGGAGTTTAAATAAATCAACGAACTAGAAGAATGAGTGATAGTCACTTCATAAATGCCTTTGCATAAGAATCACCATCCTCCTCTCACCACTACTGTGCCAAATGGGAGGACCAGTATGACTTGGGCGTTTAACAGGGTGGGTTACACTATTGGCCATGAGGCCAGGCTGACTGAGCTATGGCGGAGTTGTAATTACGTGGCCACTTGTACTCCCCTCTCCCTTTTTGTGTGCGTAGTACGTACTTTTCTTTGAGGAGGGTGGGAAACCTTGATCGATCAACATGGTGCAGCAAACTAGTATGCTTAGCTTACGCCAAAACAATATATCAACTCCTTCTCAACCAGAAAAGAAACACCATCTTATTATGGCATGAATGGCGTTTCTGCTGTGTGGGTTGAAAAAAAAAAAGACTTTTTAAATCCCGACCTAACAATGCATAAAAGCTGCTTGGACTCCAAAATCGGGGTGCGAGATCTCTTTTTCGCATCCCTTTCCGCTTCTTTACACTTTTTTTTTCTCAACCCTAATGGATTGCTTCACACAACTATCTATACCAACATGGATGCTTCTTGGCTTAGCCGTCTACTGTGGAATAGTACGGTTCTACAGATACAAGTCTTTGAACGACATGATCAAGAAATACCCAGACCCCAACACGATCCTCCACAACAACGAAGCTGCCAACGAAATCTACGGAAATGTCTTCAGGAGGGAATTCCCAAGTAAGTAGAAAAGACATTGGGTCTACCATCATTATGTTTAACTTGTATGTGTGTTACAATAGACGTTGCCAGGACCTCCATGGAGTTCTCCCTCTTCAAGACCTTTGTTATCCCTAATGTCAGCAAGCTACTTGTGGCCACTGGTGAATTCGCCAACAACTGCACCAAACGGGCGGAGGACACAGAGATCATCTTGTCGGAAATGATCGACGCCTATCCTCGTATCCAAAACCATCTTATGCAAGGTCACACCGTATCTGAAAAAGAAGTGGAACAACAACATCATCGTCACAAGCTCTCTGTAGAACGACTCAATCAAATCCATGGAAGGTATCCTATCCGAAACAGCGATTTCGTCTATACATTGGCTCTCTTTTTGGCCGATCCCATCCAATGGATCGAAGACTATGAATGGCGACCTCTGGATATACGTGAAATCAACGCAAGTACCACACAAACACAGTTGAAGAGGAAAAAGGGGGATGGCTAACCTGGTATGTTTATGTTATGTCTTCTTCAACACAATAGGCTATCTATAAAGTATGGTATGATCTGGGTTTGGAAATGAACATCAAAGATATCCCGGAGTCCGTCGAAGGCCTATTAAAGTTTAAGGAGGTAAGGAAAGAGAACGCTTGTTACTGTCGGTTGAACAGGATTTAACCATGTTTGTAACCCTAAACCAAAATCATCATAGGATCACGAAGATAAGGAAATCGCATATTCACCCACCAACTGGAAAGTCGCCTTACCCACCATCGAACATCTATTGACCCGACTACCGAAATTCCTCTGGCCCGCCGTATTCAAGTTCCTGCCCTGTCTCCTGGATAAGCGTGCTATTGGTGCCTTTGGCATTGAAGCTCCTAGTTGGTTTATCCAGCTGGTATTCAAGATCTTGGTAAGAGGACGGGCCCTCTTCATCCGCTACTTTTGCTTGCCTCGGCGCCAATACCTCCTCCGCACCCCCTTCCATGCCAATGAAGACGGACGCTATGTGCCTCACTTTTTCCTCTACAAGCCGGAATTCTACCATGGTGGATACTGTATACCTGAATTGGGTCCTGAAAAGATGAGGCCAAAGACATGTCCCATCATCCATCGCAAATCTTATGGCGCCACTAACAAGGAATAGCCCCCTTTAGTCTCCTATCCTCCCCCTCCTCCTCCTCCCCACCCTCAAAATAGTCCTATTTGTCTTACAGCGTTAAAATAAAACTTTCGTAGCCTTGAAAATTTGACAAGATGCAATGTAGTTGATCGTTTGTTTATTGAATCATGTGTTTGTTCTAACTATCTTAAAGTGTCAGCTATCTATAGGGCTCCTTATAAAGATCATCCTGTCTAGAGCATCGCTAAAGTAGTTTATCCATGGCACATTCCGATGACGTGCGGCCTGAAGCATTAGATCAAACGATTGCACCCACATGATTGAGCCTAGGAGACGACACATTATGTAAGGGATCCAGGTACCGATCCCAAAAAACCAGTTTTTTTGGGTGGCGGTCACTCGCATTTCTATACTGTCATCAAACAAAAAAAGATTTCATCCTTTTTTTTCATATTCACCCACAACCCTAATCATTGCTATTCTTACCTGGAACTCCATATGTGGAGGAAGATAACCCACGGGTATCAGAATCAACAGCGTCGACAGTGCAGTAGAATCATATGAGAAATCAAAGATCTGTTTTCATAGACCTGAGGTGAAGGGGAAGGGGAGGAAAAAGGAGAAAAGACAAAGAGGGAAAGGGCAAGACTTTAGGTGGATTGGGTGATTTTCAGCCCTTCGATACATCAAAGTCCGATAGCGGTGACAAGGCAAAAGGTCTCATTTTTCCGTCAATCCATTGTTTCTACTACCACTGACACTTTTTGCGCCGCTGTCTCGGTTCTGAGAAATGAGCAACTCTTTACAAAAAAAAGGGGGCTCAAAACCGATCAGTTTTCAAAAAGCTTAAATTTTCAAACCTTTCAACCCCCGCCATTTGGACAAAGGACAGACCATCCCCTTGGAAACAGTCCCACTTTTCTTGGATCTCAATTTTCTTGCGAGCGGGATAGACAACCCACCATCAAACTTTACATAGATTCAGAAGTGCTTTTTATCTATCGACTGATACCAAGAAAGCCGGGTTTCCGTGAGTGAACTCGTTTTTGTTTATACCACTCCAATCAGTCGCTTTTTGGGGGCTTCTTGTAGCGTTTATGGCCTCATACAACATAAAAATAAATGTTTCTTGGTAGCAGCCGATAGAGATGCATTGCATTGTGTTGCCTGTGAAATTTGACAGTGGGTTGTCTATTTTGGTTCTGGGAAATGAACAACTCTTTACAAAAATTGGGGGTTCAAAACCGAGCAGTTTTCAAAAAGCTCAAATTTCCAAACCTTTTAAACCCCGCTATTTGGAATAAAGACACCACTTCCTTGGAAAAAGAGGGAATGCTACAGACAGAACCATCCGGACAGAACCAACCTGCGTACCCTGAATTTTGCTGACAATAAGGACTTACATGGCGGGGGACTCTCTGAGTCCCTGACTTCAGTCCCGGTCATAGATGGGACTCAACTTGAAATGAAGATAAAACCGCCCTGCTCCAACAATGTGTACCTATGCACTCTAGATTTCAAACCCCGCTTTGACTACAAGAGCTTTTTTATGCCCGTCCTATTATATTGCTCCTTCTTCCCCTCGTCATCACTTTTTTGCCTCCATTGTCATTCTCTTTACTCCACGACGTCAAACGAACGAACGAACGAGCAAACGAACGAACGAACGGTAACTCTCCTCTTCTCACGTCATGTTCATCTTTTGCTTACCATTACTAACCTTTTGCCTTTTGCATCGTTCCTCTTTCTTTTGACACTAGATCGGCTACGACGATGACGACGGCAATAGGAACGACGACGATGCTAATGACGACTCCACCACTGCTTCATGTCGCCCAAAAAGGCTCTTTTTAAATTTTTCAATTGTAAAAAACATGGGGAAACCCTCGCATTTTTTTTTAGGTGCACTCCCATTCCATTGTAGAATCTCGTAGTCCAAGTTACTAATAAAAGTATACCAATTTTTTGCCCATACCCTTCCGCTACCATCAATGATACTTTTACACAGCTTGGCCGTTTTTGTCTACCTCCATTTGCTTACTTTTTACAGCAGTCTAGTCATTCCCACTACAATAGCTTGTTGCCATTAGACATTAGATTAACTACGACCCCAAACATAGCCTGTACCATAACCCTCTAATCCTATCCCACCAATAAAGTCTACTTGAATCATATTACGAAGAACGTTTCTCAATTTCACAACCATGACAATACCACGTACATTATAAAGACCAAACTACAGATGAGTAGCTCATCATTGACATCTCCTAAAACACCATTGGTTCACTAGTTGTAATGAATCTAATGACATGTACATGATCGTAAGGTCTGCCTTCGCATACATACAAAGTTTTATTGGTACAATAGGATTAATGGGCTATGGTACAGACGATGTTTGAGGCCGGAGTTAAGCTAATGTGTAAATGGTGACGGGTTGTAATGAGAATGGCTAAGCTACTGTAAAAATCAAGCAAATGGAGGCGGACAAGAAGGCCAAGCTGTGTGAAAGTATCAAAGATAGTAGCGGAAGGGTATGGGCGAAGAGTTGGTATACTTTTATTAGTAACTTGGATACGAGATTCTACAATGGAATGGGAGTGCACCTAAAAAAAAATTGCGAGGGTTTCCCCATGTTTTTTACATTTGAAAAATTTAAAAAGAGCCTTTTTGGACGACATGAAGCAGTGGTGAAGTCGTCATTAGCATCGTCGTCGTTCCTATTGCCGTCGTCATCGTCGTAGCCGATCTAGTGTCAAAAGAAAGAGGAACGATGCAAAAGGCAAAAGGTTAGTAATGGTAAGCAAAAGATGAACATGACGTGAGAAGAGGAAAGTTACCGTTCGTTCGTTCGTTCGTTTGTTCGTTCGTTCGCTTGTCGTCGTGGAAAAAAGAGAATGACAATGTGGAGGCAAAAAAGTAATGACGAGGGGAAGAAGGAGTAAAATAATAGGAAGGGCGAAAAAATGAGCTTATAGCCAATCGGGGTTTGAAATCTAGAGTGCACAGGCACACGTTGTTGGAGGGGTGTGTGGGCAGGATCGTGTTCCTGAGCTTCAATCTGCAGCATATCCCTAACATATCAGAGCGAGCATGCTACTACATTCTCATGCTATGATCTGGACTTACCTTTTGAACGACAAATAGGCTGGATCAGAGAAGATTGAATGTTGCCAAATGGGATAGCAAGGGGTGGAGTTCCATCATGAGCACCAAGTCTTGTATAAAAGTCTTCCTGAACATCATGATCACCTGTACAAATGCATTTTCAGCGACGGTAGGTTGAATAGGATCGCCAGGACTGAGTTCTTTCGCCGCCAGTCGGTCATGTCATTCGCCGATCGCCGGGAACAACTTCTTGCAGAGGCTGGTAGGTGGGTTAAGGGCGGTACGTGCAAAATAAAAAAAATGGACCCTATGTGGGGAAGCCTGCCATTGATCGCACCAATTCTCTTGAAAGGTTGATGAGATATGCGCCATTTATCGTTGTGTTGTTCCATCGGCCTTGGCATCGTATTTGATCCACGTTCGCACGCACGTTCCCCGCCATACGAGCTGATGAGCCGCAATTGATATGTGTGTTTTTGTTGGACTGATACCAGGATAAGAGAGGTATTGCCGATCGATTCCCGATGAGAAAAGTAAGACCATTCCTGTGTCTGGCGGGGCGGTTTTATCTTCATTTCGAATTGAGTCCCAGCTATGCCCGGGACTCAAGTCAGGTACTCAGAGAGTCCCCCGCCATATCGGTCCTTATTGTCCGCAAAATTCAGCATACACAGATTGATTCTGTCCCGGTGGTTCTGTCTGGAGCATTCCCCCTTGGAAAAAGTCCCAATTTTCTTGGACTCAATTTTTCTTGTGAACGGGATAGACAACCTACCATCAAATTTAACATGGATTGAAAGATGCTTTTTAGCTATCGACTGATACCAAGAAAGTCTGGTTATCTTGGGTAAATTGTCTATTTTGTTACCACTCCAATCAGTCGCTTTTTGGGGGTTACTTTTACCGTTCACGGTGGTATGCGACACAAAAGTGCTTGTTTCTGGGTATCAGTCGATAGATATGCACCGTATCATGGTTCCTGTGAAAATTGACGGTGGGTTGTTTATGTACCCCGGTGTGTTAATAGTGATCGTTTGGGCTCTGCGTATGTAGAGCAAAGATTTAAAGCATTTTTCAAAACCCGCCATTTTCCCCTCGCCCCACAAAATTCTTAGTGTCCGCATAATTCAGGACACCCAGATTGGTTCTGTCCGGGTGATTCTGCCTGTATCATTGAATAGGTCAAACCAAGAGGACTGGAATGTATTCAAAAGAGCAAAGTCATGGAGATGGTTCAAAGTAGGTTTTATTCACTGATTGAGACTATGGTTAAACTACCTGTAGGACTCGCCATGGGTTGACTAATCTGGTGTAATGAGCTACAAAAAGGGAAGGGCTAATCAGCAATTTCAAAAGGGTCCGTGGAAGTGTCCAAAAGGAAGGAGTTAAGGAATAGTGCTCTTTCAAAGTGCAATGACTAGACATTCTACTATAGAAGAGTGCACCTAACAAAAATTGCCAATCCCTAATCCAAGTCTATGCCCATCCTGTCCTAATGCCAGAGAACCTATATCCGTCTCTAACCCAATCGATCTCCTAAGGAATACAAGAGCAATGATGCAAAAGGCAAATATTAGTCATGGTAAGACAAAGATGAACAAGATGGCGAGAAGGAGAGAGTTACCCTGCGTTTGTCATTCAAGGTAGTTGTATAGAGGGTGAGTTGTTCGTGGTGCGATGCCAATGTCGATTAAAAGAATAAAAAGTGATGAAGAAGCAAAGGAATGGATGACAGAAAAACGGGTTTCTTTGTAGTCTGGAAATTCGTGTCGGGGTTTGAATGCTTGGCAGGCAGGATTCTTGGGCCCAAGTGATTTAAGATTCTTCTTTGCTAGACAAGTTCTTTATTACAAAACAAGTGAGGAAAAGAGTGGGTGTAAGGAAGACAAGTATAGTGAGGAGATAAAACAGTAAGAGGGCTAAAGCAGTAAAGGGTAAAAAACAAGGAGGGAGACTAACTAAACAGGTACTGGGGAGGATGGGCTGGTAGGATTGCTGACTTGTTTCTTGCGTCGAGCAAAAGTGGTCATGCGCTGTAAGAAGGAAGAGGATGATTTTTTCGGTGATGTGGGAGAAGACAGGGCCATCGAATCTTTGGATCCAGTAGGACTATTGGAATACATTTGTGAGAGGTCGTGCGTTGAATGATATTGGCGCATTTCCTGTCGGGGTTGATTCTGGTATTGCTGTGTTTGGTGGATGTGATGTTGATGATACGCTTGATGTTGCTGGTGTTGTTGTTGATGATGATGATGATTAGACAAGGACTGTTTTCGTTCAAGACGGCCAAAGCTACCAAGCTCGTAGACAGAAACAGATTGAGGTATTGGTTGTTTGTCGGCACCAGGACTATTTGCTGTGGTGAAAGACAACGGGTATAGGGCGGATTGTTGTTGTTGAGGTGATTGTCGAGGCTGTTGATGTTGTTGATAGGCATTGACGCTATCGCTACGCTCCGATTTTATAGGACTTTGTTGCTTGGTGCCAAAGTGATCTTGTTGATTTGATAGTTCAGCGAGGAAAGATGTCGATATCCCAGGCACCGAATTACTTCTTCGTCGCTGAGCCCGAGTGGTTGTTGTTGTTGGAGATGTTGGTTTTGGAGTTGATTCGATAGGATCTGGTGCCGCGTGAGTAGCCACAGAGGTAAAGGTGACCGGCCCATTTGTATCGTTGATCGATGATGATGTTGTTGACGTCAATGCAGGTTCTGTTGGGGAGGCGGCGATTCTAAATGAAGATGATGTTGGTATAGCAGGTGAGTTGGGAGAATTGGGAGATGGTGTAGCTGCTGTTGATGAAGACTTGGCCAAAGACGATGGAGTAATAGCATTATATGTAGATACAGTGTGACCATTTTGTGGAGAAAGAGTAGGTGTAGACATGGAAGCAAGGGGCATGGCTGACAGTTGATGTTGATGATCCAATGGGAGAGCGGTTTCTGAGTTTAAACGCTTTTTTCCAAACAGGGACACCAATTTACGAATAGACTTTTTCTTGGTTAATGGAAGTCGATCTGACAAGTCGTCTACACCATCAGTTGAGGTCGGAGTTGAATAGGGTGATCGATTTGATACTGAGGCGAGATCAGAGTCGTTCGACGGAGCAGGGCGATTTGATTGATGATGGCCGTTCTTGTATTTGAGCGATGATGATCGAGCGGGAGCCAATGAACTGCTGATTCGTTTGTTCGGTGAAGGACCATTACCAATGCCAGCAATGCCAGCGCCAGCCAAGGAAGAAGTTCGTTTGTTGGCCTTGGAGACGAATGAGAGACCATCATGGCTATCGATTTGGAATGATTCAAACGCCGGTATTAAGCACATGAAGGAATCGACGGAAGACCGATGCTTTTGCTTTTCTTGGAAGTAAGAGAGTTCAGGCAATTGAGGGGCTGGTGTTGAATAGGGGTCCAAAGAGATGTCAATCTTGAATTCCATATCAAAGAGACTCATCAGTTCGCCAGCGAGATGTTGAGAGGCAGCGAAGGAGGGAAGGCCAGTATCACTTGTCCAACTGATACGATGTTGGTTCAACCTGAAGCTCTTACGGTGCTGTTCCACGATATCTTGCCGAGCTGGTGGTGTTGCTAAGGGCGTAGAAGAGATTGACGAAGCTGTCGTTACATATGACTGTGTTGTAGTGGTGCTGCTGGTGCTTGTGCTGGTGCTGCTAGTGCTAGCACTTGATGATCGTTCAGGCGCTTTATGTTCATTAGCTGGATATAGTTGCTGTTGCCGTTGAATACTGTTATCGTCGTCGTTAACGTTATCGTTGCAGTTGTCCTGGAAGGCAACGGAGTCAAGGTCTATGTTGGCTTCCTTGTTGAATGACTTGAAGGAGTCCATAATTTGCACATACTCCGAGAGAATGGTTTCCAGGCCTTCTTGAGTCATGTCAATGTCATCGAGTGCCCTATAACAAAAGGTGAGTTCATACATAAAGACAACGCTTGAAAACCCGTTGTATGACTTACTCGAGAGTGAAGAATTCCCACCGAGTCATTTCATCCAACCATTCCTTTGGTGTTATCTCGTAAATGTATTGTGCTGTATTCTTGATCACTGCTGTTTTTCGCAAGGAATGGATATCAGGAGGAGCAAAGGTAAGCTGGGCAAGCTTATAGTTGGATATGGCTGCCAGCTGTATTGGAGAATATCGCCCATCTACCAATTGGTGAAGTATAGATGCTGCATCTTGATAGTCAGATTGATTCAGTAGGCTTCCCGCTCGTTGTGGTGGCATAAAATGAGATTGTTGAGAAGAAGAGTGAATCTAAGAGAGAAAGGGAAGAGAAGAGAAGCGAATTAGAACTTTATAAGAGTGACCTGACTTTTTGAGTAAAAAAAAAAAGTTCGGTTACACAAAAAGTCAAAGACTTTTGATACCTTTATTCATGATTTTGACTAGTGAGTATATCAAGCTACAGTAATAAAGATCGTGCTGGACAACATTTGTCTTGATCCTTGTAAATGACCCAATGATCCAACGAGGGACAGATAGCAAACGAATCATGATTAGCAGCTGCCCTATAGTTCACTACCCACCTTCCTTTATGGTTCTTACCCCAAAGTATTTGGTCGCCTGTTGAATGTATGCTTTGTTTCCGATCACCGAGTTCCCTCTTGCTGTTCCGTTCCATTGACATTGCTAGCACACTTTTGCACCGTTTACACCACAAAAACCAATCTACTTTGCAGTACATAGTCCGTCATTCGGTTACCAGGGGAAACCTGGACCATAGCAACCTGTCCCAATAACAATAATGTATCACAAACGAATGTGGAAGTGGTTAAAAGTTGCACAAACATCCAACCATTCAATATCATATCATTTACCTTTAATAAACTGCCCTGATCATTTTACCCCTCCAGTAACTGTTGCCATTATGTTGCCCTGACCAAGGAGACGATCACCAAGCGAGTATTCAACTCCGATGAACGGGAGTAACCACGTCTAACAAAAACATGCTGCAAACCTTCTATGCCAACCATATGCAGGGTTTCCTACAACTAAGGTGAAGTGAGTTGCATTACAAAAGAGTCCATCCATACCATATCGACATAGCATACCTATCTACAGTGCATAACCTATAAATAAAACGGAGGTGAAGGAGTACAAAAACTCTAAAACATGTTCCAGCTTACCTTGGTATCTATCACAACTGTGAAGAAGGATCATAGCACCAAATTCCCTCCCACGTTGCGATTTGTTCGAGGAAGTAGTGATATATTGTTGGTGAGTAAACACTATGCTTAGCAAAGGGTCCAGCTGCTCGTGAGGGATAGTCATTGCTGCATAATGGAATGTGATCACGGTAGACATGACAGTTATGATTGACTATTATACGTAGTGTTGCATATTCTCTGGTCGCTAGAGATCCCAATACCGTCGATTCTACCAACCGTCCAAAGTAGCTTTAGATAATCTTGCCGTGTTAAGCGCTGAGGCTGTTTACCTGCATTTGGTATCCATGGCAAGAATTCGAAGTTAGAAACATTAGACTAGAGCACACTCAGGCATTTCCAATACTATACCTGCCAACACATCTTCACATTAACTTTAAAGGAGAGAAAGAAGAAAAAAGAAATGGCGGAGTTTTAAAGGTTAAAAAGGCATTGCCCGCCCAAAAACCGGAGTGACTGGAGTTCGAAGTAAATAAAACCGCCTGCCTTTCCAATTCGCTCTTCTTTCGCTCCCCATCACACATCATGAACATTAGACAAGCTACCGTAAGAAAACCGACCAAACGAAAGGAAAGCAGCCTAATGACTGACATGGAACTTTCTTACTGTTTCTCTAGGTAGACGATCTGATTGCCATTCAGAACTGCAATTTACTAGACCTCCCCGAAAACTACCAAATGAAATACTGTAAGTTGAATACACCTAATTCAGACATGGTATCTGACTGAACCTACCTTCCGCTTTCGCTCAAACCATAGATCTCTACCATGCTTTATCATGGCCTCAACTCTCTTTTGTTGCAGAAGACGACAATGGTAAGATTGTTGGTTACGTCCTTGCCAAAATGTAAGTACAGCGCGTCACTTTGACGTTCAAGCGACAACCTTCTTTTACTAACGGATACCTTTATAGGGAAGAAGAGCCTTCAGATGTGCCTCATGGACATATCACCTCACTATCAGTCATGCGCACCTATCGACGACTCGGCCTCGCTGAAAAGCTCATGACCCAATCTTCAAAGCAAATGACTGAAGTATTCAACGCTCACTATGTCTCTCTTCATGTACGAAAAACCAACCGAGCAGCCATTGGTCTTTATCGGGATACTTTGAAATTCAGGTACGAACAAAGAGAAGGAACCATAGGGTACAAAGACTGACTCATGTGTCTGACTTTGCTGTTTTGGGGATGGTATAGTGTACACGAAATCGAAAAGAAGTATTATGCCGACGGGGAAGATGCTTACGCCATGCGCCTCACATTCAAGGAAACCAAAAAGCCTCAAATCCGTGGTGTAGTAGAAGAAGTCAATGCAGTGGCAGCCAAATAGATTAGTGCTTGATAGCTAGGATACACTTTGATAACAAACTTTGTTGAATAAAACGGGATGACTAAAAGCTAGATCTAGAGCGGAGGGGAACAATGACTTGGAAGGGGAATAGCGTATTTTCGATCGATCATGATTACATGCATATGCCACGTAGTTTGCTTTTTCATGTCCACATTCAAGCAAACGCTGGGCATTTGCAAAGATGGTGCCTCGCTTTCGAAAGCATAAACCTGGGTTGCAGCCCAGCTAGATTTGAATGGCCTGTCCTTTCGTCAAAAGGCGGGGGTTGAAAAATCAAAAATATAAACTTTTTGAAAATGTGCACCTATTTTTTGAAGAGTTGCTTGTTTCTCAGAACCGAGATGAACAACTCCTCGTCAAATTTCGCAGGCAACACGAGGAAATGCATATCTATTGACTGATAACTATAAACAAGCGCTTTTATGTTTTGAAATGCCGTGAATGCTGCGAGAGGCCTTTCAAAAAGCGACTGAGTGGAGTGATATCAAAAATGGCAAATCATCCAAGCACATCATGCTTACTAGATATCGGTCGATAGATTAAAAGCACTTCCAAATCTATGTCAAGTTTGAAAATGAAGTGTCTACTTCGTTCACAAAAAAAAGAGATCCAAAAAAGGGGGAATGCTACAGACAGAACCATCCGGACAGAACCAACCTGCGTATCTTGAAATTTGCTGACAATAAGGGCTTACATGGTGGGGACTCTCTGAGTCCCTGACTTCAGTCTCAGTCATAGATGGGACTCAACTTGAAATGAAGATAAAACCGCCCCTGCCCACACACTCCTCCAACAATGTGTGCCTATGCACTCTAGATTTCAAACCCCGATCGGCTATAAGATTATTTTTTGCCCGTCCTTCATTTTTGCTCCTTCTTCCCCTCGTCATTACTTTTTTGCCTCCACATTGTCATTCTCTTTTTTCCACGACGACAAGCGAACAAACGAACGAACGGTAACTCTCCTCCTCTCACGTCATGTTCATCTTTTGCTTACCATTACTAACCTTTTGCCTTTTGCATCGTTCCTCTTTCTTTTAACACTAGATCGGCTACGACGATGACGACGGCAATAGGAACGACGACGATGCTAATGACGACTCCACCACTGCTTCGTGTCGCTCAAAAAGGCTCTTTTAAAATTTTTAAATGTAAAAAACATGGGGAAACCCTCGCAATTTTTTTTTAGGTGCACTCCCATTCCAATGTAGAGTCTCGTAGTCCAAGTTACTAATAAAAGTGTACCAATTTTTTGTCCATACTCTTCCGCTACTATCACTGATACTTTTACACAGCTTGGCCGTCTTTGTCCGCCTCCATTTGCTTGATTTTTATAGTAAATTAGTCATTCTCATTACAACTCGTCACCATTTACACATTAGCTTAACTCCGGCCTCAAACATAGTCTGTACCATAGCCCATTAATCCTATTGTACCAATAAAACTTTGTATGTATGCGAAGGCAGACCTTACGATCATGTACATGTCATTAGATTCATTACAACTAGTAAACCAATGGTGTTTTAGGAGTTGTCAATGATGAGCTACTCATCTGTACTTTGGTCTTTATAATCTACATGGTATTGTCATGGTTTTGAATTTGAGAAACGTCTTTCGTAATATGATTCAAGTAGGCTTTATTGGTGGGATAGGATTAACGGGTTATGGCACAGGCTATGTTTGGGGTCGTAGTTGAGCTAATGTCTAATGGCAACAAGCTATTTTAATGGGAATGACTAGACTGCTGTAAAAAGTAAGCAAATGGAGGTAGACAAAAACGGCCAAGCTGTGTAAAAGTATCAGTGACAGTAGCGGAAGGGTATGGGCAAAGAATTGGTATACTTTTATTAGTAACTTGGACTACGAGATTCTACAATGGAATGGGAGTGCACCTAAAAAAAAATTGCGAGGGTTTCCCCATGTTTTTTACTTTTGAAAATTTTAAAATGAGCCTTTTCGGGTGACATGAAGCAGTGGTGGAGTCGTCATTAGCATCGTCGTCGTCCCTATTGCCGTCGTCATCGTCGTAGCCGATCTAGTGTCAAAAGAAAGAGGAACGATGCAAA
>LT553043.1:219418-240945 GCA_900079185.1 Absidia glauca
AGCCTATGTGGGGAAGCCTGCCATTGATCGCACCAATTCTCTTGGAAGGTTGATGAGATATGCGCCGTTTATCGTTGTGTTGTTCCATCGGCCTTGGCGTCGTATTTGATCCACGTTCGCACACACGTTCCCGGCCATACGAGCTGATGAGCCGCAATTGATATGTGTCTTTTTGTTGGACCTGATACCAGGAGAAGAGAAATCCTTGCCGATCGATTCCAGACGAGAAGAGCAAGACTATTCCTGTGCCTGGCGGGGCGGTTTTATCTTCATTTCGAATTGAGTCCCAGCTATGCCCGGGACTCAAGTAAGGGACTCAGAGAGTCCCCCGCCATATCAGTCCGTATTGCCCGCAAAATTCAGCATACACAGATTGGTTCTGTCTGTAGCATTCCCCCCAAGAAAAAGTGAGACTTTTTCCAAGGTCTGTTATTTCTTCAAATGGCGGGATTTGAAATCAAAAAACTTGAACTGTTTGAAAATGTGGAACCGAGACGGACAACTCACCGTCAAATTTCACAGACAACACAAAGCAATGCATATCTATCGATTAATACCCGGATACAAGCAATTTTATTTTGTATGTGACCGTGAACGCTACGAGAATCCCCCAAAAAGGGACTGGATGGAGTGGTTCCCAAAGCAGCAAGCCATCATCCCAGGAAATAAGATTTCTTGGTATCAGTCGATAGATAAAAGGTACTTCTGAGTTTCTGTCAAATTTGAAGGTGGGTTGTCCATGAAAAAGCAAAGAAGAAGCAAAGAGAAAGATTTACGGCAAAATGATTTTTGTAGAGAAGCGGAGGTGGAATCATAGCGGGGCTGTAAAATCACCCATTGTGCCCACTTCGGTTCCTCACTCTTTCTTTCTCCTTCCCACTTTATGACATTTCCTGTCGTCGGTGATGTTTGATAAGCAAGGACTACACTGTATTGATTATCAAACAGGTAAGTATACGATCCGAATGCTTCAGCTTTATTCCCTGACATAACACAACTTTTTTTTAAAGCATGGATTGCTCTTGTGTCATTTAGCATCGTCAAGCTGCGACAGTGCATACCTCCTCGACTGGTCTGTATTTGAATCTCTCGATCTACTTCTTCGATACAATGGCTGGCTATATTTGGCAATGCTCTAATCTCAAATAGACCCTCCTTAGCTGACATAGTTTAGGATGATCCATTAATGTGCCGTGTCTTTGTCGACTACTATAACTGAAGGTGCATTCCCAAATGGACGAAGGGTGGGTGGGATCAAGTCAGACTCGATCTCAAGGCTCACAGCAAAAGGCTACATCATTACCAGGTGAGATGGCAATGACTAACGTGATTGAATTACAAGGAAACGGTATGACATGCATAGTAGGGACCAATAACGTATAAGCACTGGATACAGCAGCATATGCCTCCATGAGACAAAAGTCAGCTCAGTGGATCTCTTTGTGGGGTAATTGAACTTCCTCCGTAGATTACTTAATTGCTAGTTAGTTAGATCATAGGCACTTGGTGCATTTGTAGATAATGTAGGCTACTTCCCGTTATGTATTTTGTTGTATCATGCCAATACCGTAATCTAGTTTTCAATAAACGCACATACTCGATACAATTCTCTTTTAGATCTAAGCTATTTGATATATCCAGGACTCCATCTAGGTTGTAGGGATCGTACCAGGCTTGCGTTTCATTGGATTTAGTATTGATCTCCGCCCGCCCGCCCAGAGGTTTAATTTGTTTCCGGTGTGAGATTTTCCGCCTCTCCCACACAAAAAGGAATGAGATTTTTCCGCCCAGGTCAAATGCACGGTTCCCCTCCACTGATAGACGATATAGATTGGATGGTACACCAGGTGCTTTCTGAAAATGATGTTTCAACATTTGTGAATGAGGTATGTTCAACGGAGAGACTGTCGGAAGAGCACCTTTTAGGAACAAAGATCAGTTGTCTGGAGACCTATGATGCTTTGGAAGGAGTCATCCCCACACTTGAAATGGCGGCAATTGAAAATAGTATCACCGAATAGAGCGGAGATTCAAAAACTTTTTCGGATTAACAAGATGGCCATAAAAGTGAGGAGAACGTGGGATTTTTTTTTTCTCTCTCCTCTTTCACTTTCCCCACTCTCTAATTCACTTTCCAACACACCGAACCATGGACGAAGCTAATCTCACTCTTGACCCCAAATGTCTTTGGACTCCCAGCCATCCTGAAAACACTGCCATTGATCGTTTCAGACGTGATGTAAACGAAAAGTACCAACTGTCCAATGGTAAGTGATACAAACCAGGAAGCAGGCAAAAAAGTCTTCTAATCACTTACCTTCTCCTGTTAAATGTGTAGCCGATTATGAAGGTCTGTATGAATGGTCTGTCAATCAACCAGAAGCCTTTTGGTCCGAAGTGTGGGATCGAACTGGAATCGTTTCCTCTGTCAAGGCAACCCGTGTTTTGGACACCTCTCGTCGCATGGATTCCATTCCAGAATGGTTCGAAGGCGCTCGATTGAACGTGGCCGAAAATATGTTATGGTGCCGTAGTGCTGACAAGACTGCCATTATTGCCACTGGTAAGAAGATACCTCTGCCTAGGTCATTCTTTTAGAAGGTACTTACTAATCACTTGTGCACACATCTGTAGGCGAAGGTCATGGACGTCAACATATTAGCTACGCCGAACTTTACCAAAAGGTTCTCCAATGTGCTGAAGCTATGAAAGCTTCTGGTATTCAAGAAGGGGACCGTGTTGCCGCTTATATCCCTAACTGTGCTGAAGCTGTCATTGCTATGTTGGCTGCCACAAGCATGGGTGCTATCTGGAGGTAATAATACGAACGGATGGTTGACACCGGAAGGTAAAGACTGAGTGACTAATGACGGTATTTCATTCCTTTTAGTTCGACGTCTCCCGACTTTGGCACTACTGTAAGTAAAACAATCTATCGAGCCAGGGACGATTGTCTTGAAACAAAGTTCGACTGATCCGAACCTTCTTTTTGTTCTACACAGGGTGTCCTTGATCGATTTACTCAAATCAAGCCCAAGATTCTATTCACTGTCAATGCTGTTTACTACAATGGCAAGACTCTTGATCATCTACCCAAGGTCCAAGCTGTTGTCAAGGATTTACCCTCCGTTGAAAAGGTGGTGATGATTCCTTTCGTCAAGGACATGCCAATGGGCGATATCGACCGAAGGTAAGCACATCTGATTTCACATTCCGATCTACTGGTTGATTTTTTCTCACGGCTCCTTCTCTCTTTTTTTAGTGTTACCTGGGATCAATTTTTAGGAACAGTCCCCGCTGATCAATTGCCTTCCGAAATCACCTTCAAGCAACTGCCCTTCAACCACCCTGCCTTTATCCTATTCAGCTCAGGCACCACTGGTCTTCCCAAGTGCATCGTCCACTCCGGTGCTGGACTCTTATTACAACTAAAGAAGGAACATGTCTTGCATGGTGATATGACGGCTGACGATGTCCTCTTCTACTATACGACAACTGGTTGGATGATGTGGAACTGGTTGGTCGCTGGTCTTAGTGTTGGAGCCACCATCGTCCTCTGGGATGGTAGTCCCTTCAAGCCTGCTCCTATCTCCCTTTGGGCCCTCGCTGATGAACTCAACGTCACACACTGGGGTGCATCCGCTAAATATATCCAATCTCTCCAAGAAGCCGGTGTTCACCCTAGTAAGGAGAAAGAAAGGTTATTAATGGGATCACCTGCTAATCAATCATGCTTGTTATTGTAGTGGACTTGTGCAAACTGGACAAACTCAAGGCTGTCTATTCTACTGGCTCTCCTTTGAAACCTGAAAGCTTTGACTTCGTTTATGAACACATCAAGAAAGACGTCATGCTTGGAAGCATCACCGGTGGCACCGACATTTGCTCATTGTTTGCTGGTCATAATGCAGCTCTTCCTGTCTATCGTGGTGAAATCCAATGTATCTGTCTTGGTATGAAGATTGAAGCTTGGACCGATGACAGTAAGTGGATTAGATAATATGACAGGGGATAATGGATAGTATCTCTAATCAGACACTTTTTTCCATCGTTTGTATAGAAAAATCGGTAAAGGGTGCAGCTGCTGACTTGGTCTGTACGTCACCTTTCCCCTGTATGCCTGTCACCATGTATGGAGATGACGAAACCCGAACAAAATACAAGAACGCTTACTTCAACGTACATGACGATATTTGGTACCATGGTGACTTTGTGTGGATTAACCCAAAGACTGGTGGTGTGATTATGCTCGGGCGATCGGATGGTACCTTGAACCCTTCAGGTGTACGCTTTGGTAGTGCCGAAATCTACAACGTGGTCGACCGATTTGTGGATCAAGGTGTCGAAGACTCTCTTTGCGTTGGACAAAAGATCAAGAACGAAGATGACGAACGGGTTGTCTTGTTTTTGAAGATGAAGGCCGGTGTACAAGTAACTGATGATCTGATCAAGTCTATCAAGGTCAAGATCCGAAGTGAACTTAGCCCTCGTCATGTCCCTGCCTTTATTTTACCTATCACCGATATTCCCGTAAGTCTACTGCTTGGCTTATACGATCTTCTTTACTGACATCTCTCTTTCATCTCATTTGTGATCTCCATAGTATACAATCAATGGCAAGAAGGTTGAAGTTGCAGTCAAGGTAAACAGAGCAAAATAGTACAGCATCGTCTATAGGACTAACGACCATCATTACGTTTTGATAGAAAATCATCTCTGGACAAAAGGTTACTCCCTCTGGTACTCTGACCAACCCTGAAAGCTTGGACTTGTACTATGATATCCCTGTGTTGGCTCAGTAGTGTAGATTTGTTACATAGTGTTAGTAGTTAACTCGTATGTTGTATGTTTATTTGGTGCCCCTAGAAGACCTATTTGCTGTACTTTTGCTTTTATATTGAAATGTTGAACGGACAATCTCTGTCTTTATTGATAAAACGGGACGATTGGAAGTTTATGTATGGGGCAGAAGGGGGAAAATGGGCTGTACGGATGTGATGTCATATTGATGTGGGACGATGACTGGAGTAAGGTTGTATTTAGGTACAAGAAAGAGGAATAGAGAAGAAGGCTAGCTCTGATGATGATGAAAACGAAGAGTCCGGGTTTGGGTTTGGGACTTGTTGGATGATGCGCAAAACTGCTCATTCTTGACTTGCCAGGTACCCAGCTGTTGATAAAAAGGGGTCTGAAACAGTGTGGGTGGTGATTTTGGTGATTTTTCAAAACCCGTTTTTTAGAAAAAGGACAGAATCCCCCCATGAAAAGTGTCACTTTTTGTTGGACATGACTTTTCTCATGAAAGAGGTACAAAACCTTACCTCAAATTTTACATGACAAAAGTTGTGCTTCTTATCTACCGAATGATAGCAAGTATGTTGGGTTTTGGTGGATGCATGACTGACTTTGGTACCGCTAGGATCAATCGTTGATTTATGGCTCAATGTAGTGTTTGGAGACGCATCCAGCACATGCATACTACAATTTTGGTATCTTTCGGTAGATATATTTTTTGTTGCACACCATTTGTAATTTGAAGATGGATTATCCATCTCAGTTTTGAAAACCCAAGGCAACTTCCACAAACATTTACAACTGAAAATCCAAAAGTTTCTAAAAAAGTCCAATTGTTTAAAGCCCGCCCGCCCACCTTTTTCACACCCTGCCTTTTTCAAACTCTCGTGTGCACACTGTAGTAATCGTTGCGTATCAGAGTTTCCGAGATGACTGGAGTATATTAGGAAGAGTCAAGTCATGGAGATGATTTCAAGTAGGTTTTATTGGCCAAGAGAGATTATGGTTAAGCTACATGTAGACTTGCCAATGAATAACTAATCTAGTGTAATGAGCCACGGAATGAAGAAAGGGAGAGCCGGTCAGCGGTACTAAAAGAATCGGTGGAATCGTGTACATGGATTGGGCCAAGGAATGGGGCACTTCAGAAGGACAATGGCTACAGAATCTACAATGGATAAGTGAGTGCACCAAAAAAAAAATTGCGAGGGTTTCCCCATGTTTTTGCATTTGTAAATTTTAAAAACAGCCTTAACGAGCAATGTAAGGCAGTAGTCGAGTCGTCATCATCATCGTCGTCATCGTTATCGTTGTCGTTATCGTCGTAGTGGATCTAATGTCGAAAGAAGGATGAATAATGTAAAAAGCAATTGTTAGTAATGGCAAGCAAGAGATGAACAGGATGCTGAGAAGGGGAGTCTTACCGCTCGTTCGTCGTCGTTCGTCTTTCGTCGTAATCGTTGCCGTTTTGTAATGCGATGCTAATGTCAAATTTAGTCATGAAAAAGCAAAGAAGAAGCAAAGAATAGGATTGAAGGAAAAGTTATCCTTGTAGCCTAGGCGGAGTTTAAAACATTTCGACTTTCTGGAACTTCACGATTTCCCACCCATTCCTAACATTATCTCCGCCGCACAACTGGACGCAATGATACAAGACAGATATGCAGCGACTTTATTTACAGGGTGGTTACAAGAGCGGGGTAGTCTGGTTAAAAGCAAATAGGACTGTACAATGAGAAACCAATCAAAAGAGACACATGGTTCAAGGGGAGCCGCCCGAAGAAATGGAGGGTAGAGCATCTAGTCTTGATTGGAGGGGGAAAAGTTTCGTGTTGATCATATCTTGAAGGTATTTGTAGCATTGTTGGTCAGGGGCCAGATTTAGTAGTTGCACACAAGCCTGAGAACAGCGATCGATGGCTTCTCTTGCACAATCGAGATCCCCCGAGTAGTAACGAGACCCTTGGGAATCCTGTGCATAGGATAGTTCGTCGAGGGCACTGAGATACAGCTCGTCAATTCTCTGCCGCTCTTCATCATAGGTGTTGTAGGATTGTGCTGAGGCATTGGAGGAGCGGCGTTTGAATAGCTCAGGGATGGCTTGCAGTAGTTTGTCAAGCGTACTCGTCGATGTGTTTGAACACACAGATTGTTCGCTGCAATGAGAAGGTCGGCGGTAATTCGAATAGGCGCTTTTCTTATGCAGCTTTCGAGCCCATTTGCGTGTAAAAGAAGGCTCCGAGATTGACGTTTGCATAATGATGATGTAAAAAGTGAGTGAAGGGTTTGGTAAAGAAAGACGAAAGGCCCAAAAAGAGTGTGGTGGTTTTATGAAGTTTTATGGAATAGGAGAGAAAATAAAGAGGGTCTGTTATATATAAGGAAACCATAGACAAAAAAGAAAAAGGAGACACCCCTCTGTGATTCAATATGAAACCTGCTAGTATGAGTTAGTTTGCATGAATTTTCTATAGATCAGTTCATTTCAAACTCCGTTTTTCTTGAGGAACCAATCCTATTGTGGCGCTCCAGATTCCACCGTTCAACGAAAATCTGTAGGCTCCTTATCTTTGATTCGAATTGACTTCTTTTGAAAGGAACCATGCCGTCCTTCTATCTAGGGCGGACATATGATCCTTGTTCAAACAAAGGTACACTGGCCTTCCTAGAGGCATTGTACTGACAGGTTGTGGATTTCCAACTCCGACTCAAGTGTAGATTGAAAAAAAGACGCCTTAGAAATAAGCTTTATTAGTAGTTTAGAATGAATGCGCTATATATAAGAGTGACAGGGAATAATACATAGAATAAGGGTGTTAAAAGATAGGGGATATGATTCATGGGCGGCGCGGCTTGGTCAATTCGATTTTGAGCTTATCTTTAGCGCTTGATTTTCGGTTCAACTTGGGGATAATGCAAAAGAAGGCAAAGGGACCAAAGAGAAGGTAAAGACATACATCAAGACCGTCGCAGCTGTTCTTCTCGATCTCTTCTTGAAGCAATCTGACCTTTTCATCACTCAAGTAGCGATCATCTTGTACGGGCTGTTGAGGTTGTTTGTAAGGGGGAGCAGGGGGCGCTACGTAGTTGGGGTTCTTTTCCATTTCCATGATGCTTGTTTGATATGTTTGGGGTGAAGTAGAGAGAAATTCAATTCTTGATCCAGACTGACTTACTTTTATATCTTTCCGTCAATGGCGAAGCTAAAATGACCAATGTGGCTGTGGAAGAAAGGGCTGGGTATTGGTTACATGGTGTAACACCCCACTGTGCCTCATTTTTTGCTGTTTAAGAAGAATCTTGGAAGAGGCTGTGTGGCACATCGTGAAACCTTCACAAGTAGCATGCCTTCCACTTTCCTTTTCTTGTGGCTGCGGATGTCACGTTCGTTTAAAGATTCTCAATCAGGCAGTGAGTTGTACCAGCCAACCTTCTCACTTGAAGCATGACTCATATAGCTAAAAGTGTCAAAAGCTGATCTGATAGATGCGTTCATGCAAAGAGCGGCAGGAGATATTTCAAACCCCGCTACCATCGAATTCGAAAATAAAACCACGTGGGGGTTCAAACCCCGCTCAGGGGCCCGAGGGACGTTTCAGTAGTGGGATAAAGTGTCTGTTCAAAAGTGGATTTGAATCCCTCACTTGAATTTGTCCCTGAGAATGGAGACTGTGCTGTTCTAGTGATGAAAAGACATACAGATGATTTTTTTACACAAAGTTTTATTGGACTGATTGAGGCTATGTTTAGGCTATGTCTAAAGAGGGGAAGATGTATAGAGGCATACATAGCTTGCTTGGAATGACTAAACTAGTGTAATATCGCCAGGTATAAAAAGAGGGAAAGCTGTCCAGTGGTTCCAAAAGTGCCAGTGGTAATTTCAAAAGGAAGAGAGCTAAGTAATAATGCTCTTTGAAAGTACAATGATAAAGGAATCTACAAAGGAAAAGTGAGTGCACAGAAAAAAAAAAAGATAGCGAGCGCGTCCACATGCTTTTCGTAATCCCTTGAGCCCAGTCCCTAATCTAAGTACATGTCTGTCCAGTTTTGGTGTCAGAGAGCCTATATCCGTTGTCATCCCATTTGATCTACCAAAAAAAAGGGAGTAATGATGCAAAAGGTAAATGTTAGTCAGGGTGAGAAGACATTGTTCATCAGGGGAAGGAAAGACTTACCTTCCGGTTAGTTCTGATGGACGTTGGATCATAGAGGGTGAATGTCAAAAGCGGTGTCATTCCAAAGGAAAGATAAGAGAAATGACGAGGGGAGTGTAAAAACTGATCAAGAAGCGAAGAAGGGGGGAAAAGGAAAAAAAAGTCTGGGACAAGAGTACTTGTCTAGATTTTTCACACTCCGCCGTTTGAAAAAAAGGACGGACCATCCCCCATGAAAAAGTGCCACTTTTCTTGAACATCACTTTTCTTAAAAACAGAATAAAAAGCCCAACTTCAAAATTTGCATAGGGAAAGATATGTCTTCTATCTATCGAATGATACCAAACATGCCGGGTTTTCGTCCATCAATCACCGCCTTCAGGGGCACTTTGATCAGTCGCTCTTTTGAGGCTTTATGTAGTGTTCACGGACGTATAAAGCATGAGGAATACTGTTGTTCTTGGTGTCGTTGGGTAGTTATCAATTGTATGTTGTTCCATGTGAAATTTAAAGTTGGGTTGTCTATCTCAGTTTTGATATATGAGGCAATCTTTACAAAAAAATTGGAGTTCAAAACCGATGAGTTTTCAAAAAAGTTCACATTTTTTTTTTTTTTCGCACACTGTGCCTGGTCGGAGTTTAAAAACATCTTTTACGCTTCCTCGGTGGAAAACGGGAAAAAGAAGCCTGGTCTACCATGCAACACAACGTTGATAAATCGCACAGAGCAAAGTGACCCTAGCATTTATTAAGAGTGTAACAAGAATTTATAAACACTATTGTAATAGGTAACAAACTAAAGTCTATACAAAGGGGAGGGGGGTTATATCTATTTGAATCGTTTGAAGCTTAAATACGAGGACATTTGACTAGGTTGCTGCATTCGAAAGTCCACGGCCGAGGCGCTACGAGCAGGAGGTTCAATGTTAGTTTCAAACGTGGTGGCCTTGATTTCGGTTGATTTGCGCCCTGAGGATTCCTCCATTTGTGTATCATCGCCACTGACAAACTTGTTGAATTTGCCTTCGATAGAGCCCCAAAACGAATCCAAGGTGTTCTTCTTGAAGGAGGGTTTCAGCCATGACGTTACGTCCATCCTATTCAAAAGCAGCACATCATTAGTATGGGGGCTCAGCACTTGGTTCATTCACTTACCCAAGTCCTTTCTTTCCATGGTATTCGTTACACAGTTCCGTCAGTTCCTTCACCTTGGCCAAGAGATGCTGATGCAGGTACGGGCTTTCCTTGGAGTGGGTCTTGATGCACTGGTTGATAGCGGCACAGTACCTACCGGCTTCTTTGACAAGGCCCATATCCGCCAGCCACCATGCATGCACGAGTTTGTAGCCTTGTAAATAGGGAAGACAGCTGCCACCACCATTGGCTATGGGACGCAGCGACAGGGCAAATTCCAAAAGTTCCGTCAAGAGGTAGCTATCCACATCCTTCAAAATTTCAAGTAGACTGTTCGTTCCCACCAAAGTGTAGCGCACATAGGGTGTATCCAAGCCAGAGAGAGGTGAGGACTGAGGAGACAAAATGTAGCTAAGTTGCAGTGTGTGAAGAGAGTCAGTACCTTTTATTTCAAGAGTTTCCGCATGACTTGGCTACTTACCAGATATGGGCGGCATTGATCCAGCCATGATTCTTCATGATATCGCCTAGTGCTGTGATCGCTTCATAATCCTTTGTCGTCCGATTCGCCATGATCAATCCAAGTACTTCTTGCCATTTGCATAGTTCATCAGGTTGTAGAGATGGGTGCGTCCTAGTCATTGATCCGTCCGGTGTTTGAGCTCTGTCGTTGCCTAGAGCCGATCGCTGCTTGTCTGCGACAAAAAACTCCGATACTAACACAAAGGGGTATAGTGAGTTACCCATTCCATCCTTCCTTTCTTTTTTATGGGGGGGCACTTACGTGATGATGCACCAAGTCCAGAGAAAAGAGCATAGAGCACCCTGAGCCCCGGCCGATTTCCTTCGATGTGATGATGCGTGCGTTTCGATCCTCCACCTGCCAATTCCCGCTGCGTAAACCCACGGACCACAGATTGCCACATACTTCTATCCACACAGCTACTGATAACCAATGCGTGAGACCACAAATCTTCTTGTATGGCATAGTTCACCGCACCACGCCGGTCACCTTGCGCCAAGTAGTCTTGTAACTTGTCCAGCACCATGTCAGACATATCTGTTTCTTGCGATTCTTGTTGTGTTTGATTAAACTTGTCATAGGCCGGTACGCTAAAGCTGTTCGAGGGCTGCACTGTTGGTAGTCCAAGTAGATCCAAAACACTCTTGCTGGTCGTTTCACTATCAGTAAAAGTAAAATTTCGGTCAGTCACTCACACATATAGTCGACCACTCCCTTTCATTTTAGTATACCTTTCACCAGCATTTCCATCTTGTTCAATCATCAGCTTTACAAGTTTCCATAGCAACACCCGAGAATGAGAATCTGATAACGTTGTGGACGGGATGTTTTCCATAGCCGAGATTCGTTGATCCATATACGCCAATACTTGTTTCTTTTTGTTCTTCACCGAGAGATCAGGATCCTGGAGAAGGGGCCCCACGAAGGCTTGCAGGAGATGGGTAGCCTCCCCGTCGTCGTTTCGATTGTTCGTTGGATCGGTCGCTGTTTTGATTTGAATCACACCAGGGGTTCGTTTTGTCGAAGCGTTGGATCCATAAGGCCCGCCATATTGTTGGACAGATCGAGGGAACATCATGCATAGTTTGCCGCCAAAGCCAAATTGGATCAGAGGGCAGCCTTGGGTACGCTGTAAGGGATCTTGGTCAACGGGAGGCTGTGTTGTTGCCCTTGTCATCGTCGTCGCTGCTATTGATGGTTGTACGGCCGCTGCAGAATAAGCATCGGGGGGATAGTGCTGCTGACTGCCGATGGGAGGAGGTGCTGGGGTGCTATTGTCGTAGTAAGACGGATCATACACAGAGGTGGATGTAGTAGCGCCTGGGTATACCGGATGAGACGATGATGCTGGATACGTTGAGGATTCCTGGGCTTGATTTGGTGGTAGTGGATTGTACACAGGAGTGGCACTTCGACTGATATATTGTTGCGGTTCGTTATATAAAGGTACCGAATTGTGAGTGTTGTATACTTGTTGTTGAGGGGGATTATACATTGGAGTGGCAGGTGCTGGTGAATATCGACTCTCTGGGATGGCAGGCGAGTAAGATCGATTATAGGCCGAGGAATCATAGGTTGGCACTGTTGTTTCTTGTAAAGCTGGTGCGGGTACTGCTGCTACTGCTGATGGCGTTGGTATGTAAGAAGTTGGTGCCGCTGGCGTTTGTGCCCGAGATACGTTGCCGACGAAGGGAGTCCCACACTCTTCACAGAATTTCGAAGCTGGCTTGTTCAGTGTTTGACAAGATGGATTGACGCATGTGATTGTCGTTTCCGCGGGTATTTGGGGTGTTGCTGATCGAGATACAGGGTTGTTGTAGTTGATGGGCGTGTAGGCTGTTGAGGGTGGCGGTACACTGTCGATTTCCTTGGCACGTCCTCCTAAGATCAGATCATCCAAATCATCCCCAAGAGCATCGATTGTTCGTTCGGTAGTAGGATCTGTGTACAACGTAGACTGCTTGTCGTTCGCCTGGGTCGCCAATAGAGCATCTGTTTGACCATCCATATCCACTTGATCCCACTTTTGACTAGGCACTGCTGATTGAGGTTGTACATCTGAATGAGGAGTCGTATGTTGTTCGTCGATGGTGAGGCTCCCGTTGCCATGTTCTAATACTTTTCCAACAGGTTCAGAGGCATCTTGAATATGAGTCCTTTCTTGTTGTATCGCTGTGCCCACCGATGGATTCTTCTGTTCAATAGGTTGAGGTGCCATTCCTGGTGTAGCGGCAGGTTGTCCGTGTTCATGCACAAGTGGAGTGTCAGTCGTATATACACCAGTATTCGCTGTATTCAAAGCTCCATAGCCCAAATCATTTGACGTGCTGCCTCCCAAATCGACTGTTCCAGATGCGGTGGTGGTGTTGGTATATTGCTGTTGTTGCTGTTGTTGCTGGTCTCCTATGTAATACTGTTGTGGATCATAGGCCGCCTGATAAGTGTATTGCGTATAGTCGTATTCTTGACCAGTATTTGGATCATAGTAGTGGTATTGGCCTTGGTCATCATAGTAGTAGTGCACGTTTGGATCGAATTGTTGCCACTGCTGGGTTTCTGTAGGCGCATATTGTTGCTCATCATGGGCTGTCTGAGCTGGCAGAGTGGATCCTAAAGGTTCATACTGTTGCTGTTGCTGCTGTTGCTGCTGTTGCTGCTGTTGCTGGTAAAGATCGTGTGGTTGCGATAGAGATTGTTGGTGAACCACCTGAGGCTCTGCTATAGGCTGGTGTTGCATTGTTGATGAAAGTGGTTGATTGAAGAAAGTGGCGTCGCTAGTGCTCCCAAATAATGAGCTAACATCATGGGCCGGGTCAGTTGCGTTCTGGGAAGTATGTGTCGTTGTAGGATGGCTAGATGGTGTGCTGGCAAAGTTGAATGGATCGTTTCTTTGATCAGGAGCCGTGTCAAAGGGAATGGGTTGGTCATGGGCAAGACTGGGAGAAGACGTCATGATGAGATAGAGCGTACCACAACTAAACAAAGGAGGTATAGAATGATGAGGATTGTCACTGTCTCTTCTTCATCTCTTCCACTGCATCATCCTTTATCAACTTGCTCTTACCTTGTATTCTTTGATCCACAAGAGTGTAAAGGAGTTCAAAGAGAGGAAAGAAGAAAAAAAATCATTTTCAACTTGCGAAACGAACAAAGAAACAATTTCAATGTCCGCCGATTTGAGTGCCAAGGTGGTGATCTATTTTTGCGGTCCATCAGTGACACAACAACTGGTACGGTTGAATGTTGACATTGGGATTCTTTACCAGCCGGATAGCTTCACATCATACGGAAGATTTGAGCTGACTAAAGCTGAGCTGAAGGCACTTGCTTCTTGCATAAGGGAACTGTGAGAATCATGCCAGAACCTCGCCTTCACAGTCTGCCGGTTTCACCCAAAAAGATCGCAATTCAAACGCCGCTTTTTTCATCGTCGGAGTTGATTCTTCAAAAGCTGTATTTCGCGGGTTGTCTTTCTTTTCGTCAGTCTCTCTCATGTTCTTGTCATGCATTGTGCTGACATTAATCTCTCACCACCATCAAAGGCTCTATAACTACACTACCAAATCTTTCCCTTTAAAAACACTCTAGGCACTCCTAGCATCGCCGTACCTGGATTTATGCATAGGGCGATCTTTAAAGTTGGCTCTTCTACCTCCCCCTAGTACAGACAACTATGTACTACCTGCTCTTGTGCGCTCGTAAGTAAGTCGGGATGGTTAAGGATGGTGCACACAAGCTTGAAACTTGATCTTCCTACACAGTCATGGGTGGTAGTGGTCAGGCTTTTGTGGCCGATTCAAACATGGATGAATGGGTTTGACTAATGTACTTCTTATTGTTGCTATAGTGGGACTGACGTTTAGCCGAGGGTGGGGTCAATGCGTGCGCTGTTATTGGCACCTTGGCTTGCTTTAAAGATGGCTACTGATAGTGTCACCTCTGGGGAACTCACACTCTTTGGCTTGCCTCTTTGAGGACTACACTCGATTGACCATTAGGGTAATCTCCTGGCAAATTGGTGACGATTCCTAGGTCTAGGATGGTGTCTGGTGCTGGTACATGCCTTGTACGAACGATAGGGGCCTTCCATGGACAGATTAGGCCCTCCGCATAGAATAGTTTCCCAGTAGTACTATAGAAGCATCCGTTGAACAAGGATATACATAGCATGGTTTGGAATGGTGTGAATAAAATTGGTGTAATGCATGTTTTGACAGATGACAATTTGTAGGTGGGATTTACTGGTTTGGTCATGCTCACTGGAGTCTTACGATTTAGATTTTCAGTGGTGTTCCAGATGAATGCTAAGGTTTGTATTGTTTGCAGTTGATTCTCTCACCAAATAGTGTAGAATCCGATCGTGACTCACGAGGCTACCTGCAAAGTAGTCTACCACCTTCAGGGCGGAGTTGGCGGAGTTTGAACGGTAGTGGGAATTTCATGCTACAATGTCCCAAAGGAACTGTTACACTATGTGCGTACATTAATATCGCGCAGTTTCAAACAATAGAGACCAACATGTGTGAGGGGTAACTTTAAAAGTGAATATGAAAGAGACAAGCTCATTAAGAGCTCTTTATTATGATGACACCAAGCTAAAATAACAGCGGTTTGGGGATAGAGTGATCTAAACTAGCCTGATTGCTCTGCCCTGAGCATGAATCTGCATGGACATATATAGCACAAGCTTTGCCCACAAGTAGTAGGACGAATCTATTTCCCACCGTGTGCAACAAGGCTGTATGGAATCTCCGAACCATCGAAAGGATCAACCAATCAAATCGCTCGAATCGATTTCCAAAATTTAAAATGGAGCATAAAATAGTCAAAAGTACCTTTTTTTCTTTCTTTCTTCTCTTCTCCACCTTTTTTTTTTTTTAGCTTCTCCCCATTCCCATTCTTTCTTAGCATCTTCTCTCCTCTCCTTTCCTTTACTTCCCTCCTCCCTTCCCCATCTCTTTTATACCTGATGAAGTATACTGACACACTCTCATCAGACGTTTACCAACTCGAACTTGCTTGCAATCGGGCCTTGATTGCTCTCAGTTGTGTTGCCTTTTTACTTGCGAATGGCTGTGCGTTAAAATTCAAGAACTTTTTACCAAGCGCCCACTTGATCACATCGGCCTTCAGCTTCCTTGCCTACTACGTTATCACGGAAGTCAACTATACCATCATTCACGATGAAGGGGTGTACCTTCTCATCTTTTATATCAGCATCATTTGTGAATACCTGGGACGACTCGCTCTTTGGCTGGCGGCTATTGAAGTATTCCGTTTGAACCCTCGACAAGCCCTGATTTGGATCTTCCCGTACCTGATGTACTTGCTCGCCCTTGGCATGTTTGGTGTGCACGGTATTTGTTACTGCGTTCTTGGCATTGTGCAGATGGTCTTGGGCGCCACCACTCCCCCTGCCGTTGTCGACTGTATGACCAAATCAAGATTGGTTGCTATGTACCTCTTCTGGCCCTTTGTCGGTGCCGTCTTTTTGCTCTTCTTCTTCTACCGAAAGACCGTCAATCACTTTTATGGAACCTTCATCTTCTTCTACATGTGCCTTGTGCCTGGTATTCTCGTCATGACTATCGATGAAAATGTGCTCTCCAAGACTGATCAGAATCAAATCCGCATTGCCTACATTGCCGAATTCGTCCTCTACCGCCTCTTGTATCTCTTTGCTATCGGATGGGCTTCTCTCTTTGCCGCTCAATGGGCCAAATCCAAGACAGTCCACGATCCTGCCGATGAAGTCACCGCTGATGTAGTAGATATCGACATTGATGACTTTGATGAAAAGGCTGAAGAAACTGGATCCCACCGTCATCTTGCTGTTTGATCCCTGATCCAGGGCGCTTTTCCCCCTCTCTCCCCTTACTCATGCTAGCTTACTCGGTCTATAATGTCTATTCTCCCCTTATCTTACTATCACTTACTTTGTACCCTGAATGATGTATTATACTTGTATCAATAAAGAACAACTCTAATAAAAAGATCAACATGGTATAGTGTATTGTCTTTGCTAGCATCTGGCCTGACACTCTTTTTGCCTCTACTCGATGTGATTAATCAGGGGAGCCGCATTTCAAACTCCGAGGGCTTTAAATTTTTTTGGACGCCAGCTCATATATGAAGGGTCAATTCTTTTTTCTCTCTCTCTTTCGCTTTTGTCATTCTTACTTTCTGGACTTTTGTTTGCTTTGTCTCTGTATACGCGCAAAGAAACATACACGCACGCACACTTGTTTATCGAGACTATCCACCTATCGAATCAAGTTAAGAACTCACTCAAACAAGGTAATGTAGGATTACAAAACATGGACAAGATGGATCTCAGTATCTCCTTCATAAACTAGGACACACTAGCTAACAGGGTAACTTGTCTTGAACTAGGTTTTTGGTCCTCACTCTCATTGAATTGTCAGAAGCATTGAAAACAAATAGATCTTTGGTTGTATATCCGAACACCCTTCTTTAGTAACTTGACTAGGTATGAACTAATCTTTGATTGACACTATAACTGACTGACTGACTGACTGACTGACTGACGAATCCCTTCTTCTGTAGCGCTTTCTTTCTTCTCTACATACAAACAACAACACTACAACACTACAACACTACAACACTACAACAACTACAACAACTACAACAACAACAACACTAAACGTAATGTCAGATACACTTAGTCTTTGGAATGGGCTATATGACGCTGGTTGGCAATCATGTTCGACTCTGGACTCTACTTTGAAGGTTATACACAATCTGTCTGTACATGAAGAGGCAGTGGCCAGAAGCCTTGGTATGATGATCCGAACGCAATCCTCTTTTGAACATGGGCAAGGCTGGAATGTTACTCACTTTGTCAATGCTGTCAAAATCAAGGTATATATGAAAAGGAAGAGGATATCCGTTTACTTAATGTGTCTTTTTGTAGAATGAACACCTCGAATGGGAACTGGTGATCAAGTACCTCGATCACGCAGACTTTGCTGTATGTGATGGGGCTGGGTTGAAGCTCTTGCTTGATGCGTGGGCTATCGCTGAACAGGTAATGTATGGTGTTTCTTGTAAGAGTTAAGTGAAACTGACAACACTTTCTCTTGTATTCTGTTAGACCAAGACCTTCCCTGTCTATTTACTGTTTCAGCCCTGGGGAAATGCACGTGGACAGCTCAGTATTCTATATCATATGGTGTACAGCAACTCGGATCTTCTGTTGACAGTTATGCAGATATTATCTACAACAACAAAGGTGATTCAGGATCGGGACATACAATCTTTACCTATCAGCGCACGAACAGAGGCAACACATTTGGCAACACAACCTCTGAATTGTCTAGAACTCATGAACTCATTCCTGCACCTATTCGATACCTTGGTGGCTGACGATATCCGTATTCTTATGGACCGTTTGTCTATTCAAGCGCCTGAACTCTTATTGCTTGGACTGGCTCAAATTCAGGCAAGTCGAACTCCGTGTTAACACATATCATGGATCGAATTGTTTAAACTCGCTACTGACACCTTCTATGCTACTTGCACTTGCTTTTCTTATATAGCCCTTACAAAATCAACTACACCGGGATACCTTACTCAAACTACTCAACATCTTCTTGATTGGCCATGCGAACTCTCATTTGGTGATCATGCTGTTGTGGAAACAAAGCCCTGCCTTGTTGATGGACGGCTTCCTGGCTTTATACAAGAAGGACCCTGCTTCCATCACTCGCATACTGGAGGTCTCTCAAGAAGCAAAGGTAGGAGGTCAAATGATGATGATGAAAATACCCTCTTCTTTTCATTACTCACTCACAATCATTTTTGTCTTTGCAAATAGATCCTGTTCCATGTCCTCAAAATCGACGTCCCTTACTTTGCTTTAGATCTGGCTTCATTGGCGGCTAGGCGACAACATCTCAACTTGGAAAAATGGCTCATGGATGGTTTTGTCCAGGACAAACTCCGCTTTACGTCAGGGTGCATCGACTTTTTGGAGAAGAAATACATGGTGGAAGCAACTCGACAGAATGGCCCGATTGCAGTGTCGGCATTCCAATTGTCCGCCGATGTGGTTACCATCTTTTTGCGCTTCTTGGGTGAATGGTAAGTCAAAAAGTAAAAGTCTTCATGATATACTTACGCTTGCCATCTGAATCTAGTGTCAGTCAGCCTGTTGAAAATGCGAAACTGGTGCAGCTTTTACAAGCGTACTCCAAGATCTACCCCCAGCTAAACGAACCGCCTTCTTCTGCTCCTACTCCGAAATCTGCTAACGATGGAGATGTCGATTCTGAACGATCTTACGCACCTGAAGTCGAAGAAACTGTACGCCGATACTTTGAACGCCTATATACAACCGAAGCAAGTCCCGCTCGGTTCGCATCGCTCCTCAAAACATGCCGAAACTCGTCTGATCAAAAGCAGCTGGACTTCTTTTCATGCACTGTGCACACTTTGGTAAGTCCCTCTTCCTGGCCCTTATGGCATCAACTCACCTTGTTTCTTTTATCAAATTGTATAGTTGGATGAGGCGCGCTTCTTCGATCAATACCCCGACAATGAACTTTTGGTTACTGGTGAACTCCTTGGTCTTTTGGTGGAGCATCATTTGATATCCTACGCTCAATTGCGGGTGGCACTCAAGTACATTCTCGATGCGGCGAACACCAAAGTAGGCTCCAAGATGTTCAACTTTGGCATCCAAGCGCTTCTTCAATTCCGTGGACGATACAACGAATGGCCGCAATACACGATTCTCCTTTCCAAGATCGACGGTTTGAAGGGGTATCCAGCAATCTACGACAGTATCACAACAGCATTGCAGCGAATCGGACAACGAGAACAAGAACAAGGGACACCCAAGGATTCGACTCTGATGGAGAAAGGCAACGGGAAAGCGACCGCAAATGGACATGATTTGGCACCCGATGTATCAAGCTTATTGGACAACCCCGGTGCTTCGAGCAATCATGAACAACCGTCAACCAAGATACAAGAGCGTGTGTCCTTTTTGATCAACAACCTCTCTATTGGAAATATGGATACGAAATGCCCTGAACTGCTGTCTTTACTAAAGCCTCCTACATGGCCCTGGTTCAGTCACTATCTGGTGGTCCGTCGTGTCAGCATTGAACCCAACAATCACGATCTCTACATGTCCTTGCTTAACGAATTGGATCTGACTCAGCTGAATGAAATCATCGTGGAGGACACCTACTCAAATATCCGTATGCTACTTCAATCGGATACAATCGTGTCATCGTCGGCGGACCGGAAGCTACTGAAAAATCTCGCTGTTTGGCTTGGCAAGATGACGATCGCAAAGAACAAACCTATTCGCCATAAGGATCTGTCCTTCAAGGTAACCTTTTATTTTAAAATACGGGATGCAGAGGCTAGATGCTCATACTTTGCTTCAATTGTTGACGACTCTAGGATTTGCTATTGGATGCCTACGATAACGAAAGACTCATTGTGGCTATCCCGTTATGCTGTCAAGTTTTACACCAAGCCGGCGCTAGCAAAGTCTTCAAACCACCGAATCCTTGGCTGATGAGCATCCTGAAACTCCTGGCTGAACTTTACTGGACTGACAAGCTACGACTGAATCTGAAATTCGAAATCGAGATTCTTTTTGACAGCTTGAAATTGGATTTAAATGGTATGTTGTTAATCCCAAAGTAGACTCAACTACTAACCGCACTATGATCTATGCGATCTTTGACGTTTTATAGAAATCGAGCCTACTTCCATACTTGAAAAACGGCACGTACACCAAGAGGCAGCCCAGCAGCAAGGACAAGCACAACAACAAATGCAGCCGCCACCACACCTTCAACTCCGACAATCTCCTCGGCCTCAATTGGCTAATGGCATAGCCAGCGGACCTCCCCTCAACATGTTGTCACCACAGAGACCTGATCAGGAACAACGCCCTCCCGGTATAAACAACAATCGACCTGATGTGGATATATCACCACTCCTTAAAAGACTCCAATTCAACCCTATGGTGTCTCAATTCATTGGTCAACAACCTTTGGTCAAAGCAACCATCTTCCGTGCCATCTCCGAGTCATTTGCTGAAGTGGTGCCACCTGTCATCCTGACCTCGTCTAACATTGCCACCGTATCAACCAAGGAACTGGTGCTGAAGGACTTTGCAACAGAACCCGACGAAATGAAACTGAAACGAGCCGCCTATGCCATGATCCAACCTTTGGTGGGAAACCTTGCTGTTGCGACCTGTAAAGAAACACTTTGCAATTCTATGGTGGACGCCATCCGTGATGAACTTGCTCATATTGGTTTACCAGAGGTAAAGGAAAGACAAGACAAAGATGAATCAAAACACTCACCTTCATCACTGCGTTTTATAGCCTTTAGCCGAAGAAGTTGCAACCTCGGTGGTGTATGATAATCTTCAACTGACATGTCTCTTCGTGGAGCAGCTGGCTCATTTCCGTGCCATTGGTGACATTGATCGGGCTCTATCAATGGCCTATGCGAATAGAATGTCCCATAGGAGAGAGGTAAGTCACTTGGCATTTACTAGTAGGATGGATGAACTCACACTTGACACTTGATGCTTTAGCAACATGGTGAAGACTTTTTTGATCCTCCTGGACCCAACAGTGCTCTCAGATCGACACCCTTGCCAGCCGCTTTGAAACCCAATGGATCTATCTCTGCCGAACAGGTAAAAAATGACATGGAGGCATTTTTAGAGCCCTTCTCTAAATTCCTTTACTTTGTAGATGTTCCTTTACGAGTCATTCAACCGCCCAGCTTACAATCCCATGCAACAAACGCCGATCGCTCCTCCACCAGGTAAGGAAAAATCAACGTTTTTTCTCATCAAAGCCATTGATTCTGATCTCAACCTTGTCCTCAAAAAAAAAAAAAAAAAAAAAAAAAAAAAAAAA